>OZ038493.1:102767476-102769976 GCA_964036315.1 Acanthosepion esculentum | reverse complement strand
CTTTTGGGTCACTTTATCGCAATAAATTAACCTTGGTCGGTGAAAGTTCTCAATTTGAATTTACGCACAAGATAAGTTTTTGTCGGCTTTGGGAAAGAAAATTTAAAGAAAAAATTTTTCTTCAAAGTATTTTTTTAGTTTTATTCGTTCCAAATTTACCAGGACCGTATAAAACCCATTTTGCTTTTCATTCCAGCTACTAAATTACTGTTATGAATATACAGTATTGAAAAGTCTGAATGAAAATAAACATTGATACTTATGAAAAAAAAAGACAGTAAAAAAGATGCTATTAACTTAACAATGCTTAATTGTCAATATCATTTTTCTTTCACGTTGGTAGTAAAAATAGTTAGGTCTAATTTTAAGAATTATATATCAAGTTATGGTTATCATAACTTGAATCTGACTTCGTCTTATACGTCACCACAGCACTAAAAATTAATTTTACGTGTTATTATAAGCAACTGTGATATAAGTCGGGTAATCCTTGATAATGGATAAATGTATAGCCAAAAGCGCTTGGAAAACATTCTGGAAATTTTTATATAATTTATGTCCTGAAAAAAATATACAAACACATGAGAAATTGTATTAAAAAACTCAACCACCGCACCAGTCGTTTTCAACGAGACTTGCATAAAAGACAGATTGCTCCCCAAATACACAATGTATATATATATATATATATATATATATATATATATATATATATATATATATATATATATATATATATATATATATATATATGCTATACTTATGGCTAAAGTGCTCAGTATAGGGATAGAGCGTATGTAAAGACATATATATAACTGTGTACTTTCATTCTTATAGGGATTAGAATGGCATATGATGATCTATGTATGTATGTATGTATGTATGCATGCATGTATGTATGTATGTATGTATCTATCTATCTATCTATCTATCTATCTATCTATCTATCTATCTATCTGTCTATCTATCACTTATTGCTATCAACGTTATTTTTAATGGGTATTTGAATTGCTATACCCGTTTATATTTTTTATTTAACAGCTAGATTAATAACAACCGGCCTAGATTGACACGACCTACTGAAGAAATATTGTGCCTCCGACAGGAATCGAAACTGCATTCCATGTCTCATGGAACCTACAAACGAAACGTGCCGTTACGAAGATAACATTATTTTCCTGAAAAAGAATATATATATACTCACACACAAGAATAAATACATGTATGTATTTTAATAGTGTCGTGTAGTGTTACATTCCATAATATATGTATGCGTATGCCCGTCGGTGTGTATGTGTGTGAGTGAGTGTGTGAAAAATATAACCACCTCCAAATGAAAATAGAAACTGCAATACATATATATATATATATATATATATATATATATATATATATATATATATATATATATATATATATATATATATATATATATATATATATATATATATATATATATATATATATATATATATATATATATATATAGTGAAATACAGCATATGCAAATATAAAATTCTGAAAGTAATATGTATCTCTCTGTATAAGTAATAGTTACGCCAATATATTTATAAATATATACTAGAGTGATTTATTGTGATGATTTTTCCGTGTCTTTCCATTCTATAGTGTTGTACGTGTCTGTTTAAGATTGCAGTTTACTTCTTAAATATTTGAAAATATAGTTAAATTTAATTTTTAATATATTCTAAAAATGACTATACTTGAATGCAAACTTCATGCAATTTAAAATTGCCATCTGTAATTATTTTGCAGTCCTTCTTTTACGTTTTATTACAGGTAAATTTCCTTCACTTTAATAATCGTATTTCTAGGTACAAATATATTGGAGCTTGTAAATGTGCGCTTAGGCAGATTTTTCCGAACTTTTATGATGTTAATAATAAGGAATCTCTGAAGTTAGTTAAAGATAATGAAGCAAAGCATAAAATAGCCGTTATTGTTTCACCTGATTTTGAAAGCTTGTAAAGATTTAAGTTTCGCCTCGAGACAATTTTATTTCAACAATAGCATATATTTTGCAGTAAGGATTTCTATGAAGATGCTGTTCGGTTAGTTCATTGTTTTATTTTTTTTCCGCCACTTATAAACATTGGAGACGAAAAGCGGGAAACTCGTCCAGCCAGTCGCTCGTTATATTCTTTATTTGCTCACATGCGTCCATTACTGCGTGAATGTATGAGAGCGCATGCGCTAATCTTTTCAAAAAGTTGACCTCATCCAGCAACTGACAGAATCATACGACTAGACGAAGTAAGAAACTGAAACGTGAATTTAAATAATAATAATAATAATAATAATAATAATAATAATAGTAATAAAGAACGGAAATATCATCAAACTTGACATGGAATTGAAAAGAAATAAATAAAGATCACGAAGAAGATGAACATCGACGAAGTAAAAGAAAGTTGTATAATAAAACAAGCCAACAAATCAGAAAGGAAAGGGAAACAATGAATAAAAAAACAGACGACAG
>OZ038493.1:102757476-102762476 GCA_964036315.1 Acanthosepion esculentum | reverse complement strand
CGTGTAATACGAGTACCTTTGAGCATTGTTGGATGTTTTTAAGGTCAGACTTCACTGAAACTGTAAAAACAAACTATTATTAATTCTGGAACCGATTTACATCAAGGGGAAGCAACACGCTATCAATAGATTGTGTTTCAATCCAAGTGCATCCGTGTTCAAATGATTTTGGATGTTAAGGTCATTTTTGTCACGTAACGTTAAAATTTATTTCGAAGTCATAGCCTATGAACCCAATTTTAATTTCAAACCTCAAAGTCTAAAAGATATAGCGGTTACCTATTATCTGTTACCGTAATTCATAACATAATATTGGAAATATTTTTAAGAAATTTCCATCATACCTCAAACAACTTAATCAATAAATTCATGAAAATGTTAATATATATATATATATAAATATAAAATTTATATATATATATATATATATATATATATATATATATTATAAATTAATTGATTTAAAATATTGTTTTTTCGCTACACAGTGATAACCATGTTTCAAAAATGGAAGCTAAAGCCTTCGAAATTAATTTTGTTATTAAACCAAAGACATTAGTTCCATTTCCTCGTCAAGCGAATTTTGGAGTCTTTGGTTTAATAACAAAATTAAATTCGAAAGCTTTAGCTTCCATTTTTGAAACATGGTTATCACTGTGTAGCGAAAAACCCATATTTTAAATCAATTAATTTATAATATTAATGCTCTGTAAATTTACATTGAGCACTATTGTGTAAAAATAAATATATCTATAAGAACACCGGATTTTATATCTTACTGTTCTTTTTTTTTATTTATACATATATATATATATATATATATATATATATACACATGATAAATTGGAAATATTTTAACGCGTGATGCGTTTCGTTTTTCAGGTCGTCATTGAACTAAATTGATATTTATGTTGATGGAATCGGCTGGATTATATACCCAAAACATAATATAAAGGAAAACAATCAAATGCAAATTTGTCAGCGTCCGCTTTCCTTCGTGCGCATGTCTAGTCGCATTACTTTAGTCCGATGAAGTCCTAAATGACAAAACGCGTTACCCGAAAAACCTTTTTACATTGTCATTTTTTTCCCCAAAATTGTTCTTGATATATAAAGATATATCGTTTTCCCATATGTAAACCTACAAATCAACATTACATCATGAAATCCAGATTTCGATGTCTCTCTCTACGATAATGAACAATATCTTCCCCTAACGAATATAGCAACATTTGAAAAATATATACAAATCTTAGATGTTTATTAGTTCTTCAGATTCTACGCCAACTTCACCCCCACCACCACAATATATATATATATATATATATATATATATATATATTATATGCGAAAATATATGAATAAATATATATGAATAAAGTAAAAAAAAACGTTTTCTTCGCTAACGCATTTCGTCTCCATCAGAGAGAGAAACGTCCGGTTAAGAAAAGGTTTCTTTTTGACTTTTTATTCCTATTGTCATTTATAGATGTACTTTTAGTTGTATCCGAAATTTTAGACACACACACATACAAACACACACACACACGCGCGCATATATATATATATATATATATATATATATATATATATATATATATAAAAGTGGACATGGAAGTCAGCACTTAGAGGCGACAGTCTGTTTCATGCTAGTGCAATCGTCACGCGACTCGAGTCGCCTGACGATTGCACTAGCATGAAACAGACTGTCGCCTCTAAGTGCTGACTTCCATGTCCACTTTTATATTTACACACGCTCTATCTCTGATATTGAGCACTTTACCCCACAAATATAGCACACTTTAAGACTATATTTCTGCATATATATATATATATATATTTATATCTATCTATCTATCTATCTATATATATATATATATATATATATATATATATATAAATTTCATAAAAGTCACTATGGTTAAGTTTTTATTTAACTTTTCTTATTGACTGTTGGCTTTTTTCTAATATTAATAATATTAATAAAAAAGCAAAAGCTAACAATCAACTAAGAATTCTGAATATATATATATATATATATATATATATATATATATATATATATATATATATATATATACATACATATATATATATATATATATATATATACATACATATATATATATATATATATATATATATATATATATATATGTATGTATGTGTGTGTATGTGTATAGATATGAAACTCAGCCAAAAATCAATTAATTCTAATTTAAATTTAAAGCTAAAATTGAATTAGAATTAATTAACTTTCTGGCTGAGTTTCATATATATATATATATATATATATATATATATATATATATATATATATAGAGAGAGAGAGAGAGAGAGAGAGGGAGAGAGAGACGGCCCTTTAATGAAATGACTCACTATGCTCCCATTCAGTGCTCTTGGCTATGAACCACAGATGAATAGTTTTAAGTTCCTGATTGGTTTTTATTTACTCTTTTGCCCTTCAAATCTAGGTTCTCACGAGGTCAAAACGTGGTGCCTGATGGACAAGGTTTTAGTGCATTTGTAACGCGGAATAAAGGACAGTCATCCTGAAAATTAAGATTAGATCAGTCCTCTTTATAAAACAACATTTGTAGGATTCAAGACTATCTGTGTTTTACTGTTGTATTCCAAAAGCAGGTATTGGCTTTTTACATTGAAGAAGCTTTTTACATCAGTAGATGAAAATGCATCACATCACCTCTTCTCTGTT
The DNA here is from genome assembly GCA_964036315.1 of Acanthosepion esculentum. Classification (NCBI taxonomy): domain Eukaryota; kingdom Metazoa; phylum Mollusca; class Cephalopoda; order Sepiida; family Sepiidae; genus Acanthosepion; species Acanthosepion esculentum. Next base: position 102,759,760 of record OZ038493.1, on the reverse strand, counting down.
TAACAGTGAGAAGAACTACATTCATGATTGTATTTATTACTAAGTCTTTGAAAACATATTTCTGGAGAATTAACAAAAGCTAATTGTAACCTTGATTCATCACGCCTCACATCTTTGTTGAACAACTCTGCATAAAAATAATTCTGTTTATCTGAGAGAATGTTTTTCTAAACACACAGTAGAGTAACGGATAGCGACTCGGATTGAGGGATCGGAGAGCCGAGTTCGAATTCCAGTCGAATCCATTGCATTCAGTTACGTGCTAATACCCTTCGAAAAAAATGAATCATCTTCTTCTCCCACTAGCTACGGGTAAATAGCAGGACAGACCGGGTTCTATAGCCTTGGATGGCAGGCGGTCTACTGCAGAAAGATATGGCAACATACTGAGGGAAAAATCTGCCTCTTCAGTCATGTATCTAAGCGTGTATCACGTATATTACATAACTGATTGAGTCACAGGACAAATTTAATGGCAAGATTTACAAAGGAAAACAACGCATAATCCATTTGGCAAGCTTGAGTGAATAGATGTCGGAATAGATATCATGCAATCGGAATTTAGATACCATTATGTAAATGATCATTTTTATCTTCTAAAATTAAATTTACAGGACTGAAAAATCTTGTAAATTTCATTTTACAAGGTGAAAAAGATCATTTACATAATCGTATCTTAATTCCCAATGTATATATATATATATATATATATATATATATATATATATATATATATATATATATATATATATATATGCAGTAGTATATATTGCTTTGTTTATTATAAAAAACAATGAATTCTATGTGTGAATCTGTTTTAATATTTAATTTTTAATGTTTTACATTGTGTTAATAGGATTCAGTTGGATTATATACCAACGGATTACTAATATATATATATATATATATATATATATATATATATATACACAAAAAAGTGAAGTTAACACTCAGAGGCGACAGGCTGTTTCATACAAGACGCAATAAGTCAGGCCATATATATATATATATATATATATATATATATATATATATATATATATATATATATATATGTATATATGCGCTAGTATATATTTATTTACATATATATATATATATATATATATATATATATACATAATTATGGGTGTGTAATCATTAACAAAAGCTTCAGTCTACTCAGCTTTAACAAGTTTATTTTCGGCTTTTTATTTCATTACGTTGTAACATGAGATTTCATGATAAAATAGATGTCTGTTATTGTATAAGGCACTATTAACACATGACTTATAGACAAACCAAGTTTTGTCATTCCTAAATTAGAAACCACTGTGAAAACATTGGTGTACAGAATTAAGCTCGCAATATGGGCCAAAAATCCTCTTTTTAACCAAAAACAAAGGGCCTATATTGTCTTTCTACGCAATAGTAGAAAAGTAGCATGTAGCAAAATAGTGGACACTATTTAGCGACAAGGGGAGGCGTTAAACGTCCAAGGAAAATAAGTGCTAGAGATGACCATTGGATTAAGCGCATTGCCATACAATTTCCTTTAAGAAGTTATGTGCTACTCTGTTTCAAACTGATACAAATGCCACTTCCATGACAATTTCATGTCGTTTGAGATTTGAGTTTGGCCAAAATCATTCAAACCGGCTTGTAAACCATGGTTATCTGCGGCTATGAAATCTAAGCGGCTGGCATTTGCTAAGCAACATGAAACTTGGACAGCTGAAGGCTGGAGGAAAGTTATATTTTCAAATGAATATACTCTGCAACTGTTTGATAGACATAAAAAATAACATTAGAAAGCTCCCTGGTAAGAGACTTTTGAAGCATCCAGGACGCCAGATGATTTGGGGAGGTATGTCAAAATCTTAAACAGTTCAATGTTGCAAGGTAATTGGAACTATTGCATATGCGCATTCATCAGTGTACAATACATACAGACATACATGCATATGTATATATATATATATATATATATATATATATATATATATATATATATATATATATGTATAGTGCTCCGTGACATCTACGCATGGTTGAATTGTTTGAACAGGATCAACGTGACAACACTTGGCTGACCGGTAGAAGAGCCCAGATCTGAAGTCGATTGAACATTCATGGGAAATTCTCAAAAACATAGTTGCAAAAAAACAACCTTCAATTACCGAAGCAGTTAGGGAGGCTATTAAACAAATTTCGGTACAAGAAATTTCGGTTTTGAAATGTAACAACTTGATTATCAGCATTCCCAGCCGCATCCGAGTAGTAATACAATTCAAAAGAGGTCATA
>OZ038493.1:102532476-102752476 GCA_964036315.1 Acanthosepion esculentum | reverse complement strand
ATATATATATATATATGTATGTATAGCGCTGTTATATGAGTGAAACGTTCTGTTCAAATCAGTGGTTTCAATCACCGATTTCGTAACTATCTAACATCTCACTGATGACATGTAACTCTTTTTAAATCAATTCACCCGGAGCAAGGTCATAATGCCACTATGTTGCAAGAGGCTGCCGGATGTAAGTGAATGAGACGTCATTCGAAGGAACCGAAAACCCAATACTAAACAGGAAACATGGGGTAAACCTGTTCAAAACACCGGGTTGGAGTGTGTAACGGACGATAGGCGAACCTATGTACTCCTATGAACTTTGCAGGTTTACCGTCGTGCGGAAATGTCATTGTTTGGAAAGATTTTCTCGGGAACTTTGAAAAAAGAAAATGTAATGATCCAACATCGTGAAGTAGGTTTCACTGGTAATATTTCCATCAATGACAATTTCTGTTTCTGTGGTTAATTCAATATATTCAAAATATCTATCTATTTTTCTTAGTGATTGTTTTTTATAATTAAAATTTTTCTATTTAGCTCATCTTGCTTTTTTTAAATATATATTTTAAATATGATGTGGTAACAATTTCATATATATATATATATATATATATATATATATATATATATATATATATATATATATATATATATATATATATATATATATTATATATTTGTATTTTTTAAAGAATTAATAGATTTATATTCAGTCAGTTATTTATTACTTCAAACGTTATTTTTAGTGGATACCCATTTTTGAAAATGTTTTCTATATGACCGAGCATGCCGGATAAAATTTTCCTACAAAGGAGAACGTATCTTCTACGCTGGTCGGTGTGTACATCTTCGCAAACCCATATACATAATACACACTATTTGATATAAAAATAAAGAAAACGTACATTTTTTTCAAACACAGGCATTCACTAAAAATAATTTTTGAAATAACACACGCACACACACACACACACACATGTATATATGATGTTGAGGTAGTTTGGAATATCTTTCTTATGATTACAAACACATACACACATATCTTCAAGCACGTTTAATAAATTCAGAAAACGGTTTCTTGAAGTGTGCACTATTTCTGATGCATATAAAATAATAATGATAATAATAATAATAATAATAATAATAATAATGATATGTTTTCATCCATGCTTTTATATAGATACACATAATTTTACATATGACACCATTTTGAAAAAGAATTATAATCCCAGAGCTGAAAAAAAAATCAAATCAAATGAACAAAATAAAAAGTACTGGGATGTGGCTAACACAATCTTGTCTACTGCATTTACAACACCCAGTTCTTCATAATAAGTGAGATAGACGAACTCCTTAACAAAATGGCCAAAACTAGAAATTCGGACAATTTCACCACAATTTTGATCTATGTTAAAACGAAAAAAATCTTGGTTGAATTTAACAAAACTTGTTTGGATGAATTCTTCTTGCTTAAATATACCGCACACACACACACACACACACACACACACACACACACACACACACACACACACACACACACACACACACACACACACACATATATATATATATATATATATATATATAAGAAATGAGGAAATTTTATCTTACCCGACGTGTATCATCATCTGATAGACTTTATCAAGGCACATTTGCCGTAATAATGTCCGTCAGAGGACAAAACGTATCGGTTACGATAAATTTTCCTTTTGTCTTTATTCCTATTATTCTTTTTCACATATATATTTATATCTGAACTTTTACAAATACGGACACACTCACACGAATACACACACACACACACACACGTATATATATATATATATATATATATATATATATATATATATATATGTTGCGATGTTTTTGTTTCTTACATTTTCAAGCAGACTAATAAAAGGCGTGCACATTAAAAGACCACATTTCTTATGCTTTAAGACATTGAATATCTGTGTTGAACTCGGCGGAAGATCGAGGAAATATCTTCCGCTGTCAATAACACTGCACCCCAGAGAGAGCCATATCAAATAGACCCTAATTACCATGGACAGCTGCCCTCGGGATGGTTGAGATATGCTTCTTTTGTGTAAGGCGTTGCCTGTGCCAGGTTGCGAAGTTTTGAACCCAGTGCCAAGCTGGATGGTGTGAAGGGCAGAAAGGAATGTAAAAAGATGAATCAACTCACCGTTTATACGCAATCAGCGTTGCTCCTTGCCTGTTGGAAGCAATTCTAAATTTGCTGATGTTGGAACCGGTTATTCTCTGCAAGGACGGACACAAAAACCATATAATGCCATCACCACCAGCAAGAACAAGATTCGAGCTGTAAACATCAGGATGCCAACTTCTCAATATGTAATATTATTCCTGATTCAAAGGCCTTTTTAAACCTGGGCGCGATATAATGTTATGTGCAAACGTATGTCTATGCAAGCTTAATATGTCTGGTTTATTTGCATGAAAATAAATAGCATTCATAATTGTACATGTTTAGCAGCTTTTTAGACATTTTATAAATCATTAAACCAGTCCGTTGTTTGTTTTTGCTTTTAGATAAACAAGTGTTTTTTGAAAACGAATCAGCTTTTATGTACAACAAACCAACATTAAGACAAATCCAAATACTTATTTCTATATTGCTAAAAGTTTTTTTTTCTTATTTCAAATAAAATTGTCATTTGTATAATATGACGGTACTATATTACTAATTTACCAATGACGTTTAAAAAGATGGTATTTAAGATCTTTTGTTAAATTCTTTCTATTATTTCTTTTAGGCTATTAATATATTTTATTAATATATGTATTATTATTTATATGTTATTATTGTTGAAATTTGTTCTTCCATTATCGACCGACCCGTCATTTTCATAAGAAAGCTACTGTTTTCTGACGTTTCCAATGTAAGGGAGATAACTCCGTTAGAGTAAAAAGATTTAGAAAATTAAAGAAATACACGCGGATTATTATATATGTATAAGATATTGTTAAAAATCCCATTAAAATAAAAATACGATGTCGAGTTTATTTTTAGCTGGATATATTTCTAGGCAGAATTTACTGATTCCACGCGACTAAACGATTTTATTCAAAAATATTTTGGATTTGTTTTAATTGTTGGTAAATTATTCATGAAAACTTTTCTGAAACTGTGAGGGACGATCCGAAAGTAATACCTCTTATTTCGTTTTGTGTAAACTCCAGCAGATACAGGGAGCACAGTAGCGTCACTGGATGGAAAAAAACCTTTTAGCTTAAAAAATCATTGACTCACACAACAGCTCTGAACAAGAACCAGCATATTGCGCTCGTACAAGAAAAAAAAATTACTATCAGGGAATACGCATTTTTCCAAACAGACTGTTGTCGCTACTGATGGAATGCATTATCCATCACATAACTATGCTCAAATCCACTGTTTTGTCTCTGTAAAACTTCAGCAATTATCGATGGGTGAATTTTTAATTTTTAAAATAAAATAATTTAATGACACTTGCATAGTGAATTGTCTGTACTTTTATGACAGACACCGTTTTATCAGACTGCCACATAGCTTCGATCTGCAATAAGGCAAAAATGTTTAGTTATTGGCGGGAATGATGACTCTCTATTGACGTACAATCAAAATCCGCCTCTGATGTAGCCGGCCAACATAACAAAATAGGTATTACTTTCGGAGCGATCCTCGTGTAAAAGGCTGACACCTGAAATATGTATAAATCTACAATTTTATCGATTGGCATCTGTATTTTTTAAAAGTAAAAGCAGACTGAGTTTATATAATGATGCAAGGAAGCGAAGGCACACATAAAAGGTACAAGTGAAAAGCCATGTCATGACATTCAATGTATTTGAGATGAAAGACTTAAATCGTAGAATGATTACATTTGACATCCATTGCTGTATAATAGACTACAAAAGCATATAGCTCTTTATTCATTCTCTGATGATGATCCATGTTTCAGATAGAAATCGGAGATAAGACAGTGTAACGAAGCTGAAGTGGTTACCGGCGAGGAAAATGGAATCGGTGAGTCTAGTTGAAATTACGGCATTTTACCATTAGTACGATTAGGAAATGGCATTAAAAACCACGTTAGCTATGGGTTAACAAAGTGGGGTAGAGTAAAATCTCTATCCTCTTTTGGCGCCTGTTCCAAAAGAAGGGAAACGTCGAAAAGGAGGCAACGGGAAAACACTCCACTATCTTTCCCTAGAAGTCATGAAAATTCACAAATAACAAAGAAAAAAGAATCGGACTGATTGATTCGTTCTCTAAGGCGTATCAGCCCTTTGTGATAATAATGATTTATTGATATAAGTTTTATTAATTAGCTGGTGGAGAAGAGGTGGATCATAGCTTTCCCATTTTGCGTGTAAGTGAATATAACGACCCCAACTGGAATTGAAACTCGGCTCTCCGATTAACAATTCCGAGCCATTATCAATTAGACCACCCGAACACTTACAGGACCTGGTATCTCCAAACCCTCACCCATCTAGGTACTGGCCAGGATTGACGTTACTTAACTTCGGTAATCGTACGGGAACGGGAGTTTCAAAGTCATATGACCGTAAACCAAAGGCATTTGAGGAGAACCTTGATCGCCTATGATGCAATTTGTTCCCAAGGGACATAATATTAACAAACTGCTGCATTTGACGATGTAATTGGCGTAAATGTTTCCCAACGAAATTACTCAGCAATATCATTCTGATTACTACAACCTTTGGAGTCACGTCACTGGATTAATACAATCAACGCTTGTATCCACTGGGAAATGTGTTGTTGGGAACAACAGTGCATGAATTTTTGCGGCTTATTTTATATCGATCCAAAGAGTTGAGAATTCAGTACCTGACCGCAACAGATTGAACAAAAAACTTGGAGAGCTGTGTTACTAAAGGGAAATAACTGAAACTGAGATATCTATAAAAGGCGTGGCACGTAGAACTAGAAAAATCTACTCCCGTGGATTAAGTAAAGGGTTCTGTTCGAAATTCCAACGCATAGCATTTGAAGAAGGGCGAAAACATGAATATGACAATAAAGATGAGGACAAGTCCGAATAATGTAAATATTGTAAATAGTTACATACCTCATCTTAGAAATATACAAATAATGAGGAATATGTTACAAAATTCCTAGAACATGCTTGAAACTGCAGATAATACTGAATTTAAATATATATATATATATATATATATATATATATACATATATATATACATACATATATATATATATATACATACATACATATATATATATATATATATATATATATATATATATATATATATATATATATATATATATATGCTAAGTTCCTTCTAAACATGGACACATGATGTAATTTAATAGGTTAACAAGAATAACATATAATACAAGAGAACAATGATAATAATAATAATAATAATATAGAAGCCATGTGACGGATTGAAGATTCGTTCTTTCTGTAAATTTTAAGAACGTCATTGTACGTCTTTTTCTTTCCACACATTATTTTTTCTATTTTCAATTTTTACCTATCGCGATGGACGGATATACTCTCAGGGAGCCCTCGTATTTTTGGACTTAGACATCAAGTGAAACTCGTGCATACGATCCAGCGCGATAGATGCTGGTAAAATAGTTGGGACCCTTGTACTGTTCCAGTAATTCCTTAACTCCTCCTGCTATCTTCTACCCTTACAAGTGCCAGATTAAGGCCGAAAATCGAGTACCTTTGATAAATATCCGCAGGAGTAACCCAGTCTCTCACTTACCAATTTCGATAGAGTTCGAATCCGTTTCTGCGTCCGAGATGGTAACAGATTATTTTTGACTCCATATCCGTTTTACCACAGACGAAACGTCGCGAAACTCTCGCTCCTCTATCACTATTTGCATCTAAAATGATAAGGGGTCTCCCCTTTTCACACAGATGGACTCGCCCGAGGTATACATATACTACTATCAGTGAATACCCGGAGTCTGTATGAGAGTAGTATCAGAGTAGTATTAGAGGAGGGTAGCACAAGAGTCACCGCCACGAGCACCTAGACTCAGTAAGGAGTCATACTGCGATACTTCAATACCAAGACGGTATATATATTGTTGCTACTAACCCGCATTCCTGGATCTACTAACCCTCATTACCAGTTTGTATTATTACGTTAATAGATTTATTTTCCTTATCTCCTCTTGGCGTTTGTTATTTATTGATATCAGATTTCATCCCGGAATCCACAACAGAAAATGTCCATACGAATTACATTCCATAGTTCCACCATTTCTAACCTTCTATCTAAGGCCACGCATTGTAGTGAACCTACCTATGCCATTGGTGAGATATAAGTTCCACGTGAGCAGCTTCTTTCCTCGAATTACTGTTTTGTGGAACCGACTCGTAAGAGGATTATTCCTCGATTACCAAAATATTAACTTGATGAAGTCTTGGGTCAAACGTTAACTTCCTCACATGTACCCATAAAGTTTTCCTCTTACTCTGTATCCCTCTACCTCGAGTGGCTCTTAAGTCTTGTACAGGGTTAACATTATTGTAAAATATATGAAAACTATAACTATAGGATATAATTTTGGAAATTTCTTTTCGTCAGAATCTATTTTACACATTTATAAGTCTGCCATTCGTCCATGCTTTGAATATTGATGCCACATCTGGGGTTTTCCAATATTAATGGGGTTTTCCTTCCTAACAATTTATTTGAATCCGTGTGAATATCAACATCATGATTATATCATTATTTCCTCTTCGAATTACATGTGCTATCCATTTTAGTTGTTGCTGTTGTTGGTAGTCATCAAGTGATGGGATTTGAGATTGTGATTCTGATTTTGATTCTGTAGCGCCAGTCTATAATGTTCAAAATCTCGCTCGAAGCCATTTTTAACCATTGATCTTAGAATGCGGTTGTACACAGCTGACAGTTTAGATAATTCTGAATGGGTTTGACGTCATGCATATGAAAGTCAGACGAGGCTGTTTTAGAACATGGCAACTTTTCAGGTTGATGTCTTGGTTTTGTAGCAATTTGCAGTGTTGGGCGAATCTACATCTGGAGAATTCATCTCTGGCGCAGCCTATTCTATGCTCAATTTCCTTTTCTCCCATGAGTCATTTATGTATGTGTGATACACGCTTAGGCGGTCACGTATCTTTCGATACATGACTGACGAGGCAGATTTTTTTCCCGCAGAAGATTGTCATTTCTTTTTGCAGTAGACTAGAAGCCGGTCTATCCCGCTATTTACCCATAAGGGGAAGAAGAAGAGGATTCATATCTTTTCCAAGGGTACTAGCACGTAAGCGAATGTAATGGATTCGACTGGAATTCGAACTCGGCTCTCCAATTCCTCAATCCAAGCTGCTGATATCTATTACTCCACCATGCATTTTCCTATACTTTCTCCTACGCCGATATATCTGTAAGAATTGAATAATTGACTGATGGTTTAAATTAATAATAACGCGATGAAAACGATTCGTTAGAGCGGTAAACAGTGCCCAAAAATCATTATAACGTAAATATCTTGTAGGAATACATTAAAAAGAAAACATTATTCATGTTGGTCAGTAGTTTTAAAGAAAAATATTGATACTGTAAGCGCAAAAACTGAATCGATGAACACGAAATCTGAAGTACAATAACGGATTTATCAACTACCATCTTCTGGAAATAGGTATTCATAGCACTCCACAGCATCCATTTCTTTTTATTTATCTGTGAATTGCAATGACTTATTGGGAAAGAAAGTTATTGGAGTGATTTGCTGTTGTCCTTCATGGTTTTGAATTCAGTGTTTTCTTCTTCCTTCATGAATTAGAAGACTATTTCATCACGAGTGAAGAGGAAACGTTGGGCAATAGAGATGTTGTTCTACAGAAGGATGCTGAGAATATCATGGGCTGGATAGTGACGAATTTTTAGAGAAAATCCAAACGAAATAGACACTCTCCTCAGTTTTGATCCCAATAGCTGATCATTTGCTTCGATGAAACATCATTAACGTGATTTTTTCATTCGTTACTATATCGACAAGTAATGCGGTATGATGAATTGGATATAGTAGAAAATTTAATTCGAAAATAGTACTGAACTATTATCTAATGTCACTCCTTCTATATGGCAGTGAATGGTGGATAATCTCATCACTGAGGAAGAAGAGAGACGAGGCAGCAGAAATGTTGTTCTACAGAAAGATGTTGAGAATACCATGGATTGAACACGTGAGCAACGACGAAGTTTTATAGAAAATGTAAACAAAAAAAAAACGCTTATGCGTAATAGCAGAAAGAGATAGTTGAAATTTTTAGAGCACATAATGAAGAAAGAAGGCTTGGAAAATTTGACAATCACAGGGCATTGAAAGCGCGAGAAACAGGGTAAAACTGCGCGTAACATACCTAATGAGCTTGTGTAAATGGTTGGGAGAATAGAGATGAGGAGAGATAGCAAAACGAGCAAATTTACTAAGAGTTACAAAGGACAGGAAATTGCGGAGTGCAATGATCGCCAACGTCCTGAACGGACATAATAATAATAATAATAATAATAATAATAATAATAATAATAATAATAATAAAGTGAAACCTACATGAAAATGATCGAGAATGTGTCCAAATACAAGGAACTGGAGATCAAGTTTAACGGGGTGTGTGGAATGAAGACTGAGACTGTACTAATAGTTATCGGAGCTCTGGGCCGCATGAGAAAAGGAATGGACAATTTTACTAACAGTGTCCCAGGTAACATCAACATACAAGTTACTCAGTAGATCGGTCTAGCAGGAACATCCCATATACTAAGAAAAATGTTATAAATTAAATGACAACTCTCCTATATAGCCTAAGGACCATAGTTTGGACCCGGCTCTACAGAATACAAAACAGACAACATAACCTACACAAATAATAATAATAATAATAATAATAATAATAATAATAATAATAATAATAACGTTTTTTTAACTGGTCAGTGGAAAATTTCATGACACCATTTATGACCGTAGGTCTTTGGGTGGGACAGGGAAAGAAATGTGTACACACTAGAAAATAATAATAATAATAATAATAATAATAATAATAATAATAATAATGCCGTCTTGGTAAATACAATGGAGTATTTATCTTTTGACTTTTTTACAGTTTGACAATTTAAAGTTTCCTAAACCTAGAATGGCTGACTACCAAGGCTAGAAAACAAAATTTAACGCCCAGCTGGAGGGGAAAGGGCTGGATTCATTTCACTCTCAATTGCATTTGAATGAAAGAGATCGCAGCAGACTTTGACCTCGTATCACCAAATCTACTTTCTGAGTCGATATCCGTTGCAGTATCCGTACGTTCCTTAGTTAAGAAAATAGCATCTGCAGTAAAGCTGTTTTCTATCTCAGTCGATTTAGTATTTGTAAGATGTATTTGTATAAAGAATTTAACTATTTACAACTAATAATACTGTTATATAGGAAGAAAATTAGTAACTACCAACACCGAGGTTCGAGACTGGCACTCTGGACTTATGAATATATGTTTTCCGCCAGGTCTATAAATAGCGGTGTCCGGCTACTGACTGTAGTGTTTATTGAGTGTAACTATCCAGTTGAATTAGTGTGAATTATTGTGCGTCGATGATTTGGGTTTTGATTTAAGATTTACCGGACATTAAGCCGAGCCGCGTTACTAACAAGGTATTCACTGAAATGGTTAATTATCTTTGGTTGACTTTTACTTTGGTCTTGTTAAGTATTTATTTACGGTTGTAATTAAATACTGTTTTATCCTAACATTGAAGTCTTAAGTTATACTTAATTATTAACGGCAACCGTACGTCGTAAAAATACAAAAACAAAGATAAATAAACTGTATTTTATCGTTGATTTGACGTCAAGGGTATAAAAGCTCGTCATTGATAGTTGTCTTAAGGGACTTCTTTAAATGTTTCTGTCTAGATTTATGGGATTAAGGGTTGTTACTTACATTATTTACATGCTGACTATTTTTATTATTATCACAACGTTTCGGTCGTTGTGACCCTAGGCCATCATCAGGTCTATGTCGATCCAGGTATCTTTCATGAAATTTTGAACTGATCACTTTATTTAATTTACAGGGGTAGACTCTTTACTTACTTCATTGTTCATGCTTGTGGATATTTCGTCTAGTTGTTATTAAGTAATTCTCAGTTATTGCTCGGATTAAATTTTATATTTCAGAAACCTAGTAAATTAATTTAGATATCTTTGAAATTTTAATTTCAGTTGCCATGAAATAGCTCACAGTTAGTTGTCAGAGATTTGAACACTTAAAAGTTTTTAGACTTAATAGTTGATCACTTAAAAGTTTTTATGTCATCCAAAATTAATACAATTAGTACAAAATTAATACAATTAGTACAAGACTGAACTGCATAAATTTGATTGCGGCTCATGAGAAAAATTGAAATAGTGAGAAAAAAGTTTTTCGAAATTGTCAAAAAATAACAAACGTAAAGCACAAAACGAAAAACAAAGCAAAAACAATAACCCCCCCCCAAAAAAAAAACAAACTCATCCGGCTTTTTGTGTTGAAAAGCTCGTATGCTAAAATTACCAAAGATAGTTGAAGGAGATAAATTTTATATTTTTAACGAACTTTCATGCATACTAATATCATATTTTTTGAACTTAATAAAAAATAATTTCTACTTTGTTATTTATTGAATTTTGTTAATTTTTTTTATTTTTTTGGATTTTAAAAAGAGGAATAATCTAATAGGGTTCATATTCCAGGCTAGTTTGCTCCGTTAATTTTCGTTGAAACACCCTATGAAAAGGTATAAAGGCGTCACAACTTGGCCCAACTCTGTGTTAAATAACAACCTAGACAGGAATTTTCGCAATCAAAGAAGGAAAACATTAAAATTTCAAACTGTGGCTGAAGCAACCACTCCATCACCTTTCCCAAGAACGCTTAGGAATTCAAAATGAATAAAGAAAAAAATCTCTGGCGAGTCATGATCACGATCACTTATCGGACACATTAAATAATAATAATAATATCTCACTGGTGTGCACGGAAAATAACAATGAAAGAAATTTAATTTTTGAAAAAAAAATACTTTCATGTTATTTCCAGATTAAGGGCATATTTTCCGCATCTTTGAAGCTTCAAATAAAACTGATTTAATTTCTCCAGGGACTCTGAGCAATGAAAATATTTTAATTATCAAGAAGATGCTTTATTAGTATCTAATAAATAAATAAACACTATGTGATTGCTTTAGCAAAATTATTTTCAAGAACTCTTCTTAGAAAGATAATAAAAAACGACTTCACAAATAAATACGCCCTGAGAATTTTACGATAATCAGATAAAAGATATTTAGTTGATATTTTAAAAAAAAATCTTGCTGCTTTTTTTTTGTTTAAAAATTTCCTATATGGAAATGATTGTCCCACTATCGTATACAATTTAAATAACGTTTAAAACATAAATATTTCCAGGTATATATCGTTGACTAATAAATATTATATTAATTTATATTTAATTTTTATTGCTAAGAGCACAAAGTTTATGACGATAAAATTAATTTTAAGCGCGAAGAAGTAATTGTGATTAAAATATTTTTTTCGATATAGCGTCTCAGTATATGAGCAATTATACGTCTCCACAACTTTCTACCCTTCCTAGCTGAGTTCAGTGTTTATCGCTTTTCTATTCCTTCCTTCTCTGTTCTGCCATCCAGTTACACAGGTTAGCACTCGCTAATTTCTTCTGGCTTGCTACCATATTATATTTAAACACCGGTTTCCGTACAACCACCGACGTTAAGAAACGTCCAGCCTGGTCTGTACTCAGACGGGTGACCACTTGGGAATACCAAGTGCTATAAGCTTGGGTATACGTGTGGATAATGGATAACGACTCAGAACTGGAAATCGGAGTAACCAATTCCAATCGTGTTCGTTATGTTCATTTACGCGCAAATACGCTGGGGGAAAGGTATTCCGTGCTAATAAGAATATATACTTGACAAACAGTGTGGATAAAATAAGTAAAGTTTATTGTAAAAAACCAGTACAATAAGAATAAAGGTAACATTTATACACAAGGTCGTCGCAAGCCAATCCAGTAGTGAGTGCTACTGTTGGAAGGTCGGTAGTTCTCGCGTAAGACTGAGTCGTACTCAATAGATCCCAGCTAGACAATATTTACCAGCCTCCCCACGAGGTAGGATGTGGCACAAAGCCGAATTGAATGTGGGACAATCCGAGCTCGTAGGCTCGGCCAAAAATTCCCCGTAAACCACGCATAAACGGGTTCGGGTCTGTCTACCTCCACGAACGAGACTCTGCCCTTCGACATAGCCCCATCCGGGTTTATCTATGCCTGAAGGCAAAGAGTTCGACAATACAGCTGAAAAGATTCCAGCTAGAGTATCTAGCAACAGCCCCACGCAGTCACATGTGGCACAAGGCCGAATTTAACAGGATCAGGTCCGTCTACCTCGCCGAATGAGACTCTGCCCTTCGGCATAGACTCGTCCGAGTTCATACAGTTCGACCAGTACAGCTGAAAAGATTTCAGCTAGGATATTTGCCAAACACCCCACGCAGTCAGATGTGGCACAAGGCCGAATTTAACGTGGGGTATCCGAGCTCGTAGACTCGGGCAAAAGTTCCCCGTAGACCTCGTAAAAAAGGTGTCGGGTAGCTGTCTACCACCCCAGACGAAACTCTTTGCTTCGGCATAGCTGTCTGTATGTATACGTGTTCTTTTTGTCTTCATTTTCCTTAACATTTCCTCGTTGCTTACATGGCTCTTCCATGGTATTCTCATCATCCTTCTTTAGGACTACGCTACAAAAGACTAAGGTCTTCTTTTCATCTGTGATGAAATTGTCTAACTTTAAATGTCATATAGAATGATTGATATTGCATAGTTTTTGGAAGGTTATTTCGGTATTTCAATACACCTCCGAATTTCTGTGTTTCATTATCCCTTGTGTCGTATAATATTCCCATATTGTTAAACATTGGTACTGAAACATTGATTTTGAAATTTCTAATTTGTAGCTGCCATTGTTGGTCTATCTCTCTTGATCCCCATCATTCATTCTGTCTTCTTGCAATTGATGATTAATATTTTCCTCCTGATTTTCTTTCTTGCCTTGTCTCTTTTTATTCTGTAGTTGCCATCAAAACGGTATCATCTAACTCATGTTGCTAAGCTAGTGCCCATCTATATAATAAATGCGAATGCCAGTGTGCAACAGTGTCACAATTTTTTAATTAAAGGGACACAACTCTTTAAATTTAAATAGCTCATGTTACAAAAAGTTTGGATTGCTAAATTTTCATTACTGCGATTGTTTTCGGTGATTTTTTCGACGCATTTTTTAACGATACCGATTTTTATAACTTGGAAATAAATTTGAGAATAATTAAAATTAATTGGGAAATCCAGTGAAAGTCACTGATGAAATAAAAATAATTGTTTGTATGGAAAATAAGGATCTACGTACATCAAATTGTATTAATTAAATGGCGGCAGAAGAATTATCGTTGAACTTTTAAAAGCTAATCTTACATATTAATGCAATAGTTAAATGCAGTTCTTCTGTCGTTTATTGTTACCTATCGCATACAGCAGCAGTAGGCCTCGCAAAAAGAAATCTCCGTCAACAGGGAACCAGATTGAAACACATGAGCCAAGAGTACAGCGAGGAAAAGGAAGTATCGCCCAAATGAAAACCTAGATCAAACAGCAGCCAGGAGAGCTTCCAATGTTGAGAATATGCAAAGACTTAGGGACTCTCAAATCCCTGAACAAACCAAAGGCTCAACCAGGAGTCACCGCAGGAACTAGGTTAAATGTCGCCCGATAAGCTAGTGTATAATAAATCCTTGTAGTAATTCTACTTCTTTTAGCATTGTCTCTCTGTAAAGGTTAAAAAAATCCGGTGAGAATACGCATGCATGTCATACGCATTCACTTGAGGAATGCAAGGTTTATTTCCAGTAAATCCACTTGATTAAATATAGTATATATATATATATATATATATATATATATATATATATATATATATATATATACATAACATAAAATAAATAGATTTATGGTCAATGGATAAACCACTTTTCGAATTATTTCACCCCTAAGTAGAGATATAAAGTCACTAAGACACAAGAGGTTACTGAGAGTGAAAGAAGCTGAAAAATCTTTATAGATTCAAAGAGGCTGAAGGTAAAGATTGAAGTTACATTTGGATATTTGAAAATCGTAGTTGAACGAAAAGCAAAAAGCCGGAAGAGAGCTCCAGAGACGAAAAGTGTGAGAGAAGAAGCTATTAGAATAGAAATTTAACGATGTCAACAGTAAAATGAGGCGACCTTGCTGTCAGTCAGTATTATATTTAAATTGCGGTAGGAGAATTACCAAAGAGGAAAGCTCATCACAATTGCCATGAAAATATTTATAAAAATGTCACAGGGAAACTACATTACGGTGGAAAACCGAAATGCCAGGGAGGATTGTTGATTCTACTTTTAAAATTTTCTCAAGAATTTTTATTTACATATCAGAAGCACCAGGCAAGTTGTGGCAGTAATGTTCACTGGTACGAATGGTAGACTTATCAGATATAAGATAGGTTCTGGCTAGAAAAAATGCCTAGTAAACCAAATTTCCTAGCAAAGTTTGCCTGACGATTGGTCGTCCTGGGTATGACGATGAACTACACCTGGCAGCAAGATCTCTGATTGTGAGGCTTTGAGGAGCGTGGAACCACTTCTTAATTGCTGTTGTTCCCAGATCCACCATAACCTGGAGTGGTAGCACCTGTTAGGTTTCCAGCTATGGTAAAATAGTTAACTCTTAAAATTCTGTCAAAACACTATGAAAGTATAAAAATAGATTTTTATAGAAAAATACCAGCAATAGAGTTTAAAACAATTACCAGCAATACATTTGACTCACAAATAAACAAAAACTCTTTACAAAAAATACGCCCATGAAACCTGATATACAAACTGATTTCTTACAAAGAATACATATTCTATTCATACGAACCTATCTTAAAAAATCTTGTCGGTATTAAATAAGCCATTGAGGTTGATATTTAACAGCTTACATTTCCCTTCTATTGTTGTTATTCTTTAATATCAGGCATTCTCAAAATAGATGACTGATGAACTATAAAACACCAACATGAATGATTTCCAGCATACTCCTTCAGCTTGTTTGGTTTAACCTTACGCTAATAAATATTAGTCTTGATGAAAATAGCACTACGTACATCTTTCACTATAAACTTAAAACGTAGTGGCTGTTCCTTCTCTTTGAATTTCTCTTTGAGTGTAAATCATGACCATATTCCGAAAATACATGACGAAGTTAGAAAACTTTCGCTTATCATCTTGTAATTCCAGTTCAACATTTAAAACCTGAATCTGGATTTCTCTACAGGTACCGAATTTGTTCTTATGAAACAATAAATTTCTAGTGGTATCAGAAATTTGCCATCAGTCTTAGAGAGAAAAAAATGAGCGTGGGTGTGTTAATTTGTGTATTTATGTATTTATATATTTTACACTTTGGAAATTAATCTGCATGTCCGATGGTTATAGTCCGTTGTAAGATTTCCGAAGTTGAATTGGAATAGCGAAAACTGCATTCCAGAAGTTAAGCAAAGTATTAAGAAATAGAAAAAGAAATCGTTAAAAATAAATAAAAGTGTACTGAACAGTTATTCACTATCAGTCCGCCTATATTAAAGTGAATGCTGGTCAATCTCATCACGCATGAAGAAAAGATTTGAGATAACAGAAATGTAGTTCTACAGAAGGATGCTGAGAATACAATGAACTGAAGATGTAAGCATCAATGAAGTTTTAAGGAAAACGGAAACAAAAAGACGCTTATGATTAGAATTAGAAAGAGACAGTTGACATTTCTAGGGTGTATAATGAGGAAAGAGCGCTTAAGAAAAATTGACATTAACAGGGCATATTGAAGGTGAAAAGGACAGAGGAAAACGTACATAACCTACTTATGTAAATGATTGATAGAACAGCGATCAGGAGAGATAGCAAAAAGACAAACTTTACTAAGAGCAACAAAGGACAGGAAATTATGGTGAGTCATGATAGCCCCTGCCCAGAAGGAACACGGCATAAAGAAAAAGAAGAATGGATAATATTTGCCGAAATAAACATATGTTTAGATACGATGGAATTTCCTTAAAATTTATTTCTTACCCATTTCCATGGAACGAGATGAAATTGCACGTATTGTGAGATGCATCCATCCGTGCCCTATACGTCAATTCGTACTTATGCGTATTTCTATGTGTCAGGTGTGGATGCGCAATAAGGTGTGAATATGTAGCCAGTGAAGTACAGAGCTTTAATCAGTTTCCTGATTTTGAAAGCAAAGCAGCATAAGCACTTCTTTGAGGCGATGACAACAGAGTATAAACCAGATGCTCCATCCGATATTGTTATTAAGCATTGCTTTCGGCATTTCAAATTCTTTCATACTTCAGTGAAAAATTTGCTATTGCCAGCGTTCTCAGTCAGCCATTGAGAATAAAACGAATAAACAAGCCTGGAATTCACAGCATTGAGGCTTTTTCTATATGGCTGTGTTCATGTAATTTTTGTTTTTCTACAGAATTGCTACTAAACTTGATCCTGTCAAGTTACGTCGTGATTACCTATGGGAACTAACTTCCATAAGCAATCACTACATAACATTTTGGAAACTAGAAGAATGAGTTAATATTAATGCGGGCTCTTGAAAAAATATTCACGCAAACATGCATATTAAAATAATCTGGAATAAGTCATAACAAATTAAATGAAATAATCAATTATAACAAATGAATAAACAATTATAATTATATTTTACAGAAAATAATGCAGGTTTTGTCATATCAGTAAAGAACAAGGTTTGATCATATCAGTAAAGAAAAAAGGTTTTGTCATATTAGTAAAGAACAAGGTTTTGTCATAGCAGTAAAGAAAAAGGGTTTGGTCATATCAGTAAAGAAAAAGGGTTTTGTCATATTAGTAAAGAAAAAGGTTTTGTCATATCAGTAAAGAACAAGGTTTTGTCTTATCTTTAAAGAACAAGGTTTTGTCATATCAGTAAATAAAGAAACGTTTTGTCATATCAGTAAAGAAAAAAAGCTTTTGTCATATCAGTAAATAACAAGGTTTTGTCATATCAGTAAATAACAAGGTTTTGTCTTATCAGTAAATAACAAGGTTTTGTTTTATCAGTAAAGAACAGGGTTTTGTCATATCAGTAAAGAACAAGGTTTATGAGAGAAATCCCTACTTAGTGGACGAATTAAAAGAGCATATCTCAGAAGTATTTACTGAATTTGATGCAGATCGGGATCTGTGTCGTGCTGTGTGTCATAGTGTTCTGGAGAGGTTCGAGGAATATTGCAATGTTGAAGATATTAAACTGCGCTAAAAATCTAAGTATAGAGTTAAACAAATGTACATAAACAGTTATGAACAGATATGATTGTAACAAATAAATAAAAATGTATTAAAGTTTTTTTTTAAGTAAAGTGCATACTTACTATGTGTATGTCTACTTTTAGACCACCCTGTATATTGTTTAAAAAGAGCATTTTACATAATTTTAGTCTAGATAATCCCTTTTTCACTAACTGGATAGACTTTTTCAGACCTCTTAACTAAGATGTCAAATAAAAGACTTTCGTTCAATTTACTTGCCTGAATATAATATTGACTGTAGTGCAGCTCAGAAGGATCTGTTAATGAATGCACAGTGCAACGTTGGTGTCAGAAGTTTCCCAGTGGTGATGCCATACTTGAAGATAACAAAGGTCGTAAACACCAGCCTTGCATTGAAAATGAGAAAGCAAATCCATGCAACATAGCTTGAGAGCTTGTAAGAGTGCTTGCAAGAGTACTAGAGGCAAGTATTGAATCAGTTTCTGAACATTTAAACAAAATTTGAAAGTCTAAGCAATTGGACAAACGGGTATTGCACGATTTAGATGAAAACCATCGTCGTTATGAAATCTTTACGGCTCTTCCTTTGCACAACAAAAATGACCCATGCCTCTATCGCTTTGAGGCATGTGATGAGAAATGGATTCTATATGTCAACAGACGTCATTCAGGGCGATAGTTGAATCGAAAGGAAAAGTTTAAGCACTTCCTAAAGCCGACATTTCACCAAACGAAGGTTAACGTGACTGTTTGGTGGTTTAAGGCTGGAGTGATACAATGCAGATTTCGGACCCCTTTTGAAACAAACATTCGATCAAATGAATCCAAAAGAGCATCGTATGTATCCAGTACTAGTTAACAAAAAAGGATCCAAATGTCTTGCACTGGAGTGTTTCGCCACACGTTGCACATCAAATGATACAGAAGTTGAATGAATTGGTCTTGGAAATTCTACCTCATCCACCTCTCTCACATAACCTCTAGCCAACTGATTGCGACTAATTTTTTTTTTAAATAGGGCAAATCTTTACAAGGAAATGTTTTAAACGATTGCTGTTCCAAATGTCTTCAAAAATATTGTTGCCTCACTAACTTCTAACTTGTATCTTGTTGACAAAAATGTGTAGAATACAATGAATCTTATTTTTATTAATAAAAATTCTTCTGAATTAAGATCTGTCGTTGTATAAATAATGGTTAAAAGCTTGCATTATTTTCTGAATAGTCTAATAATATAATAACAAAGATATATTATGTTGTATCTTTAAAGAGGTTACAAACAGACAAAGGGGGTACTCAAGTGAAAGGAACAGCAACACGCGCGTAGATGAAAAAAGAGAGGTTTATCTTAAAAGAGAATACACTAATGAAAGACAGAGAATCGGGTGGCAGGCTAGTAATTCCCGAAGCAAGCCCACAGGTATATCCTGTGCTCACTATATATAGCTATTGATATAGTCAGTCTACATAGGCGATAGGGAGTATGAGACATTCTATTATAACATATTATCTCCTACATCTCGAAGGAACACATCATTAACCCTTTAAGATCTAAGAAGAAACAAGCTATAGATACAGTTGTTCCACATTATGAAATGGAGAAAGTCCGACAATTATTTAAAGACATTTTTATGTTTAACATTCTTTTTATAGATACAAGTATTTAAGTAAATGCTCTGTTTATAATAAACAGTATTAAATAACATTTACCGGCCTGAATATCCGAGAAATTTTCATAGAAAATATTCGTCCTCGACAGGATTCGAACCTGTATCCTATACGAAACCGTCATATAGCTTGACGTGCCTTAACCGTTTCGGCCACTAAGGATCGTTCGGTTGGCAAGGTCGAATTTACTGCTTATAAACTTCAATCTTCCATATAAAAAGAATGTTAAACATAAAAATGTCTTTAAATAATTGTCGAACTTTGTCCATTTCATAATGTGTGACGTCATTTGTTTACAGTTGATACGCCATGAGCAGTTATGAATGTACGTGAGAGATTCATAGAAGATTCCCTCCCAGTAACCCCTTACATCCTAGTGACATTATGGCCTTGCTACCGTTGTAATGATTAAAAACAATAGAAGAACTGGGGAATTAATTTTGATTTTGAAAGCAGAAGTCATATTTTAATATAATCTGGTAAGCTTCCAGATGGAATTCTTTTGTTACATTAGATTAGATTTGCATGCATATCCATGGAAAGTTTAAGGTTGATCAGATTTAGGAAAATCTCCTATTTGAAAGGATGTAGTAAACGTAGATTCAATGTAGCAAATTTCCTACTTTTTATATGTGTCGTCTGCTAACGCTTAAAATGTATCTATCACCCGTAAAGATAAACAATGGGGCGAGGTGAAGGAAATACGAACCGTAAGAAGTGGTTAAATGCTTACAGTAAAATTTCACAATAAATGGAATTGCCATATGAATAGTATTATTTCTGAAGTGCTAATTTTACAATGAAAACTTTCCAATGCAGCGCAAGGCTGCGTCGATCTAATATGTATGTATCCTTAAGCACCAAAACAGCACACGGCAAAAATCACCATGATCTTATTTTTTACTATATTGTATGCTGCAAATAATTTATGATATATAGAATATTTCCCGTTAAGACTCAACATAAAAAAGAGAAGAATACTCATTTACAACTTGCAGTTGCCTCTAAATATGTGAACAATAAAAAGTGGTAATATTAGTATGATATTGAGCATAAGGCCCAGAAATTAGCATTACTTTGTCGATTTTCTGGATCGTTAGCGGAGAGATGATTTGGTTTAAAAAATAAAACATAAAAAAAGGACTAAAGAAATAAAATTTAAAATTTCGACCTCCTCAAGAAATAAAATATTATTTTACCACGACCACTGAATAAGGTTATTAAAAAAGAAAACACATTTTGATAGGAATTTTAAAA
Organism: Acanthosepion esculentum; assembly: GCA_964036315.1. Classification (NCBI taxonomy): domain Eukaryota; kingdom Metazoa; phylum Mollusca; class Cephalopoda; order Sepiida; family Sepiidae; genus Acanthosepion; species Acanthosepion esculentum. The sequence goes on along the minus strand of OZ038493.1, from coordinate 102,732,072 downwards.
TCGGCACTTAATTGCTTTTCTGAACCAATTTCAAATTTATCAAGGGAAACATTGCTTGAAAGATTCTGTTTCTAAGGCAAGAAGGTTTTGAGAATTAATTAAAATGAAATTGCTCAATTAACCTGGAGGCAAAGTCTTTAACAACTAAAAAAATAAGAAATAAAAAAATAAAAAAATGAAAAAAATAAAAGCAAAAACAAGAAGACATTCATAAGATGTAATTTCATTACAGATCTCAGCTACACGTGACCTTTCGAGACATCCAGGATTTGTTTTTAATGATATAACTCATTTCTCTTGATTTGCCTTCATATTTGCTGTGAAAATAATAATAGCAAATATATACACTTTCTAATCTGTTTCGCTTCCGTTTATTGACATTGAAACTTTAAGGCTCTACCCACAACGGATATGAGAGTAAAATCTATTAAGCAGATGATTAGCCGAATACATAGATATCTTAGAAAAAAAAAGATGATATAGAGTTCCAACTAATGATAGCGTGTATGCTAGCCACATCTTATATTTTACATGATCGAGAAACAATCTTTCTTAATCATCAATTTGTCGACTATAAAATTGGTTTTCCGAGGCCCGGAACAAAAATTGGTTAAATCTTAATCCACGGAAGTTCTTTCTCGAAGATAACAGAATTTTGTTAATATTCAGTAATCTTTCTTGCTGTCAGTCTTTTCATTATCTATCTATCTATCTATCTATCTATCTATCTATCTATCTATCTATCTATCTATCTATCTATGTCTTTTGATTGACTCGTATCTTTCTGAGTGAAACCCTAACCGTCGTTATTCAAACTGTTTATCATCTCAGAGAAATCTATGATGGGTTTTGTGGTTGTTAAGCAAACACACATGCGCTTTAGCATTTGTCTGCGACTGACTAACCACCCAAGCAGACGAGCGTGCTAGGAAAATGAGAGTAGTCTATCATTATATATATATATATATAAGTGGACATGGAAGTCAGCACTTAGAGGCGACAGTCTGTTTCATGCTAGTGCATATTTACATACGCTCTATCTCTGATATTGAGCACTTTATCCCATAAATATAGCACAAGACTATATATATATATATATATATATATATATATATATATATATATTTCTGAGATGAGGTATTATGTACAGTATTTACATTATTCGGACTATTGTCTTTATGCTGAAAAATTAGGTTTATAATACTCAGAAATTCATACCCAGATGTCCTCAAGGACACATGGTACGGTGGATAAAGGCGTTGGTTAGATCCAGTAACAGACCCAAAGAGTGTGAGTTCAATACCCGGTTCAGGCAGTGGAGAACTTTCAGAGGGAAAAATTACCAAGAGATAACTGATAACTGACATCCATCAAACATGGCTCGTGGAACTAGAACAGTCTACCCCAGTGATCGAAATAAAGGGTTCGGTTCGAAATTCCAACCACCTGAAGAAGGCCGGAGCGTACAACGGCCGAAACGTTGTGACAAATATGGCGACAAAGATGAGGACAATAGTCCGAATAATGTAAATACTATATATATATATATATATATATATATATATATATATATATATATATATATATATATAATGAGGAATTTGACAAATTGAAACCGTTTCATTGAAAATAGATTTGATTACGCGTTTCGCTATTCTAGGCTTCAACACATCCAAAATTGAAAGAAGGAAAGAAAGATGTGCATTCATGTGTATGCCTAAATAATGAATCATAGTACTTTTCATTAAGAAAGAAGAAAGAAAATGTGTGACGTTTAAAAAGGCCGTTAATAATTATTCTGTATCTTTTCTTTATAATACTTAGTTCATGTCGAATGTTGTTTTTTTCGCCAGCGTTTTTTGTATCGAATTAAATGTAAATTCTCATCACATTTTCAGAATGTCTGGAAACTAAGAAATTCATACAGCCTTTTCGGAAAAGGCAAATCCTCATCCAATACATCGTTTGTCAACTTTCTTAAAAACTTTGTCAGTATTCTATATCCTAATTTAAACACATATTGTCGACACCGAAAGCACACGGATAAACCTAAAAACATAAATCTCTTACATTCAACACATTCCATTACATAATAAACTGGATAATAGGTACAGATAATGTGCTAAACCAACCCAACAAATATCAAGTCAACCAAACAGAAAAATAAAGAAACGAATCTAAAAAAGTGTCTACAGTATTCGATGTCTATAGAATTCAGAAACACTCAATGGTAAATTAAACCAAGACAGAGCTATAACAATTACTATAACCAGGAATGTATCCAGGAGAACTAGTGTAAAACCAGAACTGTTAATCGCAACATTCAGAAGATTAAGTTTATGTTTACACACACATACGCACACACACACACACACACACACACACACACACACACACACACACACACACACACACACACACACATATATATAAATCCGTTGTTATAATCCAGGCGAGACCTATTAACACAACATAGAATTTGAAATATGTTAAAACTGACGAACAAAAGAACGCTCAATGTTTATTTTCATTAAACAGAGCAAATTTTCTTTACAATGGGAAATAAGATACCTTTAGTTAATGACCATTTTCACCTACGAAATTAAAAAAAATTCCTAGGTGAAAATGGTCATTCACTAAAGGTATCTTAATTACAACTGTAAAGTAAAGTATATATATATATATATATATATATATATATATATATATTTGTGTATTTAGGCAGCAATCCTTCTTTCAAGCACATTTTATTAAAAACGACTGACAAGGTGCTTTTATTTAGTTTTTTATATAATTTCTCGTGCGATCTAATAAAGTTTTTCTTTTCAGAGGATAAATTATATAAAAATTGTCCGAATGTTCTTTTCCGAGCGCTTTCGGCTATACATTTAGCCATTATCAAGGATTATATTTCAACTGTTAGAATTAGAAATAGTTTGTTATGTGTATGTTTTATAAAGTGATTCATTTTTTTTTGTTTCAAAACACACACACACACACACACACACACACACATATATATATATATATATATATATATATATATATATATATATATGTGTGTATATATATGTATGTATGCGTGTGTGTGTGCGCGTGCCCGCGCGAAGTACAATCAATGAAACTCTAACCAATTACCCTATACATACAGATGGCCATTTCACCCATGGGAAAAAAAGCATTTCAATGCAAATACATTTGCTAATCTGTATGGGGTAATTTTTTTTTCAGTTTCATTGATTGTAATTCACTTATATGCTCTGTAATAAAAATTATATTGAGCTCTCTTTTGTGAATCAGTTTTAATATTTTATATTAATCAGATCTACTTGGATTACATAGCCACGAATTTTTTAACCTGTATATATTATAATATTATAATATTATTGTAATAGATTATAAGAAAAAACATTTTCCGTCGCTACACAAAAGCTGTCTTGTTTCAATACTATGACTGAAACATGAAAGCTTTTTTCTAGCGATGTAAAATGTTTTATCTGGAAATTTGGTAAAGTGCTTGGCCAAAATTATGCACAATGTTCGTGATCTTTCGATAATCGCTTGTCATTTTCATGAAAAGAAGGACATGAAGAGAACGCAAGCGGATCCATTATGTTATCAATCGTCTAAACTCGGAGAAATTGATTTTAGCGTCACGTGTTTAAAATACGATGTAAAACTACATTTGTTTCAAACTCGGGATCATAAGCATTCCATGACCTACCTGAGACTTTGCTTTTTGTTTCATTGGAAATGAGCTAAGATGGTCGAACGTATTTGGAACATAACACGGAATTTCGGCAATTTAAAGTTTCAACCCGACATTAAATGACTTATTGGACACCAGAAAAAAAATCTCCGACACGTTTTAACAGATATTTCTTGTTCGGTCTATTCAAGAAAAGGGTCTAAACGGAGGATTGCTACGTAAACATACAAACTTTAATGCATATATAAATATATATATATATAGGTTTAACGATGGCCTGACGATTACGTTTAAGCATGAAACAGACGGTAACCGCCGAGTGTTCACTTCAATATCCACTTTTCTATTTACATACGCTATATCACCGATCACTTATACCTATATTTTATCATTTTAATTTTGATTTGTTGTAGTCTGCTAATGAAATTTTAAAATAATTTTTTACTAACCAGTTATTTACGTGAAGAGGCAGGCGGAATTTAAGTGGTGAAACATGAAAGCAGTTGTGTAGGGATTTTTTACATGTTTTTGTTTTAATCTCCTATAATATATATATACATATATATATATATATATATATATATATATATAAATGTGGACATGGAAGTCAGCACTTAGAGGCGACAGTCTGTTTCATGCTAGTGCAATCGTCAGGCTGACGATTGCACTAGCATGAAACAGACTGTCGCCTCTAAGTGCTGACTTCCATGTCCACTTTTATATTTACACACGCTCTATCTCTGATATTGAGCACTTTATCCCATAAATATAGCACACTTTAAGACTATATTTCTTCATATATATATATATATATATATATATATATATATATATATATATATATATATATATATATATATATATATAGTTTAACATCGAAAAATACATGAAAAGAAAATATGAAAAAAGTAATGATAAATAATGTACAAATAAATAAAATAATAAACTAATATATAAATAAAACAGTAATCGAAAGTATAAATAACCAAAAGCATTAGCCCCATGCAAAAGAATTAAGAAGGGCCAGTTTTCTCTACTCCCAATTTCACCATATCCCCCAGTGACTTATAAATGGAGTAGTGACACATGATCTAAAGATCGTTTGATGTGGGAATTTGTCAGTCAAAATGCAGCTTTGAATTCTATTTAATTTTCACATAGAATCTTGAGAACAATTTGAGATAAACCCAGATTACCAAAGCCAGCAGCTACTTATCACAATGAGTAACAGCGCTAATAATTTAAGATGCTTATCTTTTTCGTTATCTATAAGGGTCTCCGAAGTGATCTCATAAATTCCCCGTCTTATGTTTACAGAACAACCTTTAGAATGTTAATACACTCTTTATGTGGCATTTCCCTTGTGACTAACCTAACAGAACAACACATTTTACATGTAATAAAAGAGCCTTCATTAAAGATGCTGTATCTGAAAGGAACCAGTGAACCGTCTTGTTGATAGTTTACTGCGATAACCTCTGGACAAAAAAGCAGTAATATTTTAAATATACTAAATATTGTTTTTCAGTGTTCATTCTGAATTGTACCATCATTGATGACGACGGCCAATAGCTTCAATTCAAGAAACCTTGAGGGTTATTTTGGCTAACTTCCTTTCTTTTTACTCATCTCTTGATATCTTTCTACATCTTTTTCACGAAGAGCCACTAACAGTCCTGATTATGCACTCGGCCACTATCGACATATGTTTGCTTGCTTCTGGCAAAGTTGACTTAGCAAGGATGACCCTCGGTCTTTCTGTGCCAATCAACAGTAACTTTAGTCACAGATGAAATGGACATGACAATCTATTCTGCCGTTAGCAGAGGAGAAAAAAATAAAGAAGAAAGGGGAAAAAATGTAAAGCGCATGTATATTCAGCAAACAACAATGGTTTCATCGCATTTCGCCTGTAACTGTAGAAGACAGTCAACTTTAGCACACCATTCATATCGATTGACGCACCTTGTGAAGACATATTTTCGCAACCTCATAATATTATGAATACTGTCTACTGGGAAGTAAGCTCTTTAATGAGCAAAGATTTTTCTAAAGTATGTTATATATATATATATATATATATATATATATATTAGCGAATCTGACAGTGAAAGATATTTATATAATATTTAGGTAGCATATGCTACCTAAATATTATATAAATATATTTCACTGTCATATTAGATAATATATATATATATATATATATATATATATATATATATATATATATATATATATATATATATATATATAGGGTGTCTCAAAAATACTTTTATAAAATTTTGGTGCGGGTTACCCACAGCAAAACAAAGACAAAAGTTCATATAAACATATTCTGAAAATCCTTCGATTTGGAGTTATTAAGTTTCAAGTTTACAATATACACTCTTAAATGTGCAATCCAAGATACAATCCCAAAATACTTTTACAAACATTAGGCCAGGGTTCCTGACAACAAAACAAGATAAAATGTCCATATAAACATATGTCGAAATTGCCATCGTTGTACCTCAACACACAGCTTATAACACATTTTCAAAGTGACCTCTGCTTGCTTCTCCAAACGCATGCACCCGACGGTCATTGACTGGTGTACCCTTTAAAATACTTCCACACGGTGTTGAATGGTTTCTCAGGCCCCCATGACGCGTTGATGGACCTTCGCTGTATTATTAATATCTGTTGCATAAACAAATTTTTACGTGGTTCCACAGAAGAAAAGGTTTGAGGACAGGTGAACGTTCAGGACATGGAACCCGCTCTCTCTTACGTATCCATCACCACTTCTTGCTTCACAGGGTGTGGTTGATATCTGTGATCTTCCCGAATAGTTCTTGTGCACATCATGTACAACAGCAACATCTTCAAACTTATCTCTAATACGCGAGATTGTAAGCTGCATGGGTGGATCTGATACCACCTTTGAATTTCAACTGCATTTTTATAATTCTAGTCGCATTTTAAGATGAACTTTCTTTGCTCAAAGTTAAGCTTCTATAAGATTAGTAATACTAACGTATAAATCTGAAAAGAAAGCAAGTTGACTTGAGCTATATTCTCTAAAAGTATCTACATTTTTGAAACACTATCTATCTATCTATCTATCTATCTATCTATCTATCTATCTATCTATCTATCTATCTATCGTGTACTTAGCCATCAATCCCACTTTTATACATGTTTCATTAAAGACAACAGAGAAGGTACTACAATTAAACTTTTATTAATTTTTTTGTGTTCAAACAAGTGTATTCCTTTCTGGACACAGAGTGTAGAGAAACTGTCCAAATGTTTTGTAATTCCGAGTGCTTTCGGCTATACTTTTAGCCATTATCAAGGATGATTTTACTTTTACTTTTTAAATGGGTGTATGGTTTGTGTGAAAGTATATAAAGTTATAGGTATGTTTTAATTTCAGAACACAGTCAGTACATTGTGGCCGTGTTCGTAGTTAATATTATGAGTATTGTCTTTTTTATTATTAGGGTTTCCATTATACTAAATCTTTTTTTACATGTAGATGAGGTTATTCTGCTTGTATTTTCTACTAGTATTTTTCGGATGGGGTTTCGAAGGTTTGTGTGTGTGTTTAAATGAGGTCTAATGGAGCTGTAGTCGGATAGGTGCAACGTAAGTCGTCTGGTAGGCATGTACTAGCGTGACCGATGTATTTATGAGTTTGGTTTGATCAGGATAACAGTTCCTTAAGGAGCATTTGAACTCGTAAGTAACGTTCGTTCTATGTAGTTTTGATTTTGCAGGTGCGTTGTTATTTTGGAGGGTAAGTTTAGCTGTTTTAATTTTTTGTAATAGATTATAAATTTATTTTTTTTGTACGGGTCAACAGGGATAGTGTATTTTTTAAGAATATTTCTAAGTGAAGATTCCTCTTGTTGACGTGTATTTGGCTTTCGGAGAATATATTTATACTATGGTTTTTGTCAGTGTTTTTAGTATCGTTATTATTTACTTTGGAAAGAAATAGTCTAATCTGGTGGCCGATGAGGTGGTTAGGAAAACCACTGTTCACTAGTATCCCTTTTGCATTGTTGGTTTAAATAAAAAGGAAAAGTAGACGAGAGAATGAATTCTCGAGGCCCAAGCATGCCGTACAGCTCATAATACTGCATGGAGGTTAGTTCAAGAGCAGCTCATGTATCCGTATTATTGTAACGTGTGCAGGGTCTTTGGCTTTCTGATAATTCATCATAGGTGATCTTTTACTGATATTTTATTGTAAAAACTGCAGATCACTTGTTTTTCTCTTCAGTCCTGTTTACGAACGAGGCAATATTTAGAAGGGATGGAATAACAAATTTACACAACCAAAATTTGTGGGCGAATCGGAATCCCCATGGAACAATACAGGCTCGACACCAGCATCAGTTTACGATTAATGTGTGCGCTGGAATTAGAGGTGACAGTCTGGTAGGTCTATATGTTCTCAAGCACGTCTTACAAGAGCTATTTACGAGCTATTTTAGAACACACTTCCGGACACATCTAGAGGATGCTCCCCGGCTAATGCGAATACACATGTGGTTCATGGATAATGGGGCTGCAGAATATTTTAAGCGCATTGTCCGAGATGCACTGCCAGTCATCTATCCTGAAACATGGATAGGTAGGGGAGGATATGTTTCATAGCCTGCACGTCCACCCGAACTCACACCTTGCGATTTTCACCTGTGGGGACACCTAAAACAATTGGTTCATGCATCAAATATTAATAAAGCAGAGATACTTCGTCAACGTGTCATGGGGGCCTGTGAAACCATTCGATACCGTGTGGTGATATTTGAAAAGGTCTGCCAGTCAATGATCCGACGGGTGCATGCATGAATAGAAGCAAGCGTAGGACATTTTGAACATTATTTTATGTGTTGTTGTGTTGAACTGGCATTTGACAATATTACCGTGTTTTGGTGACAGGAAAATGTCCTCAATATTTGTAAAGTATATTTGATACTCCCCCCCCTCTCTCTCTCTCTCTATATATATATATATATATAACATATATGTATATATGTATATAGATTGGGTACCTGAAGATTGTGTGCAAACACATGAAACTTAAAGTAGTGTCCAGTCGTTGCCAACTTGGTTATTGAATTAATATTCAAATGCTCTGTGATTTTTATGGCATAGAGAACTTATATGCCAGAAGGCTAATTTTGGGCGGACTCTATTTAGAGCTGCTTATTCAAACCTTGAAATCACACACACACACACACACACACACACACACACACACACACACACACACACACATATATATATATATATATATATATATATATATATATATCTATATATATTTATATATATATATGTATATACACACACAACGGTAGGCTGGAAAGTTCATTCCATAGGCTGACCAAGATATAATTGTAAGTAGACACATGACCTGGTAAACTAAAAGATATGCAAGTGTACTAGAATAAACAACACATTGCTGCGCTGTGTGCATGTATGTACGTATACAGATAGTTAAATAAACTCGAGGTCTGTTTATTTTTAAGGCATAGATCTGTTTTCAAATCATATATTTTATCACTAAAACTTTTGTATACTCATGTTCAGGATAATGGTTTAATTTTGAATTAGTAAACATTTAAAATACAAATCGAATGTTTGTCTATATGGTAAACATTTGTTTATCAAATTGAACCTCTTCATTTATTTGCTGTCGTTAACAAAAAGTTTCTCCGTATCCAGCCATTGTCAGGTATATTCCAGAAGAGGAAAAAAGAAACCATCTTTTTTCAGGAAATTATGAAACAAAATAAAAAATGTCAAAACCTGAGGAATGGACCGGCCGAGAATAATTTTCTATTGAAATATTTCTTAGTAGGATATCTATTATTGTACAAGGAAAACAATGCTGAAACTGCAACTATGAAAGTCACTGGTAATCTACCAGATAACGCTGTGGGTGATGAATATTGATTTTAAAAGTCGGAATGCCATCCCTAAAGAGAAGAGTAACAAATCTTCTAACCCAGTAATCACTTCATTTGATCCAGTGATGAATTAAGTTCAGCTGAGTAAATATTGTACAACATATATGATGTCGTAAGCGTACTAATTTCTCTAATCCTTCTTTCTTCATTATGCGACCCAAACCTTTCTTTCTGCTTCTGATTGTTTCAGTAATTTCTTTGTAATTCTCATTCTTCTCGAAGATCCTTCGTTTGTCACAATCTCTATCCATGGTATTCACCAAAAACATCAGTAAATCCATAACACGGTTGTCTCAAGTCTTTTTTATTCATTTATAACGAATCAATACATTAAAGAGGGTCGGCAGTACATAGCCTGCACGCATGCACGCATTCATTACGTTAGATCCCTTAAGACTTTCATCGTTTCTTGATAATCAATTTTCTTGATTCTTAGAAACCTTCGAATTTTGGTGTCATTCTTTTCGCTGTCTTTTGCATCACTGGCTGAAGAACTGAATTTCAGCACATAGTTGATTTTGATATCTCCAATGCGTAACTAATACACTAGGTTATACATTTAGCTCACAACCATAAATCTTAAAATGGTTGACAATAAAGCAGCCATTGAAAATAGAAATGGCTTCAGCGAGTATCTTCGAATATTGGCGAGATCGTCGCAAGACAACAGTAATGAATAGAAAAACGGTAGATTATGTAGAGCCACTTTTTAAACGCTTTTGAAATTAATATTCAATATCATGGACATAACTACGTTTCGAACACCGAAAAACTGTACAATTTCTCCCTTCTACATCAAACTAAATGTAATTACAAATGAAGGTATTTTGTTTCATAGTTACAATTTTTAGGCGTCCTGAGTATGAGGATAAACTACATCTGCGTCCTGGGTAAGACGATAAACTACGTCCAGCAGCAAGCAGGTTTTGTGGAGCGTGGGACCACTTCTTAACTGCTGGTGTCCCCAAGACCACACTGACCCAGGGGGTGGTAGCACCTGTTAGGGTCCCAGATATGGGCAAAGAGTTAACCACTAAAATGGGGTCAAAACACTATGAAAGTCTAAAAATACGTCTTAATACCAGAAATACTTTGTAAAAAAAATTATTAACGGCAGTACATTATTATCAGCAATACATTTTAGGAAAAAAAAATCTACCAGCAATACTTTTTTGAAAAAATATTATCAGAAATAGAATTTCTGAAGGAAAAATATTACTAGCAATACATCTTTGAAAAAAATATTACCAGCAAGAACAATTTTGTTGGCATTAAAAAAAACATTTAGGTTGATATGCCGTAAAACAAACCAATCCAAACCAAACCAATGTTTAGAATGGCACGGAGAAGCGAATAAAATAACCTCTATTTATTGTTTTATACCATTATTCCACGAAGTAGGTGACTGTCGTCTTTAAAAATCTCATGTTATTACTGAATTTTAAACGTCATCATTTGTGGGAAGTACGCACTTACTTCCGACATCACAAAGGGGGTGGCTATGAAAACATTTCTTCTTAGAAATACAAGACGCAGACGGTGGAGGATAACTAGGTTTCGTTGCGATAACAAGATAACCTGAAAGAAAATGTAATTTCTGGCCTTTTAACAAAGCACGAATATCTACCTACCCAGTAGTGTCGACAGATAGATATGTGTGACGACTCTTGTATATTTGTTTTAGCATTAAGTAATATCGTAAATAAAGTTATCACAAATTAAATTTCGAAAATCCACTTGTAAGAAAATTGTCTTTTGTATAGTTGAAGTCTTAGGAAGATTTGGCTGACTTCAGCAAAAATCCTAATATATAATTTTCTGTTCGAATGTAAAAGGAGGAAAGGGAGATTGGGGAAGGAAGTGAACCGCCTACCTACCGAGAATCTGTGAATGAATTGTGGAACGAAGGACGGGAGTTATAAAAAAGGGAGAAAAACTGCTAAGGACCACACGGGATATGTAGCCTTGGAGAGCCATGATCGTCCATCTCGAAGGATGCGGCATATAAAAGAAGAAAAAAAAGAAGACGAAGAAAAAGAATTCGTTTTTCGTTTCTATGTTCCTTCCATAGTATTCTGATTATTCTGCTGTTAATACACGTCTCTGTTGCTTCAAGGCTTCGCTGAAACTGCAAAGAAGTTGCCCCACATACACTGTCATGCAGGCAGATTGAGATTCCATAGCATTCCAGCACTCTATTCTTTGTTTCTAACGAAATAATGTTTTATATAAGTAGACAGAAATATATTGGAAATGCTCGTCAAATTATAGAGAACAAAGTATGAAATTTATTCTTCCATAGAAATTAAATATATTCAAAACAATATTAAAATTGAAATCTGTTAAAAGTAACCAAAACTATTATTCAATTGGATACTACTTGTTTTTCTTCTATGTGTTGTGTCCTTTCATGACGTGGGCGATCATATTTTTCTATAACGTCTTGTCTTGTTCAGTTCTTCGCAAGTTTTGTCTTTTTGCCATTTCTCCTGTTCTGCTAATCATTTACACGATCTCATTACTTAGGTCATTCGCTGTTTTCTTCTATCTGTCTCTCTTGCTTTCAGCATATCCCGTGAGTATCAAACTCTCTAAGCCCTCTTTCGTTATTATGTGCTCGAAAAAGTTCAGTTGCCGCTTTCTGTTTCTAAGTGCAAGTGTCCTTTTTTGTTTGCACTTTCTCTAAAACTTCGTCTTTGCTCAAATGTTTAGTCCCTCGTATCCTAAGCATCCTTCTGTAGAACCACAATTCTGTTGCCTTTCTCATCTGGGAGGAGATTGTCCAGTATAACATTTCAGTACTCCTCTTTGTATCTAACAAAATTTTCCTGGCTCTTAATACTTACTTAGATTTATGGAAAGCATCTTTCGTTATTCCTAATCACCTTCTGATTTTAGTGTCATATTTTCAGTCTGTTAAAATACTTCTTAGATATTTGAATTTTTGAACTTGTAGTTCGAATCTTGGCCTGTTCCTTTTGCTGATAAGACTACATTCGGATGTGATTTACAGCCATATCACGTTGAAACACTGGTTCCAGTACGATCAGTGAATTCAAGCAACGTCGAATGGTCAGTGCCTAGATGGGTGACCGCTTGAGAATACCAGGTGCCCTAAGCATGGGTGTGTTGGATAATGTCTCGGAATTGTTAAGCATAAAGTCAAGTTCCAATTCCGGTCGGGTTCGTTATAATCCCTAACGCGCAAATACCTATGGGAAATATATAAATCCACCCGTCCTCCACTCAGCAATGGGTTAATTAGTAAAACTTGTATCACTAAATCATTATTATCCCCGTCAATCTCATAATCTAAAAATATTTTCTGGCGTTAAATAACCTGCAAAGGCTCGATACGCCGTAGAAAAAGAATAAAAAAGAATACAATTGATGTTTAGTCCTTTCTTCTCGCTTTCCTTTACTACATTCTGTAGGAATTCCTGTAGAGTACTTTTCCCTGTCTGCTATCAACACTGTGTTATCTGTATCTCTTATGTTGCTAAAATTTTGACCGCCCATAATGAATCCGGGTAGGAATTCTAATTTTCTCAGAATCTCCTCACTGTAAAATTTGAATATGTCCGGTGAGAAGACACATCCGAAATAGAAAAGGAAAACTTTTTGAAAGACATGAGGTATTGGGGAAAAAAATCAATAAGATATTCATATTTTATTCAAAAAATTTCTAAAAATAGGGGAAAAAGTTGGTGTGTTTTATTTAAAATAATATTTCGGATTTCACTTTTCAAGAAAATTTAAATTCACTGCTCGGAAGAAAATTACTTTTTCCACGTGAGGCCAGTGGATACCAGATGAATACGAAGAAAATCAAAAAGTAACGAATAATATTTATGACAATAATTCTTATTAAAACATTTGAAAGTAATACAGACATAGACTTGTGGTTAAGTTTTAAAAGATTCAAAATAAACGGAAAATCATAATAAACTACAAAAAAAAAAACAGAGCGACCATTATTATATCTGTTGTAGAATTTGATCCCGACTGAATTCCAATATTCGATGTAAGCCGGAAAATCCTCTGTATGAATTCTGACCAAAAAGTATCGGTACTGTTGCTATGGTAACACAACTGAAGCATGCAGAGTGAAGCCACTTGACACAGATTGACCTTTAACTTTGTCAAGAAGACGCACACAATTATAACGTTCTCATTCACTGACATTGTTTATAGCAGTCCTAGGGAGGAAAATGTGGAGAGTTTGGTCGTCTCAACTCATCACAGAGGTTCCATCAATGATCATGGCTTGTGCAGAAGTTTTTGGACAAGCACTTTCCAGGTCCGACAACTAACATTCTCCTCAAATTTCGCTCTGTGCGACCATTTCTTATTCAAAAATCAATTCCCACTCGAAAGGAACAAGATTTCAGAACGTCGAGGCCATCCCAGAGATTACAACGAGGCAGATACGCGCTATCCCCAAAAGGTGTTCCATGAATGCTTCCATCAATGGAAAAGACGCTGGTCAAAGAAGGGGACTACTTTGAAGGGGATTTGATGTGTGAATGACTTTTATGAAAAATAGGAACAGCAAGGAAACTGTTATTCACCGTTATAAAGATACAGATACAATTCCTGGGTAATAGAATGAGGGAAATTGGCTTGGACAATTTAACACACACAACAGGATATTAGAAGTAGAATAATGTGAGAGTTGTTTTGCAAAGAAGGGGGATAGAGAACCATAAGCCTGCACATCTTGACATAGCACAAAAAGAAGAGAATATAACATTATAGCATTAAAAGTACCCCATGGATTAGTTTTGTTTTTATCGTAATTTATTTAGCTTGGCAGTTTCACATAGCGAAAGGGGAACTTGTTGCTTGCAAGTGAAGAGGTCCGTTATCCGTGGGAAATCATTAACAAAATTGCGCGTATCTAACTGGTATTCAGCAATTTAACTATTTCAACGGTAAAAGCGTGGGACCTAGATGCTAGTCTAGTAGCACGCTTAAATTTATGTAGTCGGGGCACCAGGGAAAAAAGCTCGAGAGAACAGTTGCCATTAAAATATTCGTAGAAAAGCCAGAGGGAAGCTACATCACGTCTGTGAGAAAGTGACTGGAGTCGAGATACGAAGTCAGGATACCTACGTTACAGAAGTGCTGGACAGTGTCTTAGATATCGGCCACGAAAGTGTAAGGTCACTGTTTCGGTGGATGGGCGCTGAGGCCGAACACGCTCCCACCACCAAGTATTCCATTCATTAACCCAAATTCACTGGTCTGTTAGTGTCAACAGTATTCTGGATAATCGCTCCCCAACGGAATCATCCGTCGTTATTGTGTAACATTTTTGGTATCGAATGAAGGAGAATAATTCCAGGTTAGTAATTAAGAAGAAAAAATCTCATGAACAGCCACACCGATTTTTGGAAATATATCTTATCAAGAAATAAAGGAAAAGAAGCAGAATATGGTAGGGTCTTTCTATTGGTCTGTGAACTAACTAATCAGCAACTTGCAAGAACGAGAGATTTCCTGATATAAAAAAGAGTTTCTTCCCCCAAAATCATCGAATGAGTATTTGGGTTCGGTAAAAAAGGCTTTGTTCGGGCAGTTCTTTTACTCACTTTCACACTCTTCGTCACTTACAAGTAACTGGCAAAATTTCACTACTTGGGATAATAAAAATAGCCATTACAATCCATGCGTTGTGATATTTACTCCATTAAAAAAACCTTTCTCCCGGTAAAAAGACGGGTGATTTGACTTTCAGTAAGAAACAGACAGTTCGATTTGGGAGTATTGCAATAAAAACAACCGTGAAAACTAGCGCGATGACACAACAAGCAGGGTTTGCCATTTTGGACAAGGCTACACATTTTAGAATAACAGTAGGAAGACAGAATCGAACGCACTACTTAGTTTTAATTTATTTGCAAGTTCTGATTGCTGGGCATTATACCAGGGTGAGATATATAAAATTCTCATAGATAACAACCAGTCATTGGAAAGATTTATATATGTGAGGTTTTAGTCAATTGACTTGATCTTTTAGCTTAGCATATTATTTGAGTCGCACAGGTGAACTAATAAAATTCATGAAACTTAGATATTTTATTTCCGCTAAGTCTAAAACTCGCCGAGACCGTCTGGTCAGAGGATATGAAATTATGGATTGGAAGATAGGCTGGAACATTTTATTTACTAAATGTCTGTGACAGATGTTCGACTGTTTAACGCTTGTTAAGCTAACCTTTTCACGTCATCCGAATGATAAGAGGGCACACATATTAAAATCGATTTTATGACAGTTTCTATATGATATCAACACCAGAACAGAATTGTCGGTACGTCTGGATGGGGCAAAGATTTGCTTGTGTAGGTGAACATTATTACTGATTACTGAGTTCCATCCTTACTGGCTGCTTTTTTTTATATATATCATCTTATGCTGTAAGTAAGCAAACAGAAGAAAGATGTAGGATAGAGAGTTATTTACGAAATTGTATATTTGGTTTACTGTACATTTAGAAATGTTACAAATGGCGCAAAAGTAATAAAGCCACATGAAGTTGGTTGACGTGAGTGATGTACCTGAAATAGAGTTCAAGCATATTTCTTTGTTTATCGGCCAGATCGTTGAAACGGAACATGGTTTTTAATTGAGGCGTGGTTGTATTTAAAATTTAATTCTTTGATATATAATTTTACAACGACAGAGATGCGTTTTTGAATAGATAGATTTATTTTCTTATGGGGGAAAAACATTAGAATAACACATAGAGACACTAGCAGTTTTCATGCGGGTAGACAACGAGTTGATCAACAGAAAGAGGAGTAAGGTAAAATGTGGGTTCTCACCATATTTATTTAACCATAAAGCCAAAAGATCATAAGAGAACTAGAAGACCTACCAGCAAGAACAGTGTGAAAAACACTCGAACAAGAAATGTCATCTTTATGAGCAGAATTCTATCAGGTAGATATGCAGAATGACCTGTACTTAAATTTTATATATATTACAGAAAAGCGTTTGATGAATACGACACAAATATATACTTCAATTACTAGGAATACTTCATTTAATCGAAAAGATATTTGAGTAATTCCTAACTTTTACTAAGAAGAAAACAACAAGCCATATGGGGCAAAATACGGGTTCAGTCTATGTACAAAAATGACAAGAGAATGGAGACAGACATTTAAAAACTTCTATTAAAACGAGAAGACTTAACAGTTTTTATTATCTAATCCTAACAATATGATATGCGTATGATGCCGAGTTAAGGACAGACACAGAAAAAAAACACTGAACGAGAAGCTGTAAACGACAAGAAGGAAACAATTCCGTTTAAATGTAAGAATGCAGATTACGTAGGTTTCAAGAAAAGAGACACCCCAAAGTTTATGTTATATACTGTGAATCTGAAAATGAAACACGTGTCGAAATTTAACTATTTCCGTAGTATAGCATTGAGGACGTATATGTGACAGAATATGGGAAGAATTAAACCGAAAATAACCGAAATAACAGCATGGTTTTGTGCCAGACTCTTGGACGAGAAACATTATCTTTATGATCAGAATTCTATCAGAGAGATCAGTGCAAATGCAGCAACTTGACATATACTTAAACTTTATAGATAAGTCTTTGTTGAGATACGACAAAGACATACTTAAAATACTAGGATTGCTTGATTTAGCCGACAAAGATATTTTAACCTTTAATAAAAAGAAAAAAAGCTATCATAAGGTTAACATACGGGTTCAATGAATGTACAAAATACAAAGAGGAATACTTCAACGAATTATCACAGATTTAATATATAGAATGAGGTACTCCTAACAGAACAATAAGACCTATAATCATTCGTTATCGGTGACCATAATCCTAACAGTACAAAATACGCGGATGGCACTGTGCTGATAGCAGGCCCAGAAAGAAAGTTGAAAGAACTGCTAGACAACAGCAAACACAATGAATGGTTTTCAGTAGAAGGCGTTGCTCAGCAGATATATATCTTTTCAAAAACTAAAAGTATTAAAGATAGGATAAATATATTTTCAGAAATTAAAAGTATTAAAGATAGTAAAAAGTCTGTCTATAGATCTGAGATGAGGTATTGTAACTAATTATACAATTTACATTATTCGAACCGTTGTCCTCATCTATATTGTCACATTCCCGACGTTTCGACCGGTGTACACTCTGGTTTTCTTCAGAATCTGTCTATATTTCTGAGATGAGGTATTGTAGCTATTTACACTATTTACATTGATCGGATATTTGTCCTAATCCTTATTGCCATATTCACAACATGGAGCAGTGGATAAATGCGTTGGTTGAGGGATCCTAAATGCCACTTGGCTAAAAAATTATGAGTTCAGTACCTGGCTACAGTAGAGCGAACAAAAACTTAAAGAGTTGAGATACCAAGGGGAATTAACTGAAACTGACATAACCAAAGGCATAGCACATGGAATTATAACAATCTACGACTATGGATTGAATAAAAGTTCGTTTCGAAATTCCAACTAAGAAGAAGAAGGCCGGAACGTATAACGGTCGAAACTTTGTGAATAAGTCAATAAAAAGAGGACAGCAGACACGATCAATATGAATAGCTTAAACAGAAAAATGTTATTAGAAACAAAGAAAAGATGGCTGAAATACTATGCAATATCTAATCTCAATATGCTAGTGAATGTTGGTAATTTTACTTACGTATAAACAAGCAACATGAACGACAGAAATGTGTTTTTACCGACAAATGTATGTGAGTAACTGCAATGGTTTAAACAAACTAAGCAAAACTAAGTAACAACAGCAGAAGAAAGTTTACAACTTAGATTTGAATATAAACACCATAGGGAAGATACTGTGTAAGCATATACAAAATTTGATAATTTAACTCCCGGAATGATCCTGTGAAATCATGGTTTGTTCACTTTCTCATTATTGACTGCTGTCATCTTCAAAGTATTGTCAAGCAATACACTTGTAGAGGAGTAAGCGGGTGAAAAGCGAAGAAAGAAATAATCTTCAAACACGGCTCTACAAATTTTAAATAAATTCTATTATTGAGTATTTGTTTTCTTTCAAGTTTAAAGAAACGAATTACAAACGTCCCTGTGAAACAAAGTCTTACAAAAATATTTCGTTTTCTTTCTCTACAATACAACAGAATTAATTGCGTTAGTATGATAAAGAAACATAATGTTCCTATATAAGGAGAGTGTCACATATTTACGTTGTTTTATGAATGCGTATAATTTTCTAGTAGTCAGCAGGCTGTGTTATAACTACTACTAACATATTGTTTACATAACTGCGTTCATATATTTTTGTAGGCTTAATATACTTTAAAATCTCTAGGCTTTTGTAAGATGTTACTCGATAAAATATGTGAGCCGTAGAGTAATTAATTATACGAAAGGTTTGATTAATCTGCTGTGTACAACTCTGGTCAAAGGTTTCCCGAAACAATCTGAATACTAAACTTTACGCGATCGTGTCTATAACAGAGGAATAGGCTCCCGAGATATAAAAGTTAGATTTACTAAAGTCAGAAGTTTATTGGTTAATAAATATTTTCCCCAATTTTTAAATATCGACTTTTAAGAGGTAAAATATTGTTGATCATTTTGTATATTGTCGTAGCAGACAACAAACATAATCGTCTGAAATTTCAGAGCCTCCAGCGCGTTTGAAATGGCGTAGCTGACTTAACATATGCAAACATGGAAGATAGGTTTTGCTGGATATCAAAAACGACTATACAACACTTTCTTTTTAGGGAATTATTCAATTTTGGAGATAGCCCAAAATCACAGAGGGCTATGGCCTGCAAAGAAGTTGGCAATTTTTGCAATATTTTAATCACTGACTGGTGAACTACTAAAGCGTCCTTTTTCTCATTGCCATAATCTGTCAGATTTTCCTCACTGTTCCAATATTCATATGCAATTTTCTTGTTATCAGTTGCACGTTTATTTTTCAATCCGGATGCCCTGAAGTTCTCACAGTGTCCGAAGACGCATCTGTTTCTTTTTATATTTTTGATTCCACACTTCTTTTGCATATCTGGCTCTTCCTTGAATTGCCGATGTCAAAAAAAAACAAACTTGTTTTCATCATAGCATGTTCACCATAAGCCATTTTAAATAAGGCTAATTTTCACTAACATTTTCAGCTATCTTCACACAACACATACTCGTTATCGATTTACTCATTTGATCTGTTTCTTAAAAAAAGCGGAACTTGGGAAATGTTCGTATATGCTCCGGTAAATGTGTTTTTCAGGCTATTATTCCCGCGACACACTGTGGTCATTTCTGGTATTAAATTACCACAACGCACATATTCTGACAGAAAATAAATTTACAACACCCTCAAAATGATGCGAATTTAACCTGGACGATGTTCATGTTAGGGGTTAGTAGATATTCTGATAAGTTTTACAAAATATTCAGACAGGTTAATGCGGTAGAAAACACATACCAATGCATTTTTTGTGCATGAATGTTAAATGGTAAGATGTTCAGCTATACAGCTAAGTGTCGTGAAAGAATTTCGTTCCAGCAAGTGGCATGCCACGAAGCACACACACATGATCTTTTCGTTGGCCACTCAGTCATCTGATCGTATTCGAAATAGGGGATTCAAGAGACCGTTTGGTCATTTAGAGAATTGCACGCTGGACGTGACCCGACTGTGGTGTTTCCATGTTAGTGACAGGAGTCAAATGAACATTCACATAGACGAAATTTTGAATGCCGACGTAATACAAATGCTGGCGAATATCAGTGTAGTGTAAGGAAAAACTTGGCAGACCGACCAGCGCCGACAGCAGAGATCAGAAGAAATTAATCATCTGAGAGACACCTTTCTACCTTCCATCATTATGTCTGATGCTAACCTCCAGGAAAGTAAATCGTTGTGCCTTCTCGGGCTAACATCTTCGGTTGACGTGAAGTGGAAAGACTATATTGGATCCATTGCGAGGTCAGCTGCTAAGAAATTTGGTTCACTTTGGCGTGCTAGATAGTTTTTCTCTCTAGAATATATCTTACACACCTATAAGTCTACTACTATTCGTCCATGCTTAGAATATTGCTGTCATTCGACGTCCCTGCTATGTATTTAAAAGTTCTTGGTAAAATCCAAAGAAGAATCAACAATATTATTGTGCCCGACCTGGCGTTTCTGATTCAATCACTTTCCAACCGTCGTAAAGTTGCCTCTCTGTGCCTTTTCTGTAAATAATTTTAGGGTAATTGTTTGGATGAGCTCTTCGCTATGATACGTAGACTTTACGAATGTGAGCATAGAACTAAACTAGCAAAATTGAATTGGCTAGATGTAATGGTAAGTTATATGCTGGCAGTTTATTTTCTCCCATTTCTCGCTAGTGGAAATCTCTTCCGCCTCCATGTTTTCCAGTCAACTTTAATCTTCAAAAATTTAAATGAGATATTTATCGCACTCTTCCTGATTATTCTTCTATTATTCTCGCGCCTTAGTAATGTTTCTGTTTTTGAATTCTTTTACTCACGGTAATCCGTTGTGTCTTCGTAGTTTTACTGGCTTGGGATGAATTCCGTTTAAAAAAAAGAAGTGGTCTCGTGATTATGAAGAAAAGCTGTTGGGCATTGTGTAATTGAAGCAGAACGGCACGCATATATTTAACTAGATTATGTTTCTTTCATTCTAAGTAACTATCTTACCTCTTAGTCGCTTTATCCCAATGACTGGGGTGATATGATGAAAAAACAAAAGAAAAGATCACTCAATCACCAGTGGTATCACGAGCGTTTAGATAGCAAACTTAAATTAAAGGGTTAACAATTATTATACGGCATAATGACGCCGTTTACAAGATTATATTAACCCAAATAATGATTTATACTGTATTAATATGGAACTATGATTTATAATGATTTATACTGTATTAATACGGAACTATTTATCCAAGAAGTTTTCGAACCTGTTCACAGTGAATTACCAGCATGTATAATGTATTGTTAAACGCCCTGCTAGTTAACCATGATACATCCGACGACAATGTCGGCTTAATAAATGACAGTCTAATAAGGAGAGAAAAGGATTCATCAAGAAGAAAATACATTGAGAGTTCGCTGAACTCAGAATGGAATCGTTGGACACTGCGGAGTCTTCCGATCTCGTTGTGTTATTTATTTTATACAATCTTACTGCCCGCTATGACATCAGTATACAGGATATAGGATTATATAGGGATCATGGCCTTATGGTTGTGAGGAATTCAACAAATTTCAGAATTGACAAAATTAGAAAATTAATATATAGAGAGTTGAAAAACCTAAAATTAAAGTTACTATTAATACAAATGTAAAAAAGGTTAACTTCCTCGATGCAGCATTAGACTTAGTAAATAATATATACCAACCATATAAAAAACAAATAAAATCCTTTATATATCCATCTAAAGTATAATCACCCCAGTCTATAATAAAACACGTACGCTCATCCATAGAGTAAAGAATTAGTAGTAACGCTGACATTGAATATGTATATTATAAATATTGCAATTTTTATAATAATGATTTAAAAATAGTGGATATAAATGCACCAATATTAAATACAGAAAAAATAATATTAATAATCAGAAAAAGAATGGAAATAGAAAAATCATTTGGTATACACTCCCATTTAACCAAATGGTTAGCTGTAAGTTAGGACAAAAGTTTCTTACTTTGACTGAGAAATATTTTTCGAGTAATATCCTCTAAGCAAGATTTTCAATAAAAATATGCTAAACTTAAGTTATATTTGTACGAGTAATATAGAAATAACTTATAAAAACACATAATAGTAACATTTTAAATAAATACTTAAACCTAAATAAAAATATAGTAATTCCAAAACTATTTCACCCAGATGTTAAGAAATTTTATATTGCAAACACTAAAAACTCTTTAAAATTAAGATTGTAGCAATATATTTCTTCCTTTAACAACAATACGTACGTAGCCAAACAACCCTATCTAAATATTTTGGGAATTTAAAAGAAATCAATAAAACCCCCAAAGTAAAATGGAAGTTATTAAAAAACGAGAATTTGTAAGTCCTTAAATGACCCATGCCCCCTGTATCTACATGAAAAACTACATATTATTAAGTTTCCTAAAAATAGTAATCTATTAATTCGAATTGACTGTAATATGTAGGCATTGTACAATGTTCACGTTAGAAAATAGTTAATGGATTTTTCATAAAAAAATCTATGTATTACAATTATATATCCATTATTTTATTATATATATAATGGTACATGTAATATTGATTTCATTCCTTGGTTTTTTAATTTTAATATTGCCATGTACTAAATGTATTAAATAAAATAAGAATTATATTTTAGGTTAAAAATTATATAAAAAGGATTTAATCATAGCAGAGGCCGCTTTAAGATAATTCTAAAAATATATAAAAATTAATTTTTGAAAAACAAATTGCCCTATTATTAGAGATATACATATCTCTCAAATTATTTCTTCGTAACTTAAATGTATATTCTTAACTGGAGGTATGAGGTCGTGTCTTGATATGACTGTTCCCCTAACATGTATGAATGTGGTATCCAACAACTAACCAATATTTTTAACTTTTCTGCGTTAGCTTTGACCTGTCTTTTGATTAGTCAAAAGAGACATACCCATAAGATTTTAAAATCTGGTCCCCCTCCTTCTTAACTCTTTAATAAGCAATCGTATTGTTGTCTGTTTCAAATGTAAATCATTTTCATCAAAAGTTACCGAAAATTATCAGATGACGGGATAAAAAATGAATTACCAAAACATAGAAATTTACGTGTCGCAATGCAAAATATTTTAAAATAAAAATATCATATATATATATATATATATATATATATATATATATATATATATATATATATATATAGGCACCATATATTCAAACATGTTTCATTGAATAATACAGATATATGTATATTTTTTAAATAAACCTTTCTAGTACTTTCGTCAGTTTCTTGATGTTAAGATGAAATTCATCATTCGTCGTATTTTTTTCATACCCAGTTACTTTCGATCCTCTCAAACATCATGCTCGGGAAGGAAGAAAGAAAGGAATAAATAATAATTAATAAGGATACTAAGAGGTCTTGTCCGGGAATATGAGAGATTCATATAAAAAAACAAGTAGACAAATCATGTCTAAATTATTTAATGTGACATATCTAATATATATATATAATTATAATTTATTTTTGGATATTAAAACAAAAATCATGTTAAAAATTGCTACACGCTGGCGCGTGAAATATTAATGTAATTTCAAAAGCAGAATGCTTTAAAATATAGGCTTGTGAGTTTTGTCGTGATTAACAATCGAATGTGAATCACGCTAAATTCAAACCTACTGGAAAAAAATTAATATAGGTCATGACATGAAGTTGTCTGCATGTAAACCCTAGACAATTCCCTTATTGACAAGTTGTTACCTTATTTCATAAGATGTATCGAAGTTCGACTTTTCAAATAAGAAATATATATATATATATATATATATATATATATATATATATATATATATATATATATATATGTATATATAAATAAAAAGGAAAGAA
This sequence comes from Acanthosepion esculentum, assembly GCA_964036315.1. NCBI lineage: Eukaryota > Metazoa > Mollusca > Cephalopoda > Sepiida > Sepiidae > Acanthosepion > Acanthosepion esculentum. Next base: position 102,707,797 of record OZ038493.1, on the reverse strand, counting down.
CAGTAAGATATAAAATCCGGTGTTCTTATAGATATTTTTATTTTTACACAATAGTGCTCTATGTAAATTTAAATTTACAGAGCATTAATATTATAAATTAATAGATTTAAAATATGGTTTTACCGCTACACAGTGATGACCATGTTTCAGAAATGGAAGCTAAAGCCCCTGAATTTAATTTTGTTATTAAACCAAAGACATTAGTTCCATTTCCTCATCAAGCGAATTTTGGAGTAACTTACTTTTTAAAATTTACGGTTGTTAACGGCACAGGAAAGATTCATAGTTTGAGGGTTTCCAAGGTTACCGATAAATCCATTCATCTAGACAAGGGGTGGTAGAGGGTTCAATTTTTAATTTTCGTTGTCTCAGTTAATAGTTACATTTGAAAGCGGGGTTATGTTTAGGGATGGGTAGGGATGTATCTTTTAACAAATTCTGACATCCGCTAAATTCATGTCATCTGGGTTTATTTCTAACGGCAAAAATTCTTATGGTATTATTTCTATTTGTATATTTAAAGATTTTGAGGGACTGTTTAGGTTAGAATATGTTTTATCCACCTTTCTAAAAAGTTATTTTTAATATTTGATATACTATACTCCTAGTTAAAAACCAAGTAAATGTATTAGGATTACTTACAGTATTTAAAATTATTTATTCTTATCGAGTATAAGTAAATATTATTTTATTTTATTTTATTTTATGTAAACTTTATGACAATGACGGCAAAGGTGGTTAAATTATTTCACTAATTCAATAAACTTAGTATTATAAATGTATATATGTATGTATAAAGGACATTTAATGTTCAATATTATATTCTAACTTATTAATTTCACATGACTTTCGGTGTTCACTTGGATTCTTTCCAGTGTTTGAATTGCTTTGAGAGAGGTGTTATGGTTAGAGTACGTTTTATTTAATTACAATTTTAAAAGATATTTAGGTTAGAATCTGTTTTATTTAATTTCAATTTTAAAACATTTTTAAAAATTCTACTTTCAAATTTAACTTTTTAATTTTAATCGGCTATATTTCTTTATAAACCAAGTAAATGTAATATAATTATCTACATTATTTAAAATTATTTATACCCATCAAATATGAGTATGTATAATAATCAGGTAATTTTTTTTTTTTTTTTTTTTTTTTTTTTTTTATAGATTATTTAAAGATTATTTAAAGAAAACTTTTGGCAATGACGACAAAAAATAGCTATTTCATTTCTCTGATTCAGTAAATTTTTATTTTTTATAAACTTAGTAATATATAGTTTCTCATGTATGCATAAAGGACATGGGTCATTTAATGACCTACATATTCTAGCTCTTCTTATTAACTTCCATTTCACTGTAGGTGTTTTATTGGATTCTTTTAGGTGCCAAAAGTACTTCGAAAGAGATGTTTGACTTTTATACTTATTTATCCTAAACGAGGATTGATGTTGGTAGAACCTCTTTTTGAACTCATGGCTAGTGCAACCTATATAAATTTTTATGTTTTCAGGATTTTCAACAGAAGATATATTACATTGGTATACTACTGATTCTATGCAACATTTATTTTGTAAAGGACAGTTTTGAGGGTTTCTACAATTACATAATTTTTGTTCACCCTCATTAGTTGTTGTTTGTATTTTTCCCTTGTCTACAATTTTTTGGTTCTGGTATAAGTGTTTATTTAAGATATTAGTATTATGTTTCTTAATTATCTTTTCTAGGTTATCAGTACAGCTATAACTTAATTTTAGTGTATTTCTATTGAAAATGGTACTAAGTTTACTTCCACCGGGAAAATGCTTGAGTATTAATTCAAGGAATTTTTGTCCCAATTTGTTTTTTACCATTTGGTTGTATGGGGGTGTATACCAAATTATTTTCCTGCTTCTGTTTTTCCTATGTTTACCGTTTTCATTTTTAATATAAGTTAGTTTTAGGTTTTTGTAGCCACTATCTTTTAGAGCTTTATTATAGAAATTAATATGTTCGTCGAAAATCTTGTCATTTGCTGAATTTGTACTAATTCTTTTTCGGATAGATAAAGGTATATGTTTAATTATAGATGAGGGGTGATTTGATTTAGGGTGTATATATACAGGATTCGTATTGAGTTTTTTATAAGGTGTGTATGTATTGTTCTTTAAATCTAATGTTATATCAAGGAAGTTAACTTTTTTAATTTTAGTGCTAACGGTAATTTTTAAACCCATGCTTTTAAATTCTTTATATAATGCCTTTCTAATTTTGTCTATTCTGAAGTTAGTAGAATTCCTAATAACCATGAGACCATCGTCCCTGTATAGACCAATGTCAGTTGAATCAATATCACGATGCGCTGTTAGGTTGTATAAAATAAAAAGACCAATAAGATCAGAAGACTCAGCTGTGTCTAGTGATCCCATTGTGATGTCAAAGTGGTCATATGAATTTTTTACCCATTGCTCACCATTATGGATCAGTACCGATTTCTTCGCATTTAATATAATGTTCTTTTCATCCTCAGTAATATCCGTGTACTGGGTGGCAAAGTCCAACGCATTCAAGAACAGTTCTTTAGATATTGATGGGTAATAATTTTCAATATCGAACTGCATTAGTGTACAGTTGTTTTTTGCTTTTATACAGGTGAACCAGTTTATCACGTCTTCGGTATTTATCCAAAGTTTGAGGCCTATTTTATCTTTGATTTGTTTATTTATCCTTTCAAGGATCATTTTACTAATTTTTCCTATATCTGGTCTTGTAGGATTAATTATCCTTGTAGTTGGATTAGCCTCGAAATCTGGTTTGTGGTCTTTTAAGGTTATGTAGCTCTCTTTTTCAGATAATTTACCTACTCTGTCACTGATCTTCAGTTTATCAGTGATTTTTTTACTACTATTATTGATATTCTGGACCATAAAAACAAGGAGGTTTACGGTTTTAAAAGCAAGAAAGCAGCACCATTTGTTCATAGTTTGTCGGCTTTTGAAAATGACCTTTTGGATATGATAAACAGCATAAACTTCAGGGAGAAAAAATGCCACTTCCAGAAACACCTAGATAGAATAGTGAAAGTAATAAACACTTCTGATAAAATTTTAATAAAGTCAGACAAAACTGGAAACTTTTATAAGGCAACCACGAAAGACTATTATGATCTATTCAATAAGGACTTACATAAGAACTACAAAAAAGCAAATAATAGTAACCTAAATATGGTCCAGAATATCAATAATAGTAGTAAAAAAATCACTGATAAACTGAAGATCAGTGACAGAGTAGGTAAATTATCTGAAAAAGAGAGCTACATAACCTTAAAAGACCACAAACCAGATTTCGAGGCTAATCCAACTACAAGGATAATTAATCCTACAAGACCAGATATAGGAAAAATTAGTAAAATGATCCTTGAAAGGATAAATAAACAAATCAAAGATAAAATAGGCCTCAAACTTTGGATAAATACCGAAGACGTGATAAACTGGTTCACCTGTATAAAAGCAAAAAACAACTGTACACTAATGCAGTTCGATATTGAAAATTATTACCCATCAATATCTAAAGAACTGTTCTTGAATGCGTTGGACTTTGCCACCCAGTACACGGATATTACTGAGGATGAAAAGAACATTATATTAAATGCGAAGAAATCGGTACTGATCCATAATGGTGAGCAATGGGTAAAAAATTCATATGACCACTTTGACATCACAATGGGATCACTAGACTCAGCTGAGTCTTCTGATCTTATTGGTCTTTTTATTTTATACAACCTAACAGCGCATCGTGATATTGATTCAACTGACATTGGTCTATACAGGGACGATGGTCTCATGGTTATTAGGAATTCTACTAACTTCAGAATAGACAAAATTAGAAAGGCATTATATAAAGAATTTAAAAGCATGGGTTTAAAAATTACCGTTAGCACTAAAATTAAAAAAGTTAACTTCCTTGATATAACATTAGATTTAAAGAACAATACATACACACCTTATAAAAAACTCAATACGAATCCTGTATATATACACCCTAAATCAAATCACCCCTCATCTATAATTAAACATATACCTTTATCTATCCGAAAAAGAATTAGTACAAATTCAGCAAATGACAAGATTTTCGACGAACATATTAATTTCTATAATAAAGCTCTAAAAGATAGTGGCTACAAAAACCTAAAACTAACTTATATTAAAAATGAAAACGGTAAACATAGGAAAAACAGAAGCAGGAAAATAATTTGGTATACACCCCCATACAACCAAATGGTAAAAAACAAATTGGGACAAAAATTCCTTGAATTAATACTCAAGCATTTTCCCGGTGGAAGTAAACTTAGTACCATTTTCAATAGAAATACACTAAAATTAAGTTATAGCTGTACTGATAACCTAGAAAAGATAATTAAGAAACATAATACTAATATCTTAAATAAACACTTATACCAGAACCAAAAAATTGTAGACAAGGGAAAAATACAAACAACAACTAATGAGGGTGAACAAAAATTATGTAATTGTAGAAACCCTCAAAACTGTCCTTTACAAAATAAATGTTGCATAGAATCAGTAGTATACCAATGTAATATATCTTCTGTTGAAAATCCTGAAAACATAAAAATTTATATAGGTTGCACTAGCCATGAGTTCAAAAAGAGGTTCTACCAACATCAATCCTCGTTTAGGATAAATAAGTATAAAAGTCAAACATCTCTTTCGAAGTACTTTTGGCACCTAAAAGAATCCAATAAAACACCTACAGTGAAATGGAAGTTAATAAGAAGAGCTAGAATATGTAGGTCATTAAATGACCCATGTCCTTTATGCATACATGAGAAACTATATATTACTAAGTTTATAAAAAATAAAAATTTACTGAATCAGAGAAATGAAATAGCTATTTTTTGTCGTCATTGCCAAAAGTTTTCTTTAAATAATCTTTAAATAATCTATAAAAAAAAAAAAAAAAAAAAAAAAAAAAAAAATTACCTGATTATTATACATACTCATATTTGATGGGTATAAATAATTTTAAATAATGTAGATAATTATATTACATTTACTTGGTTTATAAAGAAATATAGCCGATTAAAATTAAAAAGTTAAATTTGAAAGTAGAATTTTTAAAAATGTTTTAAAATTGAAATTAAATAAAACAGATTCTAACCTAAATATCTTTTAAAATTGTAATTAAATAAAACGTACTCTAACCATAACACCTCTCTCAAAGCAATTCAAACACTGGAAAGAATCCAAGTGAACACCGAAAGTCATGTGAAATTAATAAGTTAGAATATAATATTGAACATTAAATGTCCTTTATACATACATATATACATTTATAATACTAAGTTTATTGAATTAGTGAAATAATTTAACCACCTTTGCCGTCATTGTCATAAAGTTTACATAAAATAAAATAAAATAAAATAATATTTACTTATACTCGATAAGAATAAATAATTTTAAATACTGTAAGTAATCCTAATACATTTACTTGGTTTTTAACTAGGAGTATAGTATATCAAATATTAAAAATAACTTTTTAGAAAGGTGGATAAAACATATTCTAACCTAAACAGTCCCTCAAAATCTTTAAATATACAAATAGAAATAATACCATAAGAATTTTTGCCGTTAGAAATAAACCCAGATGACATGAATTTAGCGGATGTCAGAATTTGTTAAAAGATACATCCCTACCCATCCCTAAACATAACCCCGCTTTCAAATGTAACTATTAACTGAGACAACGAAAATTAAAAATTGAACCCTCTACCACCCCTTGTCTAGATGAATGGATTTATCGGTAACCTTGGAAACCCTCAAACTATGAATCTTTCCTGTGCCGTTAACAACCGTAAATTTTAAAAAGTAAGTTACTCCAAAATTCGCTTGATGAGGAAATGGAACTAATGTCTTTGGTTTAATAACAAAATTAAATTCAGGGGCTTTAGCTTCCATTTCTGAAACATGGTCATCACTGTGTAGCGGTAAAACCATATTTTAAATCTATTAATTTATAATATATATATATATATATATATATATATATCAAGAACAGCATTGGGGAAATTGTATGACAAAGTGGAAAAAGTTTAATTGTGACGCATTTCCTCCTTCAGGACTTCATCAAACTCAATTTGTTATGGTGGTAGAACTACACATACGCACAGCAGAGGGGTGCTGAGAATTTTATAACTTTTTTCATCTAACCGAATTCATTTAGAGTCGTTTTGGGGGGGTATTAAAAAAATCTAAAATTCCTAACACCTCTCTTTCGTGCGATAAAATATAGTCTTACCAACATAACAAATGAGAGATTATGCGCCCTCTCCTAGAAAATCCGAGGTGATCTCTATACTTGAGCAGGTTTTGCAGCAAGAATTAGGTAGGAACCTTCGCAGACAGATACGAGGGGCAAGCCATTATATATATATATATATATATATATATATATATATATATATATATATATATTGGTAAAATGTATGACACAGTGGAAAAAGGTTTTCGCGTGACGCTTTTCGTTCTTTAGGACATCATCAGCCTAAATTTGTTGGTGGATGTTCTTGCGATCAAGGCATTCTCTAAATTGTAGTAAACTGTTTTCTCCTTTGATCCACAAAAAATTGAACATTGGTTCTTACAATATTACACCATTCCTGACAGATCTTCTGTTATCACAGTGTTTGACATCTAATAACAAAAATAATAGAAACAAAAAGAAAAAAAGGAAAAGCATCTAAATGAAATCGGATAGATTATATATATATATATATATATATATATATATATATATATATATATATATATATATATATATATATATATAAATTAAATTTAAAAATTCAAAACGACCCTCGTTCAGGAGCATCTGTAGTTACACCAACATAACAAATTTATTCCGAAACTTTTTTCACTTTGCCATACAATTTCCCCCAATATTGTTCTTGATATATAAAAATTAATATATTGTTATCTATCTATCTATCTATCTATCTATCTATCTACACACACACACACACACACACACACACACACACACACACACACACACACACACACACACACACACACATACACATATATATATATGTATATATATAGACAGATAGATAGATATAGTAATGTTTAAGCAATAATATATTTTAAAAATGCAGGCATTACTTTATATTGCGATAAACGTTATATTTAGTGGTTTATACTGTATACATGTATTATTTTAAACGGTGATATTGACATCTCCCGGCCCCGATAGACAACATTTTGTGAAAGAAAGTGTGACTCGCGGCAAGTGATGAAAAGATTTTCGTTTTAACCAGGTAAAATATCTTCAAGCTCAGTGTGCAATTCCTCGAACGGGAGTCTGTTTACATTATATCGACTTGTTTTGATATAATGGCTTCTCGTAGCAAAACGTCAAATGACGCCTGCAGGGGACATGGTTTCTTAGTTGAAAGGGATTCCAGGTTACATTCCTGCCGGGAGGCATATTTTCTTTATCAAATGGTTTAATCTCTAGTCATGTAGAAGTTAATTTCCTTGTTTAAAGAAGAGAGTAGTCTTCTTAAATATATGTACTCTATAAACAGTAATATATATATATATATATATATATATATATATATATATATATATACACACACATATATATATATATATACACGCACAAACACACACACACACACACACACATATATATATATATATATATGTATATATATATATATATATACATGTATGATTAAGGCATGTGTTGTTAAAGACGACGGAAATTTTCCGTTTAATACATCGGACACACAACCACAACTCTCTCACATATCACATTAACGACACCATCGCCATAAAAAATTAACTTGTAACAACAAACTGCATCATAGTAACACATTCAAATCATATCGAAATAGAAAAATCTCAATTAACAACACCAAAATCCTCTATAAAAACAAATGAAAAAACGATTACAAACTCTTGAAATCATCCTAATTAAAAAACAAAACCCAACATAAATAAAATAGCATTTAATACTGGCAGAAACATCTTAAACATATTTAATAGCTAAACCCCCAAATAATGAACACCAACTACCTCCTTATCAAAAATGAACAAATCCAACTAGTCAGTCAGTTATAAGCCATTCGTGATACACGCTTAGGCTATGATGTATCTTTTGATACATCATAGCCTAAGCCTGTATCACGAATATATATATATATATATATGCGTGTGTGTGCATATTGTAGTTTCAGTCTAGGGAGTGCAACTCTAGCAGAAGACTTAAAAAACAGACACGGGATCATTTTTCCAACATTTCGCCTTTCAGTCTGAGACGCCACTATTCGTAACTCCCTGATGTTGCTGACAGCAGTAAGTGCTCTTTTGTATTACTCAGAATTTCACTACCATGGAAATCATTCTAAATCTTCGTCCGTACAATCTAGCTATATATATATATATATATATATATATATATATATATATTTTCCAAGATTCAGCTCTCTTTCATACACCAATCTTTTAAGCGAAGGAGTTGTGATTAGCTTAAAAATTCTTCGCCTATTGCATCCACATGAGAAATTTCCTCGAAGGTAATACATCCGTTTTGTGACTCTTTCGTATTATTGATGTTCGTTGACTTAGAAAGACTAACAGGGATAAAAATACCATTTATAAATTCGATTTACAACGAAGCTTTCCGACACTAAACGTTCGGTTTATCCGTTTTTCCCAGATTGTAATTATCTGAAACCAGCCATAAAAAAATATGTGAAAAGATAAAATCAACGGCTTTACCAAAGGACGTCTTTACACTATTCTTTCCACCTTTAGTCGATTCTACGGTACACAGTTCACGACAATTCTTCAGTCTTGTCGCTTCGGTGAATAAGAATCGCGGTTCAAAGCACAATACACAATGTGATTTTCAAAAAAAGTTCAGTATGTTTCAAATGATTGTCCTTTGCACAGTCCAAGTGAGTCAGCCTAAAAATGGTCTTTCGTTGAATTTTTTAAATTTTATTCAGAGGTTTGGGAGGAAATAGGTCTTGGTGTCTGTGAAATTTGTTTTGTGAATTAGACGAAAGATCAAATCAAAAAAAAATATATCCATGTAAAGCGTCATAGATAAAAATTGGCAGCGGTTTCTCACTAATAAATCGATAGATTCTAATATTAGAAATTTGAATTATGAATTTCAGGAATAATTCGCACTGTAAAGATGAGAACATTTTGAGGACTACAATTATTTTGAGAAAGAAGTTGGAGATCTGGGGGAGACTTGCTTTTATTCGAGCTTCAGCGATAACCACGGGGCATCTGATGTGGAAATGCAAGTGCATATTATTATTATTGTTTTATTTCCTTTTATTATTATTATTATTATTATTATTATTATTATTATTATTATTATTATTATTATTTTCTTTGGTATCTGCCGTTTACACATTTCTTTCCGGGTCTCGCAAAGGGACCTAAGGTTAGAAATGGCATCATGACACTTTCCACTGAAAAAAAATAATTACATAGATAAAGCCCTTCGTAAAGTGTGGGCTGTACTTGTCAGAACAATTTTTTGTATCTCTTTGAGGCATGGACTTCCAGGGATCCCTTCAATTAGTCTACTGGAATCTTTTCCAACCGGTCCAAGGGCTCCAACTACAACAGGGATTGTTGATGTTCCCATGTGCCATTATTATTATTATTATTATTATTATTATTATTATTATTATTATTATTATTATTATTTCCTTTCATTTCTGATGTATACATATTTTCTTAAGGTCAGAAATGACTTCATTTCCACTGAGCATTTTTGTAAATAAAAAGTCTAAGATCATACACATTTTACAGACATAAATCTCTTCGTGATATGTGGGCTGTACTTGTGAGTACACGTTTTGTATTTCTTTAACGCTTGGGCTACCATGGATCCCTTTAATGAGTCTATCGAAACCTTTTCCAACCAATCCAAGGGATCCAATTACAACTGGAATTATTGATGTCATCACGTGCCACATTTTTTAGATATTCCATTTCAAGAAGCTTGTATAGTTTTTTGAAGATTCTTCTTCTTATTATTGTTATTTACATGTTTTATTTTGGTGCTATAAGATGGGCTACAATAAATATACCGTTCTGTACAATATATTTTCTTGTCGGTCGTCTGACCTTATTCAGATGGGCCTGCTACTGAGAGTGTGTGCGTAGGTGGGGGTTTAAAATACTGTGCATCTCTGTTCATGAGCGGGAGTAGTGGAAGAGCATCAAAACAGGGTTTCGATAGGATTCATTTTCAGTTTTAAAGGATTTTTAGCCAAGATATCTTGACAGTCAAATCTTGATACATGGAGATACGCTCCATAGAAGACGAATTAAGCGGAGTAGTTGACTCTACCTGCATCTCACCTGCAGTTTTCTGTCGTAGTCTGTCGTAAATGCCTCCTCGTCCTATTACTCTTGGAAAAGGCATGGATCCCCTATTTCTTCTCCATTCTATTGAGAAAATAACACTTGTTTTAGGTTTTAGTTGCAGCCATTTTAGGCGTTTGACTAAAGTAAATACAATATTGCGGAGAAAGTAATGGGTAGCTACTGCGCTATTTTTCTCAACAAGTCATGCCTATTAAGAGATATTAAAGGATTGAAAGCTGTGAAGAACCATTATTGTCTATGTCCTGAATGGACAGGGCATTAAAACAAAAGAAAAAAGTCCCGGTAGTAGATATCTCCGTTCCGGTGTCTCGCTGAAATGTTCTGATAGATAAGTATTTCGATCTGGCAAGAAAAGAGAGGTATTTGGGGAAAAAAGGTGATTGCTGTGCCAGTTTTTTGTTAGAGCACCAGGAACAGACCCAAAGAATATGGGGGAAAAGACTGGACGAGGTGGAAATAAAGGGAAGAGTTGGAAGCATCGAAAAGACAGCATAATTGAAATCGAGAAAAGCGTCGGGGAATTAAACAGACATGATGTCATTTTATCTCCATTGGCAGTCACCAATTGGTATGAACGTTTAATAAGGAAATAATGACAGAGAGATATAGAAGTTGAAAGATTTTGAGACTGTTACTCCATAGAAACCATAGAATGAATAAATATCTTAGTCGTATTTATGTTAAGGTCTGTGAGGAATATTTTGAATTTGGCAAAAGAAAACCTTAAAACTTGAAATGAGAGAACGGCGAAATGAATGATCATACATAAGCCTTACACACTATCGTTTACCATTGATAGACGTTATGTGAACAGGAATGGGAAAACAATTCAGTGTTGAAGAATGTGCCGAAACTGGCTATGAAAATACATACAGAAATAAGAACTTTTGTCTTACAGTATCAATAAGTAAAGTTCAAACGACCCTCTTAACCAGATAAGAATATGACATCTAATTATCAGGAATAAAAAGAAAAAAAAAACTCTCCGCCCGTGGATATCGCCATTATCGCAGGACATAGATGTCAATTAAATTTGAGAAATCTATGTGCCTACGATATCTGAAAACAATGGTATATGAAAGTATCTATTGTAGCTATCATTAAGAGCACGCTTGCCAATTTTAAAATCATTTCACCCCAAGCAAGGTGTTAATGCCACTCAGACACAAAGCGGTTACTGGGAGCAGAAGAGAATGATGGGACATTATTGAGGATAAAGGACAATAAAAGAACAAATTTAAGGAGAACAGAAGATGGCGATTGATGTTGCGTTTAAAATGGTGAAGATTTTTTTAGTCACTGTGAAAACGGTTGTACAGAAATGACTGCTTAGATATTTCTGATCCAGTTGGCCGTCGTGCAAGACAATCCATACGAACGTCGTCTAGATATGAGGCAACTATTAAAGAAGATATCGTGAATTATTTACGTGAATACTTTTTCGTATTTGTGGCCTTAGCAAACGTGTCCAGAGTACAACCTATCCTGCGTTCAATCTATACTAAATTTGTTATAGCTGATCTTTTATCTGTGGTATTTGAAGTGTATAGAATTTATTAATTGTACATACTTAATGTTATTATAAATTCTAGGTATGTGTTATCACTACTCTCATATCACAGATTATATTTCTGTTAAAATGCTTAGTAAAGAATTCAAAAATATTTTATTTCAAAACCTATTTGATGTGCACATCTATAGACACATCAAGCAACTGCAATAATAATAATAATAATAATAATAATAATAATGGTAAAATAATAATAATAATAATAATAATAATAATAATAATAATAATAATAATAATAATAATAATAATAATACGCACAGGCAGAACAGTCAAATCTAATCGCCCAGACATCGAGAACAGAGACCACAAAACAGAATATGCTTTCTTATTGACACGAGAGTGTTTGTAGACTATAATGTATCTTTGAAGATCTTCAAAAAAATTTCGAAGTATAGGGGCCTTGAAATCGAAATCTCAAAATGTCGCATATGAGGACATCAACAATTCCAGTTGTAGTTGGAGCCCTTGGATGGATTGGAACGATTGCGATAGACTCATTGAAGGGATTGCTGATAGCACAGGCCTTAAAGAAATACAAAAAATTGTACTCACAAGTACTACTCACACGTTACCAAAGACTTTATTTATGTAAAAAATGTGTGTGATCTTAGGTTTTTTTGTTGTGCTTTTTTTAAAATGCTCAGTAGGAAATGTCATGGAGTCTTTCTAGCCTTAGGTCTCTGGTTGAGTCCTGGAAACAAATGAGTATACACCAGAAATAAAATACGAATAAAAATATTTGGAAACGTGTGCCATTTCTCAGTCGTGGTTCGTTTTACCCAAGCCTTCACCAATATAATCAAATCATTTCTCGAAGAATCAGTTGTAAAATGAACTGTAGAAACCAACTGGAAATCCACCATATATGTCATTTTTTGTGGAAACTTATTTCTTTATCGTATTGTGCGACGAACATATTGCATTAGATCCGTGTGTGTGACTGTGTGAAATGTCTTGCTTGATAGCTGTTGGTGTTGACTATTTCTGAGAGGCATGCTTACTCGTCTTTCGAGTCCATCATTTTGAACACCGTAATATTCAAGACACGTGAGTTAGGGCAGATCGTCTTCGGTTAGAAGACTGTTACAGTATGATATTTGTTTCTCTCATCACTCTTATTAACCTCCACTTCCGTCGAATGCACCTAAGCTAAATCAGAACTTATAACGTAAGAGAAAATTCCTGACATTTGCAACTTCCTTTAAGGCTGATACTTAGATTCTGCAAGATTTCTTCTTTCCATATGTAGCGTCAAAAATATGCTGCCCAAAATCTTTCTCGTCTACATACGTATCCTATCATTGCTACGTGGAAATGAATTTCTTACGAGAAAAAAATGGCGGGATATTTATGTATGGCTCCAGAGTAGGATTAGAGTACATGTTTAATAAATTCACCCTAAGCAAGGCAGTAATGGTGCAAGCGGTTATTGGGATTATCAGAGAACGAGAATACTTTAGAAGGAACAGATACTTCTATCCAAAAGCCGGGGAGGAGTGTGAACCAGACGATAGTATGCTTTCTCTCTTCCTAGAATCAAAATGTCGCTACCCGAACTTCTACTTCGGATCAGTTTTGTACCTGTGAAATGTATTCAGTCAGTTATGTGTCATGCATGATACACGCTTAGGCGATCATGTATCTTTCGATACAAGACTGACAAGGCAGATTTTTCTCCGCAGTAGGTGGCCATTTCTTTCTACGGAGGAAGCTATAGACCCCGGTCTGTCCTGTTACTTATCCATAGTTTGGGAGAGAAGAAGAGGATTCATAACTTTCCCAAGGGTATTAGTGCGTAAGTGAAGGTAATGGATTCGACTGGAATTCGAACTCGGCTCTCCGATTCCTCAATCCGAGCCGCTATCCATTATCAAAGATAAAATATAATGACTGGAAAAATGACGGGATATCTAAATATTTTTTCAAAGATAGCAAATTATAGGAGGCTTTATACTGATCTATATTTTATTGTTAGTGTTCAACACTTCCTAAATATTAAGTCATGCAGATAACATTATTTCTGTTATTAAATAATTATGTAATTTTAAAAGATAAATTTCAACATACGGTTTGAAGTTTGTGATGGTGATATCAGTCATGATAGGGATTTACGAAAGAAAAACGCGTAGAGAAATATGTATATATATGGATTTCTATGAGATTAATGTGTTCAAGCTAAACAACTAATCAAATGTTATTTAGAAATATTTATATTTACTTTAGGATTTACTGAAAATAAATATTTTTTTATTTTGATCGGTTTCACCCCAAGCAAGGCAGTAAAGCCACTAAGACACAAGTGGTTACTGAGTATGGAAGAATTAGGAACATAAACATCAATAATGAACGGGAAGAGAAATGAGTAATCAGGAAGAGAATAGATAGCGATTGACATTACACTTAAATTTAAGCAGATTAAAGTTGGCTGGAAAGCACGAAGACAGTAGGGAGTTCCACAAGCGAGAAGTGCGAGAAATTGAAACTGTTAGCATAGAATTTACGGTTACATCTAGCGAGTGCAACTGTAAGTTGTTGAAATTTCGACGCCAGGCTATTACTGCGCTTAAATTTAAAAAAAGTTTAGGTACCATTGCAAAGATCTCATCCAAATAATTAGCATGAAAGTATTTATAGAAAAGTCACAGAGAGGCAACCTTATGACGGTGGGAAAGTGACTGAAGCCGATCCGCCTGATCAGGACCTATCATATTATTGATTATATTTTGAATTTTAACAAGGGGCGTAAGGTGAATAGCAGGGGAACCGGACCATATATGGAAGCCATATTCTAAGCATGGGTGAATGGTAGACTTATAGATATGTATGTAAGATTGTCTCGTACGACACAGTGAACAAAACATTCTTAGCAGCTGACCTAGCAATGGATTCAGTAGTCTTTCCACTTCATGTCCCCTGAGAATGTTAGGCCGAGAAGGCGTAACGAGTCACTTTCCTGGTGGTTAGCATCAGCCATGCTGACGGAAAGGAAAGCGAGGTGTTTCAGATGATCAATGGGAAAAGATTTCTTTTAGAGGCATTAAAATTAATAACGGACTTGAGTTCGTTTTGGATATCGGTTGCGATTTTGACCTTCACGTACTGATCAGCCTTACTGTTGGAACAGGAGTAAATTGTTGTGCCATTAGCGTAGATACCAAAGTGAGAGCTGATGCCATCGGGAAGACCATTAATGAAAATTAAAAACATAGTAAGACCAAGGAGGGAGTCCTGCCGGATTCCCGCGTTAGTAGGAAAGGATCTAGAGGAGTGGCCGTTCAGAAAGAAAAAAAAGAAAACATTTCACGATTTGATAGGACATAATAAGAAACCATTTTACATAAAAAGTATAATATCTCAAGTTGCAGAGAACTTTTTCTAAGTTAAAAGGAATATTCCATTATTTCCTTCTCGTTCTCATAGTAACACAAAGCGTGCGTGTTATCGTGGGTCTGACTAATCTCGAAAACAAAATGAGTAAATACCACTTTCTCTGAAGTTACGAGGGTCGCACAGTAATGTTAATAATTACACGTCCTAGTAACATATCGAGCCGTCTAAAATCTAACGAAATATCTCGTTGGAATCAATTGCCTTGTATTTTTCTGGTTTTGTTCATTATGCTGATACGAGTTAAAGTTTTATCTATTTAATAAGCCTTATCACAATGCCTGTAAATAATCTATCTCCTGATATGTCACTGGTGATTTCAATTGAATATCTCATTATAGAAAACACGGCAGCCCAAGATGTATGGCTGATAAATGTATACATTATATTGTGTTTTATATTATAGAACTAACTTAAAAGCCGCCCTATCGAACGTTATTTAAGCTAACTCCGACTTGTTCAGAATTTTGAGAGTCCCTAAGGCTTTGTATATTTTTTAGCATTAGAAGCTCTCCTGGTTGCCGTTTGATTTAGGTTTTCATTTCTTTTCGGGAGCTTTTCTTCTCGCTGTAGTCTTGGCTCTTTTGACTGCAATATGGTCCTCTGTTGGCGGAGATTTCTTTTTTGCAAGGCATGCTGCTGCCGTATGCGATAGGCAACAATAAACTTCAGAAGAACTCAAAATTGATTGTTGCATTTATGTATTGCATTTATATTTAAGGTTACTGTTTAAACGTTCAACGATAATTATTCTGCCGCCACTTAATTTAAAGACAATTTGATGTATGTAGGTCCTTACTTTCCATACAAACAATTATTTTTATTTCGTGAGTGACTTTCGCTGGATTTCGCAATTGATTTCAATCATTCCCAAATTTATTTCCAAATAATAAAAATTGTTATCGTACAAAAATATTCGTCGCAAAAATTCACATGAAATATTGCTGAAAACAATCAGAGTAATGAAAAATTGGGAAACCGAAAATTCAGGATTTCGGGTCTGGATTCGGCCCGGAATATTTTTAATTTGCACACGGAGTCGTCCTGATTCCAAAATGGTATGATATGTTGGGGTACGGCCTCTGGGAGTAATGTTCTAAAAGTGTGACAAACTGACACACTGATATTCGGATTTATTTATATAGATAGATGCTGAAATTATTATACAACACGTTTTTAATTTAAATATATATGTGTGCATTCTTTTCGTTTCTTTCTCCACCTACGTGGATAAGTTTCTGAAAAGCTTCCGTTCATTGTTTCTGCTCGTGGTTAATATGTATATTTCTTTAACTTATGTTCTAGGGTTTTAATATAAATTCTTTCTTTTTCACTTGTACACTAGTCGAGTGATCTGAAGTGAAATTCACGGTCATTTAAGCGAAGCAAAATCAATTGATACGCCTATAAATATTACAATAAGATTCTCGCAAATAGACAAGAAAATCTAAAAGAAAATGATTGCATGTAGTTTTATTTTAGATATTATGTTGATTTATGCTTTCCATTGTTATAAGTTTACATATGTAAGAAAAAAGAACAAATATACACTGATTTCAGTATAACGTAAAAAGATGTGATTTTAAATTTTTTGTTTTTTAATTGATAAATAAATGACATATTCTTAGCGTCTGAACAATGAAACTTCTGTCTGATGTTTTTTTTTATAGGCGATGTTCTTAATATGTACATCATTGGAGTTTCTCGCCATTCTTATATCACCTGCCGCTCTATACTTTATAATGTCACGCAAGAATTGATTGCTTCTTTTTTGTTGAAAACGGTTTGCAATACGCCACAAAAATTAATGAATGAGCAATCATATTTTTCACCCCAAAAATATAACATTTACCTTTTGTTCCTATTCTGTATTACTGAAATTAAATTCCCTCACTAGAAATGAATCCTGACTCAACTAAATTAAGCAACGTTGCTTCTGGTCAAAAATCAGATAAGTTTACCTAATAAATTTCCAGTTTATATTCATACACAACAAAAACTCGGCAATTTCATTAGCAAAAATATGATACTCATTAAATCCTTGGACATATATAACGTATATATATATATATATATATATATATATATATATATATATACACACACACACACACACACACATATATATATATATATATATATATATATATATATATATATATATATATATATATATATATATATATATATATACATTACAGTTCAAAAGTTTGAAGAAAATCCCTGTATTACTATGGAATGAACATGATAGAAGAGTGAAACTTTTTCATCCAAAAAATGAAAAAGAGCTCTTAGATTTATCGAAAAAAAGAATGGAATCAATCACTTATACGTTGAGGAAATTTTGGCAAAAATTTGTACTGGAGTAATTAAGGATGATATTTTGAGGAGATGAATTTTTAATAAGAAAATGATTTTTTTCTTTTTGCCATAGTAAAATTTCTAATAAAAAATAAATTTTTAGCCACGTATAATAATTTTCTCCTATTTAAAGTACAAAACAACTACTATTTGGGCCAATTTAAAATATTACCAGAGTAAACCTCCAAATTTTGAACTGTAGTGTATATATACATTATGAGCCGACTATTTTTCTTGGTGCGTCATATATATTGACATCACATAATTTTATCTAATTTTAAGAAAAATCACAGATACGTGTATTCTACTCAAACTTTATTAACGCATAACATATTTAGTGTGTAGGAGACGTCTTCACTCTTTGAATCTGAGTGGTCGAATATATACAAAATCAGTTAGTGTAAACAAAGTGAATCGGAACAGTAAGTTCAGTAGCTTATAGAAATAGGTAATAAAACATCCAATCAAAATTGATACACTTTGAGTTCATAAATACAGAATAATAGCAGTGTAAAATGTGTTTACTGAAACAGTGCGAGAAAAAAGGTTTCATAGATTTATTCTTTGACTCCTAAACACGGCTATACGTTTCTTACTATCTACATGCGACTACTTTATGAAACTCCCCTCAAGAAAACTTCTTGCAAGAAATTTCATGGCGTATTTATAATATTTTAAGGGTCAGTTAGATAAACACATTATTAAAATATGCATTGAAAAATAGCTACTGTTATTTGCTACTTTTTAATTTCTTTTAAAGTTCGAGCACTACCCTTGTAGCGTCGATAAGTACATTACAGTTCCCGAACTTAGGTAGTCCTGGGTATGACGATAAAATACATCTGGCAGCAAGGGGGTTTTGAGGAGCGTTGAACCACCTCTTAATTGGTGTTGTTCCAGGTACACTCTGTGTGGTAGCAGCTGTTAGCTATGAGCACATTGTGAACCACACCCATATCACTGAAACTATAAAATTAGATTTTCATAGTAAAATTTCAGTGATACATTTTTAAATAACAAACTGCTAACAATGCATTTTCTGTAGTTGAAGTCATAAAATTAAGTTAAAATATATTTAGATTTCAGCATTAAATGACTCATAGAGGTCGATGTGCCGCTAAAAAAAATCAACCAAATCAACCGAATTTTGGCTGTACCAAAATACCCAAAGAAGCTTCACGGCACACAGTAACATACAGCCAGAAAAGCAACTATCGTTCCAGTCTCTGCGGGTGTTGATGAAAGATTCTCAATGCAGCCAAGATCCCTTTGCGAAAATACTGTATTTGGTTAGATTTTGGTAAGTGGCTTAGTTCGATAATGGATAGACGATAGTATGTTTTCGCTTTGATTCAATAAAAATGTCGCCACCCAACCCTTTGCTTAGGATCGGTCTTGTATCTGTGACAGTTACTTCTGAGATTATTCTAAAAGTCAATAAACTCTTAGGTATTAGAAAATAATTCCTATTTGTATTTCGGTGTAAATATATTAAATTACATATTTTGAAGCTGTGGATAAAATACAAACATCATACTTTTTAAAGGAAAAAAAGTTGTTTTTTTTCCTTTTCTCTTTTCCTCACAAAAATAATGTCAGAGATGTTAGAAGTTAATTTTAACAGAAATTGTTAAAGATAGGTATGGAAGATGTTTGGATAATTTTCCCATAATGGAAGGCTTAAATGAAGAATATAATTATTCGGTGAAGTAATGTAAATAAAGAAATCACATGTTTCCATAACATTTTTAGGGAAATTTTTAAGCTGTGTCATTAGAGCATACAGTGATTTAAAATAAACATTTTTCTGTGACGGTTTTAAAATTATTTTTCTCCAAAGATAATAATATACGTAAATAGGCCAAGAGCAATGCTTAATAACAGCAATTATTGTCGTTCACTGCATGCTAAAACTTAAGATCTGAATAATTGTTTTTGCCATACAATGTTAAAATCATTCCTAAAAATAATAGATGAAACGTAACAAAGCTAAACGTCGGAAGTAAGAGATACATAGTTAACGTATATAATTGTTTTGCAGGTTTTAAATTTAATCTGTTACTTTGGATTCAAATGTTCTTTAGTCCTGGGCATGACTATAAAATATATCCGGCAAGAAGGCCACTGATCGGGAGATTGGAGACTTTGAGTATTGTGTAACAACCTCTTAGTTGTTTTTCCCAGGTCCACTCTGACCTGCGGCTGTAGAACCTGTTAGGGTCCCAGCTATGGGCAAATAATGTAACCCTAAACAAAGACAAAACACTATGAAAGTATAAAAATACGTCTTTATATACAAAAATGACTAACAAAATGACCAACAATACAATTTATCTGTATTTGAAGACATAAAACTGTGCTTAAAATATTTAATTGATGCCATAAAATTATTCAAATTAATTAGATGACGACATTAAGAAAACGTATAGAGGTTGATATAACATTAAACAAAATCAAACAACCAATGTGAAAGAACTCTTTCGTGATATTAATCTATATAATATCCTACAATTTCTTAAAGAAATCAAACTGTATTTCACAACATAACTTCAACAAAACTACAATATAAAACACACATATTATTGCTTTTACTAATTAAGTCCACGCAAACATGTATATGCACACAAGCTGAGTATCTTGTACCATGTACTCAATTGCCAAAGCAGAATAACATATATTATATTTTTATTACTTCAAAGCTCCCTAAAAAATTAATCAATTTCGGGATTAAATGGCCCATAAAGAGTTGATATGGGATTAAACAAAGAAACCAAATCAATAAAATGATTTTAATGAAACTTCGTACTAGCAGAAATAATTTTTTTCTAAACGTGCAATTCACATAATATCGAATGAGGTTTATAAAAATTTTACCGTAAAATAGTTTTAATGAAAAATGCGCTTTTCAAGCCCAGTAGCTATTATCGCTCTTTCTAGTATTGCTGTGAGTTTTCTTCCTAAGTTTTTGTCTATAAGATATTGTGGGAAATTAACATTTTGATTATATCATTATTTTCCATTCTCGTTGTTGCTGAAATTCTTCAAGGGATGTACCTTTTTGTTAAATTCCATTGTTAAATATGCAAACTTAACTTTAGTCAAATATTATAATAACAATCATAAGTATGAACGCAAATTGTTATTTAAAGAAGTAAGAGGGTACAAATCAAAATATTTTAAATTTCCAAAATTTTCCATCTTACTGTAGCAGACTTTAAAGACATGAGAGCGTTACCGGTCCCTCTTCTTTCTTTTTGTCACTAAAACCAAACAGCGTCCCTGGCATGTCTTTACCGTCTTTCCTAGCAATCAAAACGTATTTGTCTAATATTTTTGAGGTATTGACAGGGTGGAACGCACGTGCCAACTAACAAAAGAATAAGTATTATTATTATTATTATTATTATTATTATTATAGTTGCGTTTAAATGTCCCATTGGAACAAT
This sequence comes from Acanthosepion esculentum, assembly GCA_964036315.1. NCBI lineage: Eukaryota > Metazoa > Mollusca > Cephalopoda > Sepiida > Sepiidae > Acanthosepion > Acanthosepion esculentum. Next base: position 102,686,613 of record OZ038493.1, on the reverse strand, counting down.
TTCTATTTTCAGGTCATTATATTTAGAAAGTTTACGAAATTCTTTTGCTTATGAATTTTATCAGACAAGTTGCCATGTCTCCCGGATTGCGCTTCTGTTGTTTGAAGTCTCTTGTCTATTGGATTGTATAATGCGGCTCGGAATGAGAAATCAGAGAGCTGAGTTCGAATTCCAGCCGGGTTAGTTACTTCCACTTACGCACAAATGCACTTCGGAACGTTATGAATCCATTTCCTTTCCTCCAGCTATGGGTTAAGTAGTAGGACATCGATCTAGTAAAATAATTGTTATTCTCAAATAATTCTTAATGTAATATCCACTCATAAGGAATGAAATATTCTAATATGTCTCGGGTTTTTAACACTAAGAGTTAATAAACCGTAAAAAATCAAATCAAATTGTGTTCATATCATTCTTATGCATGTGGAAATTTGTAATGGTGGCATATTTTCCACACATTTATTTCCCTAATCTATTATATCTATATTTAGGTGTTTGGATAGACCACATTGGTTGTTATTATTATTATTATTATTATTATTATATTTCGATTTCTGTTATGATCACGTTACTTACCAAGTCTGCAAGAAGACCTAAGGCGGGTAATGTTGTGTTGTTATAGTTGCATTTCATGATATGTTTTTCTAACTCTCATAACATCGCTAGCGTTACATGGACAAAATTCTTCCTAGTGTGTGAGCTGTACTCAAGACAATTTATTTCTCTTAAGCTGGGATTTCCAAGGATTTTTCCATGTGTTGTCGTGTTCCTTGTTTTTTTATCTTTCCAAAAGTCTGTTGTATTCGTTTTTGTCATTCCAAACACACACATTTTACATAGATAAAGCCCTTCGTAAGGTGTGGGCTGTACTCTTGAGAACAAGTTTTTGCATTACGTTAAGGCATGGGTTTCCAGGAATCCCTCCAATGTGTCTACTGGAATCTTTTCCAACCAATCCGTGGGATCCAACTACAACAAGGATTGTTGATGTTCCCATATGCCACATTTTTGAGATTTCGATTTCAAGGTCCTTGTATTTTGATGGCTTTGATATCTTGATAGCTTTTTGAAGACCTTCTTCTTCTTCTTCTTCTTCTTCTTCTTCTTCTTCTTCTTCTTCTTCTTCTTCTTCTTTTATTATTATTATTATTATTATTATTATTATTATTATTATTATTATTGTCTATTCTGTACTATCACTTACCGTATTGTTACCCGAAGCAAGAGTAATACAATAACTCACTAACGTTAAAAATTAAAGAACAACAATTAAAACTTCGATATCGCAACAAATATAAGCACAATTTGGACTTATAGTTTTTGAGATATGCAAGATATTGAGATATTCTGAAATTTTCACTAACTGTAGACAAATGGCAGTTCAGTTGTGGTTTGAATCTTTACATTATTTGGAATGATACACAGAGAGATAACTTTGATACATTTAATTTTTTACTCAATTATCAAGTGTCCAGAATTAAGGAAAAAACAATGTTTTAATAAAAATAATTGGACAACTAAATGCAAAACATCTTATCAATATTTACTGTTAAGAGCCTTGATTTGAATCATTGCTGCACTTTTGGCGTCCACAGGTTTTCGCTAAATTTTGACATTCGTCAATTGTAATTTTAGCCAATTCCTCCTGTAATTTTCCCCATAGCTGACATTTTGACATAAATTCTTCCATAAGTTTTCTATGAGAGCACGTCAGAACTTTGAGCTGGTAAATACATAACGTTTATTCCTTGGTCATTCAGTAAAGCAATAAATTGCTTTGCCTGAAGGTAGGGAACATTATTTTGCATAAACACAGGATTTTCAAATCCAGAATTTTGTAATACCGGTAAAACATTTTCTTCTAAGAAATTCTTTGGGCGCTGTTATATATATATATATATATATATATATATATATATATATATATATATATATATATATATATATATATATATATTCTATTTGAAGTGATACTCATCATGTATAGTATTTATATTTTCTCTTCATTAATAATAATCTCCTGGGTAAAGCACCAGTACCATACATTGAAATCTTTTAATCTCTTGGAAACACAGGCTAACAGCGATCTCCTTTATGTTACCGTCGCTACATTTGTCGATCGTACCCACGTCTACAGTTATTAACGGAATAATAGTAGTGTTAAGGTGTCACACTTTTTTATTTGAAGATTGTTATATTTATTTTCTCATATTTTTCAACAGATATATTTTAATGTATTAACTCTGGCATATCGCTGCGAAGGTATTGGTGTAGTATTTTGTATATATTCCTAGTCTAGTAGTTTTTATACGGCCGTATGTTTGGAGGCACGGTGGAGTAATGGATAGCGGCTCGGATTGAGGAATCGGAGAGCCGAGTTCGATTTCCAGTCAAATCCATTTCATTCACTTACGTGCTAATACACTTGGGAAAGGTGTTAATTCTCTTCTTCTCCCTCCAGCTATGGTGAAAAAGCAGGATAGATTGGGTTCTATAACCTTGGATGGCAACTGGTCTAGGAGAAGGACAACTCTAAATTCAAAACCTGCAGAGGTTTCTTTGGGGACATTGTGCCACCAGGTCTCTGTATTCGGCCCTTCAAAAAGTTTGGTTGGTTCTGCACAAAGCCTTCACCACTATAATCGAATCATATTTGCTGGTGTTTGGCTGTCGGTTCCTAGGAACTGAGATGCTTGACCCTCATACGTCGAATACGACGGGAGAGTCCACCATATATATATATATATATATATATTCGTGTATTTGGGCAGATATCTCGCTTTTATACAACTTTCATAAAAGACAAGTTACTTCGATTATGCTTTTTATTTAATTTTTTGTGTGTTAGTATAAGAATTTTCTTTTTAGGAGATAAAGTAATGATTGTTGAAACGTTCTACATAAACGGGCGTTTTTGGCTATTATTTTAGTGTTTATATATATATATATATATATATATATATATATATATATATATATAATATGATAAGGAATAAATAGTAATCGTTTTTAAACCTAACATGTTTCGCTTTTATTAAAGCTTCATCAGAGAAAAAGAAAAGGAAAAATTAAAAATTATGTTATTTTATGTTAAGTAGGCTTCACGTGCATTTGTCTTGTCATGCAGCGTTCATGCGTAAATTTATGTATTTAAGTTTATCATGACTCTAGATTGTCTATGCGTTAGTCGGCCGATAACGGATGTTGAATGTGTGTATCATCTGAAAATTAATTTTGGTTTAAAATCGTTTTATCTTCATATTCATCGCAACTCTTATTCTTTTATGTATCGTCTCCCCAACGTCCCTATCCTCTGTCTTTCCACCATCGCTCGTAGTCCCTGGTATCGATTTACACCTGCTCGTTCGGTAGTCGCTTTTACCTGTTCTTCGTACCTTTAATATGTCTTGTGATTGTTAAATTCTTCAAGACTTCTTATCTCATTACATGATCTAGTTATTTAAAAGAAAAATTCTTCTGTTTCTAAGTCTAGTCATCCTTTTTCCTGTTAAAAGTTCATCATTATTCATCTTGGCAGTCCATTGTGATCTCAGCATCCTTCTGTAAAACCATATTTTGTTGTTTCAAGTCTCTTCTGTTTGGGGATAGTCCAGCATTCACTGGCAAAGAAGAGTAACGATATTATATAACAGTTCCGCAGACTTTTCTTTGTTCATATCAACACTTTTCTTTTCCTTAATACTTTCCTTAGCTTTTGCAAGGCATCAATTCACTATTACAATCCACTTACGAATTTCAGTGTCTCATTTTCCGTTGTCTATTAAACACTTACCAGGTATATATATATACATCTTGAATGAACTCAAAAGAAGGATTTGCAATGTTATTGGTCTTGACCTGACATCTCGGCTTCAGTTGCTTTCCAACAGCCATAACGTGACTCCCCTGTGTTTTTTTTATATAAATATTTTTATGGTGATTTTTCTGATGAACTTTCCTCTATCGTACGTAGACTTTATGAATTTAAGCGCAGTACTAGATTGGCGACACAGTCATAATTTTACAGTTGGAATGGCTAGAGTCAACCGTAAGTTCTATGCTAACAGTTTCTTCTATCGCATTTCTTGCCCTTGATACTCTCTTTCGTCTTTTTGCTTCCCAGTCAACTTTGATGGTCAAAAATGTAAATCCCAAATCGTTATCTTCTCTCTTCTCATTACTGTTATTCATCCTGTTTTTATTGTTCTCTCTCCTTAATAGTGTTTTTTTCTCGTATACTCTAACACTCAGTAAGCCTTGTATGTTAGTGACTTTAATGCCTTGCTGGGTAAAATTGATTAAAAAAATAATATTTATCGCAATTAATAATTAGATGCTCGTATCTCTTAACTTGCTCTGTTATTCTTTAAGGGGAGTATTTCCAGGATTGTTCTATTTCTTTCCCAGAAAATCATCAAATTTATTAAACGTAAATGATTTGACTTTTTTCCAAAGTTTATCAGATTTCATTCCAACTTCCAATGCTTGAATAATTGGACAAACCAACTGCAGTTTAATTGTGAAATCTCGCAACGGCCATGTCCTATTAACATCAAAAACAAGAAATCAGTTTATCGTTTCGTAACATAATTACTTTTGCCTTAAGTTTATCATTTTGCTTTTCTTTTTATTGTAATACAACTTTTATTTATAGCCTGACAGTCTAATGAAACACATCGTCTGTTAATAAAAGGTTATAGTTATGATAATGGGCTCTGTCGGTTTTCAAATCGCTAATCCGTATTTGAAACAATGAAATTCCACACGGAAAAGATAAAACGTTTACTAATTGAAAAGAAGCTGTCGTGGTTGGAATCATTTTGAGTGAAGATTAATAAAATATGAAAGATCTCAACGTGATCAATTTGGAGACATTAGCCGCTTCTTATGCAGAAAATCTCGTCAGGCTTGCTATTATATTTTGGTTAGTTTGGACTAATTTCCACGTTTTAGGATTTCTAATGACAGCGTTTTGTCCATTTAACTCTCGGAACAAAGACAAGAAAATTAGTTCTATCTAACAATAATATAATGATGTTTAAATGGCGTCCAAAAATAATTCAGGCACGAATCTGTGGCATGTCATTAAACACTTGCTATTACAACTGGAGACAACAGGGTGTCAAATATGAAATGGTAAATTTATTTCATTTTTGCGTAAGCAGTATCCGTCTTGAGTCAGTTTAAACTGAGATTTTTTTCCATTTTCCTACGCTGAACACACTAGGCTGATGACTGACACAGAAAGAGAACTAAAGGACTTCCTGGACAAGGTAGTAAAGGAAATCAAGAAAAAAGGACTAACAATCACGTGCAAAAACATAGAAAATATGGCCATCAGCAAGAGAAAAAGGCTATGATTCGAACTACGAAATTCAGATGGCAACACAATACAAATACAGAGGTTTTAATATCTGGGATGTAATTTATCAGAGGATGGGAAATGGGACATCGAAATCCGAACCGTTATTGGACTAGCGAAAGATACATTTCGAAAGTTAAGCAAAGTAGCCAGAAACAGAACAAAATTCGTTCAAAACGAAGAAAACAGTGCTGGATCGCTATGCAATATCCATCCTCTTATCTGGCAGTGAATGCTGGAAAATCTCCCAATAGACGACGAAAAACTGGAAGTAACAGAAATGTGATTCAACAGAAGGATACTGAGAATTCCATCTACGGAACGAGTCAAGCAACAACGAAGTCTTAATGGAAATGCTATCAAAAAGAACTTAGAATCTTATAGAGACAGCGGGAATGCATTGGACAAAATGAGGAATGAAGGATTGAAAACATGACACACTAAAGGCTATAGTGATAGGGGAAGGTAGCAAGCCACGGGGATCGTCTGGCTTAGCAAAGGTAGAAACACTGCTAAGAGCCACAAGAGATAAAAACGTCGTCCATGTACTGAAGCGACGAGGCACATAGAAGAAACTATAATTCTAAACTATAATTGTGGAAAGGGAAAATTTTTTACTAAAATAAATAGGGGACTTTCTAAATTGCTAATCCTACAACTCCACGTAAATTAACCTTTTAATACCAATTGTTTCACTAGTGGAACATATTTCAAGATATGATTTTAAATAGACAGAAATTAACTTTTATTTTATCGGTAAAAGATTAAAATGAAATAAATAATTCATATTGATTTTCATCAGATTTTGCAGCCATATCCGGGCACTAAATGTCAACCCGACAAATATAACGTTATTAACATTCTTCGAACTGTTGTCCTCATCTTTATTGTCATATTCACAACGTTTCAGACACGCTGATTGGAATTTCGAATTAGATACTTTATTTTGTTCACGTGCAATGCTTCTTCCGGATGTCTCAGTTATCTCCCTTTAACACAACTCTCCAAGTTTTATTCACCACTGCAGTAGCTAGGTACTGAACATACAATTCTTTAGCTGAAATCACTGGATCTAACCAACGCTTTTATCCACTGGGTGATATGTCCTTGATGTACAGAGACAGATGTAAAGTTATTTATACTAAAGTCGCGTTTAAAAGAATTCAGACTATGATCTCTTGCACATGATTCATCTACGGACGAAGTTAAAGACTTCCAATTAAAATTGAAGACAGTAGTGAAACAAAGGTGGTGTTGAAACCTTGTTTCATCTTTGTTGGATCTACTATCCTCCTGGCGTCAGATTAAACTGACACCTTTTCCGTCACTATATATCTAAAATATATTCTTAAATTATAATTTAAGAAAGTGAGAATTTAAGTGAAACATATTGAAAATTATGGATCTTATCATCAATCTACTGTGATATGCAATGTCAGCGACTGACCACCATCGCATTTAAACATTGGAGATACAAAAACCTAGCGAATACAAGAATTTACATATCTGGGAAGAATTTTAATACAGAAAGGAAAGTGCGACATTAAAATTCAAGGGACACTAAGATAGCTAAAGGTGCCTTCCAAAAGATAAGCAAAGTATTAAGGAAGAGGGGAAGTCTCGTTAGAAATTAAAAAAAAAGAACTGTTGCGTAATATCCGTCTTCCCATATGGTAGTGAACGCCGGACAATCTCTTCACAGATGAAGAAGAGACCGGGAGCAAGAGAAATGTGATTCTACAGAAGGAGGCTAAAAATAATATTAGTGGAACATGTGGGCAACAAAGAAGTTTTGGAGAAAAATGAAACAAAAAGAACGCTTATAATTAACATCAGGAAGATACAGTTGAGATTTCTAGGAATCATAATGAAGAAAGAGGGCTTGGAAAATCTAACACACAAAGGATATACTGAAGGCAAAAGGACAGAAGAAAACAGTGGGTAACCTACATAAAGAGGTCGTGAAATTGGGGAAGAACAAAGTTTAGGAAAGACGATAAAAATACAACATTTTCTTAGAACTACAAAGGACAGGAAATTATCACAATTGCTCGCATTATCGCAGTCATAGAGATGCCTTCTGGATTGACAGGAAATTAGTCTTGTAAGATCTTGATATTGATGTCGGTCTTCATTATTTTGTGCTTGTGTTGAGCTATGCCTTACAAATATGACATTTCCGCATTTCAGACCGTAACAACGAAGTATTTTGGATAAAGATTCCCTAATAATCTAATAGCCAATACATCTCTAAATTATATTGGCTTTTGTTGAAAATGTTTGTTGGATCACGGGCTTCCTAGAGAAAGTAGGAAAAAGAAACAGATAGATAGATAGATAGATAGATAGATAGAGCGATCGACAGATAGACAGACAAGCAGACAGTCAGACTGATAGATAGATAGATCGACCGACAGACAGACAGACAGACAGATAGATAGATAGATAGATGGAAAAGAGAGAGAAAAAGACAATTGTTTTTCATTTCTTATGCAGACAATTGTAACACAGTTTACTTCCTAAACGTTTTTTCTGTCTATAGATAAGAAAATAAATTTTCAATAATATTTTCGAAGAAAATTAAATTCCCCATGACCCATGTATATTTGATATGCCCGAAAGAGTCTTATAGTTTTATGTACGAGTTAAGTTTCGAACATGTAATTGAATCACTGTTTTATTATATTTTTACTGACGTCGACAACACCGAAATGTTAACCAATTTATCTGGATAATTCAAAGAATGTTTTACTTTTCGACGACACGTAGCCGAACGACAAAAAAACAATATATTTATGGTATTGTCATAGAGGCAAGGTAAAAAGAATATTAAAATATCATTCTGTTTGTAATCATCAATATCAGATATTACTTGAAATGCTTTTTGATAATATTTCTTTATGAACAGAGGTGAACTTTATGCGATTGTGAAATGTTAAAGTTTTTGTGGTGTTTTTTTTAAGGACGCTTTCATTCATATAAATACAAATAAGTGTGAAGCCTGAAATGAAAAGAAAAAAGCAAGAAGAATAGTCAAGAAAGCATAAATGAAAAAAAAGCAATATTAATAAAATGATACTAGAAGGAAAAAAAGAAATTAAAGTCTTTGCAGAACAAGACAACACTAATTCATCACATGGCGACTCCGAGCGGTATATGAGCAGCAGAAGTGGCCACAAAGGCCAAAGCAGTCGGACAAGATGCCCACTAAAAGCTTAAAAAGGACGATAATAAAAAATGTCACAACTTGCACAGCACTGACATGGACACCAAGAAGAAACTGCAGAAAACTTACGACCAAGACAAATTTGTTTTTATAAGAAGAAATGGAATTCATATTTATGGATTTAGATAAATATGCATGCTTATATATTTCAGCATGATACGAATGGAGATGCATGAACACACACATATATATATATATATACGTATGTATGTGTGGGTCTGCGTGTGCCTATGTAAGGTTATATAATATTTACATACGTAAATCTTTTTTCTAGTTTCATATATATCATTGTATGTGTCTGATTTATATGTGCGCACAAATATACATATGCATTAAATCTTTCCCTCGCATTCATATATATATATATATATATATATATATATATATATATATATATATATATATATATATATATATATATATATATATCGGCGTCTCTCTTTTTGTTTCCCTCTCTCTATATATACATATATATATATATATGTGTGTGTGCGTGTGTGTGTGTGTATCTGCATTCTTTTTCTTTCACAAATTCAGATATATGAATGTGCATGCATATATATATATATGCGTATATCCATACATACATATATACATGCATACACCACCAATATTCCTCTTTAAATAAGCGTTCGGGTGTGTGTGTTTAAACGGATGTAAAGTAATTTTCACTTGAAACCAGTTTTAATATTGCTGGGAAAGTTCTGACAAAAGAGCGTCTATTGAAAACTATCATTTCTTGAAATGAAATGGAAAAATGTGAGAAATTTGACAACTACAAAAAAAAAAAAATCTCAACAATAAATACATTTTTCGTCAATTGAGAATTTTTCTTTTCTTCGTGGATGTCAGCAGTCTTTAGAAAACAATTATAACCTTCTTGTTTTTGTTTTTTTGTTTGCTTTGCACATATTTGCTTTCGTGGAGGCGTTGTTAAAAAGAAGGAAATAAAGTCAAAATTTGCTTGAGAATTGTCATTGTCTTGAACTCATAGGATTTAGGAGGAAAATATTAGTGAACATAATATAAATCGTAACGGATTGATTTCTTGTGCGTTTTTATTTAATATTATGTTTTTAGTGAATATAAGCATATAAAGATATGCAAATTACTGCTAATGTACACGCACATAGGACGGATTTTTTCATTTATTTGTTTAAACGTTATTTTAAAAAAAATTGATACTCATATTTGAATAGATGCTCTTATGTATTTTTACTGTTATTAAACAGTATATTTATCAGGCCGGTAGATGTAAATCAATAATTACACTGTTTATTAAATAAATAAAAACAGAAACAGTATTAAAATATGTGTATCCATTTAAAAATAACCTTTCAACAAATAAATTCTTATATATATATATATATATATATATATATATATATATATATACACACACAGCCATGTTATTATCTTTACAAGAGACGGATTTGACCAAAGAAATTGATGACATATATGGACTAGAGATACACAATCCCTTCTCTCTCCAACACACACACACACACACACACACACACACACACACACACACACACACACACACACACACACACACACACACACAGGGTGCGATGAATAAATTTTCGTCAAAATTACGCAAAAATGAAAATAACACTGACATCTCATTTTAAGATATATTTTAAGATATATTTACCAAAATAAAAATATCTTTAAATTTATTCAATAAAATCGCAGTTAGCTTGGACCATGGCATCCAACCCTTTATTCTAATAACCAGTTAATAAATGCATGCATAAGAAAGCCTGATTATTATAATAAAGGTTTTATGTCTTTTTACGCTCATGCTAAATGTAGGCTTTAGCTGTGATTTTATCAATAAACTTTTTCCTTGTTAATTCAGCATTAGCCTGTTTACCCTATGATCCCATGTGGTGATACCTAAGTAGGTAGTACCTGGTTCATTAGGATTTATTTATTTTGCACACACACACACATACACACACACAGACACACACATACACACATACACACACAAATGCATATATATATATAATTCACTTTACAAAATACATTTTTTAGCAAAAGATAACGGCTTATATATAAATGGTGGTACTCGCTTGGAAAAACTTTGGCTATTTCGGCTTGTAGTAGAACAAACCAGTACCCAAGGAAAAAAGAGGAATATATATATATATGGAACAATTCATTAGGGAAATAAGCCTGGAGCAAATGATGAACCTCGATTAATATGCATCCAAACAGGTGTAACACTTGTATACCTGGTTGGTGCCACATCTTTTGACGACAGGCTAGGTAAAGAGATTATACTGATACTGCGAAGACTAATTAAGTCTTGTATAGAGAAACATATCTGGAAACAAGAAATTTACAAATATTATTTATGGCGCCAACTAGTTCGTTATATATGAGCACATTCTAAGACTCTTCAATCGTATCTATCAACACTGCCAATTCTCAACGATGAAAGAAATCTATGGGACGAACTATTATGTGAAGCGTTAGTTGAAAAGGATGAAAGCGACATGACCGATGAAGTAAAACGCATTGATAACCGCTTATGAATGCCGAAAGTACATTGTACAATTCATATTTAACCAGGAAAATGGTTAGGCAGATTCTGTGAAGGAGCAGATCATCATCATCATCATCATCATCATCATCATCATCATCATCATCATCATCATCGATCAGACCTGGAGATTTTTCTAACGCGGTACTTCTTGAACGGCTGCTATTATTTTAATGAGCCTCGTTGTGAGTCAATGTTGTCAGTCAAGTTCATTCGAGAACTCGCGGTGAACTCGTATATACGATCTATTTCTAAGAAAATATTCTTCAAAAAGAATGTTCATTGTATATAAATAAACATTGTTCATTGTATACATGCATATTGTCGCAAATTCATCCCAAACACCGAAGTCCTCATGTCAGATTGCAGCACAAATCCCGAAGTTATGCTGCGAAAACACTCACATGCAGTGGACAGGCCCTATAACGAGGTTCGAAACTGTTGTTTTGCCAAATATTATTCTGTTCGGCGAACTGATCTGTGGCCAGCCTAGCAGGTGAGCACCAACGAAGACATACAGAGATTCTTTAAAAAGAGTTTTTTTTTAAATTCCTGGTGGAATCATGGACAAACAGTAAACCACACAGGTTGTCTTTACGAGGAGAAAAGATATCTATAATGCTTCTTTTCCGAGGCAAACTGAAAAAAAAAATGTGTAGATAAAAAAAAAAATGCGATGCCGTAAAAGAGGAGATATCTACAAATGCTTTACATTTTCACAAAGCTAAGCCTTGCCAAGCCAAGTTTCGTAATGCAAATAATTCATTTATAGGATACAGAGATAGGAAAAACACATGAAGGGATATATCAAATTCTAATACTGGAAAGCGATTATTAACAGCGCGTTTGAAATTTCACTGCAATCATCTATTTCAAAACTAATTTGTCAGAATTCATCTTTATTATTTCTAACTTTATTTTCATACACAACAATTCTGAAAGTTGATGTTCAGGCGTTTATTTATTGATGCAATTTTATTTCCCTCGTGTGCATCGTTAACTATTGAGCAGAAATAAATTTGAAAATTTTCAAAGACATCGGCTATTAAATATATATTTTTCCACACATTTCCACAAACGATTTACGGAGTGCGTGCGAACATCTGCATAATTGTTTATGTGTGTTTGTAGGATCAATAAAAGTAACCGGAACAAAAGTGGGGATAATGGGACATAGTGGAAAAAGTATATACGACGCGTTTCGCCGTGTTGATATCGGCTTCTTCAGGTCGAATGAAAGACAAAAGTTTGTGTAAGGAAAAGGCGTTGTGATTTTTTAGGATAAGTCTGATCATACATTATATCACACTATCAGATTCCGACGAACAGAAACAAGAAAGTGTTTGTTTATATCTTAATATATTTAACAAACAAACAATATATATATATATATATATATATATATATATATATATATATATATATATATATATATATATATATATATATATACTTTAAGTTGACGTAATTGCTGACGACAACGCTGTCCTTCCATCTTGTCCGTCTTCTGTGAGATAGCAGTCCGATCCGCGAAAAACAAGTTCTCGGGAACAATATATATATATATATATATATATATATATATATATATATATATATATACGAGGGGGACCCAAAAGTAACCGGAATCGTTTTCTGTATGACAAGCCTGTAGTAGTTCAGGCTTCCACCGCTAGATGCCACTTGAGGCAATCTTCAGGCACCAGTGTGCTAACTGGTGTCATCGTAGGAAGACGTACTGCTCAGTGGTTCACATTTGTTTTGAAGTGCTTCACGCCTTTTCGTCTATTTTTACCATGTTTGAAAGGATGCCTGTCGTAAACTGAAAAAACAGTTAGAAGTTGATCCAGACCTTTCTTTGAAGGTCATCACTGGTGACGAAAGCCTGTGCTATGGCTACTATCCGGAAACGAAGCAGCAATCAAGTCAGTGGTAGCATCCAACGATACCACGACCCCCCAAAACCGTGTCAAGTGAAGTCCAATGTCAAGACGATACTGATATGTTTCTTTGATGTGAAAGGAATTCTCCACAAAAAATTTATTCCTTCTGGTCAAACTGTTAACCAGGCTTTGTACTTGGAAGTCCTGATGCGTTTGCGAGACAAGGTGAGACGAAAACGCCTTGACCTATGGCAAAGTGGAGGGAAGTGGTTGCATCACGACAATGCGCCAGCGCCTACCACCTTGAGTGTGAGACATTTTCTGAACAAAAATGGCATGACCCCACTTCCCCACCCTCCCTATTCACCCGATCTCGCTCCCTGCGACTTTTTTTTTATTCTCCTGAATGAAGAAAGTCCTCAAAAGAAAACTTTTTAAAGATGCGGAAGAGGTTAAGAAGAAAACGACGGAGTCATTAAAAAACATAACTTCACAAGAGTTCCAGGACTGCTTTGAAGAATGGAAAACATATCTGGACCGGTGCTTTGCTTCAAATGGAGAATATTTTGAAGGTGATAAGAATATTAAACATGCAACAATAAATTAATAAAATTATATGATACAATTCCGGTAACTTTTGGGTCCGCCCTCGTATACAGGATGTCCATAAAGTTCGTGTGCACTTTAAAAAATGTAAAACTTTATTTGTATTTGCGATAGAAATAATTTGTAAAAAGAATTAGAAAGAAGTAAATCTTTATCTTTTAAGTTTTTATTGAAATTTTATTTAAGTTTCCACATGTCCTCCATCATTAGCAATACAAAGAGCAAGACAATTTTGCAGTTCACGGAAAACATTTGCCAACTGATTTACAGTAATGCCTGGAATTACATTAGTTATTTTAGCTATACTTAAAACTAGGTACATTAAACTTGATAACATTTTTTACAGATTATTTCTATCGCAAATACAAATAAAGTTATAATTTTTTTAAAGTGCACACGAACTTTATGGACACCCTGCATATAAGTGAACATTGAAGTCAACACTCAGAGGCGACAGGCTGTTTTATGCTAGACGCAATCGTCAGGCGACCTGTCGCCTCTGAGTGTTGACTTCAGTGTTCAATTATATAGTTACATACGCTCTATCTCTTATATTGAGCACTTTATCCCATAAATATAGCACACCATGAAACTATAATTCTTCATATATATACATACATATATATATATATATATATAATAGCTGACCACTTGTATTCTAGGATACCCGTCTAGTAAATTCCTATTGCAGACGCTCGCTCAGGTACATTTGTGTTTGCGTAACACCCCCAGAGCCCAACTGTGGTTTATACTGCAATAATGCTGAGCAGACCTTAGTTACAGTTTCTGGGAGAGAGCGCGTTATCTAGCGTGATCAACAATTTGAGTAAGGCTAGCACGCTCAAGCCCTCTGCCATGATAATTTGTCCTAGTACAGCTATTGACGGCTTTCAAGAATTCCGTCTACCCAGTTTCACTCACAAGGCTAGTGTCACGTCATATGGTTTTCAGGCACTTTCCAAAGGTGCCGCACGCTGGGAGCGACCTCGATTCATTCCGATAAGATCAGGAAGTCATATATATACATATACATACATACATATATATATATAGCAATCATATATATATATATATATATACATACATATATATATATATATATATATATATATATATATACGTATGTATATATAAAGATTTTAATCTCATAGAAAATATTTCGTATCACTATAAAGTTTAAATTAGAGTGTGAGTAGACATTTATTAACAACTGTCACATTTATTTGAAATAGGTTACACAAAAATATTAATTATTGACGTCAACTTTATTCTATGTTCCTGCTATCCTTAAAACGCTACCTAATATGAAATTGTTTCATTACGCCTCTGATATTTTTACAGTTATAGAAAGCTTCTGTGCAAAAATCTTATGTAAATAAACCATCTATTTTGCGAAAGTGCAATTCGGAAGATTTGTCATTAGTCAGTAGATTTTTAGATATCTATTTACTACTATTGCCTTTTTTATTAAAATAGAAGGATCATCGTATTTGGTAAATATGTTCGCCATTTATTTACTTGACAGGGTATTCTTTGCTATTATTACATATTCCTACCTTTATACTTTCATTCATTTGGCATAGATACGTATATTAATTTTAATACAAGTTTCGTTAAAGATGACTGACAAGGCACTGCAATTTTTCTTTTGCTCGTACAAGAGCTTTTATTTTCTCGACACAAAGTGTGTAAAAACTAACCAACTGTTCTACGTATCCGTACGCTTTCAGTTACTATTTTAGCCATTTTCAAGGACAACTTTTATTTTTTATTGTTAACTGAATCTGTGGTCTTTTTATGTATGTATCGAAAGCTAAAGGAATGTTTTATTTTCCAAACACGGTCAGTACATTGTGGCCGTGTTCATAATTAATGTCATTTAGTGTTGGCTTTTTCTTTTTTAATATTAGTACTTCCATTATTATTAATCTTTTTTTAATATGTGGATGATGTTATTATACTTGTATTTGTACTAGAATGTTGTGGATAGAGTTTGGCAGGTTTCCATGTGTGTTTAATGGACAGTCTTTACACACTTTATGTCTAGAAAAGAAAACACTTGTACGAACACAAGAAAAAATAAATAAAAGGCTTAATCGCAGTGCTTTGTCAATCGCCTTTAACGAAACTATATATATATATATATATATATATATATATATATATATATATATATATATATATTGAGAGAGTGGGAGAGAGGGAGTATACACAACTTTTTTTTTAAGCGTATCACACCAAGCAAGGCTGGAGGCCACTATCACGCAATGGGTTATAGAAGGGTTGGAGGAAGGGCAGATAGGAGTGGTAAAGGAGAGGATGTGGTGAAGGCAAGGGGGTTACAGAAGATTTGGAGCGAGAGCAGATATGAATGAAAGATGAAAGGATGTGGAGAAGGGAAGTGGATAGATCAAGGTAACTGGAGATGTCGATTGACGCTACACTTAAACCGTTGGAGATTGTATTTGTCAGGGAAACAGTAATAGGGAAGGGAGTTCCATAGGCGAGATGTGCGAGACATGAAGCTATTGGAGTAAAAGAGACGTCTACATCTAACAGTTTCAACGGTGTAGAGGTGGGAACGGGATGCCAGCCTCGTAGGACGTTTAAATTCACGAGGCCTAGGGACAAGCGAAAGCAGCTCCTCGGGGCAATTACCGTGAAAGTACTTGTAAAAAAGGCAGAGCGAGGCAACATTGCGTCTGTGAGAGAGCGACTGCAGACGAGATGACAGATCAGGACCAATCACATTGCATATCCGTCGCTGGATCTTATCAAGAAACCTGAGGCAAACAGCAGGGGGATATCCCATGATCTGCTCTCAGACAAGCAGTATGATTTCCGCTTTGCCCGATCTACTGCCGATGTGCTTACGGCCATCACTGAATTTGTCTACCAAGCTATCCATAATAACGGTGAAGCTCGTGCCGTGGCCCTTGACAACTCCAAAACATTTGATAGAGTTTGGCATGCCGGCCTTCTTCGCAAGCTCCAGGGTTATGGTATCACAGGTCGATTCTTTGACCTGATACAATAATTCCTGTCAAACTGGCAATTGAAGGTCGTTCTCAGTGGATTCATCTCCAGCTCCTATCCCACTAACGCAGGTT
Organism: Acanthosepion esculentum; assembly: GCA_964036315.1. Classification (NCBI taxonomy): domain Eukaryota; kingdom Metazoa; phylum Mollusca; class Cephalopoda; order Sepiida; family Sepiidae; genus Acanthosepion; species Acanthosepion esculentum. The sequence continues at coordinate 102,669,872 of OZ038493.1, read as the reverse complement.
TTCCTCAAGGCTCCATCCTAGGCCCTACTCTGTTCCTCATATTTATAAACGACCTTCCTGACGCCATAGACTCCCAAGTCGGCATCTACGCTGACGACACCACAATTTACTCCTGCCTCAAACACAAATCTAGTGATGCTGACAAAGTTAACCTGGCAGCTCAAATTGAAAAGGACCTCCAATCGGTTGTGAACTGGGGCGAGAAATGGATGGTTAACTTTAACGCCTCTAAAACAAAACTGCTCTCTATTAACCACCACAAGGATCCATCCCTGCATCCCATTAGAATGTCTGAAGACCAACTTCTCGAGAGCTCCTCTCTGCGGCTGCTCGGTCTCACGCTGTCCACTGATCTGAGATGAAACAAATACATCGAGTCAGTTGCATCATCCACCGCAAGAAAGGTTGGTTCCCTGTGCCGAGCCAGGAAGTTTTTCTCCCCGGAATCGATCCTCCAAGTCTATAAATCGACCATTCGCTCTTGCATGGAGTATTATGTATATTTTATCAAATTTCAATATTCTTAATAATAACCTCCAGACACATTCACAAAATTAAAAAAAGCTGTGATGAATATCTTTATTTCAGGCAAGTCAGATGAGAAACTTCTTCCTAAAAAGACGTAACTTGAATTTTCATTTGTTTGACGACTTCGTTCTTTAAAGATAACTTTTAGTATTAACTCTATTGTTATTCGCATTAAATAAGCAATTGTTCGGTAATTCAATATTCCGCGTGTATAAATTGTCAGTTGCACAGAGGTTAAGGTTAGGATAATGAATCTTGGGTGTAAGCCGGGGTTTTACGTGTTTCGATATGTCTGGTCTTCGTGACTTCCAACACAGGAATATAGGGTAGGTGGACAAATTCGGTATAGACGATACTAACCCGAGGGAGACGAAATTTGATTGGATTGGAGAACATCTATCTATCTATCTATCTATCTATCTATATATATATATATATATATATATATATATATATATATATATATATATAGTTGGATTTTGAATATTATGCAACACGCACACACACACATACACACAAAAAGATCTCATACCCACATTGTGTAGACACGTATCAATGCGGGGCAATAGAAATGCGTTTAGCCTCAGATTTCGGCATTGACAAGATCATGAAAATAACAAATGAGAATATACGAAGGTTTTAGTAGATGCATCTTCGTAGCTTTACCTAGGAAACAATGAGCAAATGAATGCTAAATCCATAAAAAAAATCAGCTTAATGAGCCACATAACTAAGTTAATACTTCGAATTCGGATGAACAGTGAGCGATGCAGAATTAGATCCGAAATTAAACGAGGACAGTGTGGTTTTGTCAAGGACACTGGAACAAGAAATGTTATATTAATGATCGGAATTATATCGGGAGAGCAATACAAATACGCTTATGTTTTATAGATTATGCAAAACCATTTATAAGCCACAAAGGTCTAAGTAAAGTCTTAGGAAAACGAGATCAGTTTGGGAAGAACGTTAGAATAATCCAGAACTTATACCGTGAGCAAATCGTGTGCATACAGATAGAAAAACATAAAACATGAAAGGGGCGTAACACAAGGATGTGTTATCCCCACCGGATTTATTCAACTGCTACAACGAGGCCATACTAAGGGAGCTGGAGTCAATGGCAGGATTTATTATTGATCTGGCACTATACGAGCAATATAATATATGCAGATGAGACTGTGTTAAATTGGTGACACCAGGACAACTACGAGTAATAAAGGAAAGCGAGAAGGAAAGCCTAACCATCAACTCGAGACGATGTATGGTTATCACTAGCACAAGTTACTACGAATTGCAGATGTCGACATCAAACAAGTACAGAACTAAATATATGTAAAAAGTTGTTTTTTTAAAAATCTAGTTCACCACAAGCAAGGCAGTGAAGCTTCTAAGACGCAAGGGGTTTCTTGTGGAAGAATTAGAAACAGAAATATTACTAAGGAACGAGAACAAGAGTAATCAGGAGGACAGTAGATAGCGATTCACATTGCATTTAGGTTTTTGAACATTAAAGTTGGGTGGAAAACATGGAGCCGGAAGGTAGTTCCACAAGCGAGAAGTGCGAGAAAAGAAACTGTAGGCATAATATTTACGGTTACATCTAGCCAGCTCAACTGCAAATTGATGAGAGCTTGTCGCCAGTCGAGTACTTCATTTAAATTCAAAACTTCTGACCACCATAACGAAGAGCTCATCCGAACAATTACCATGAAAGTTGTAGAAAAGGCACAGAGAGACAATATTACGGCACTGGGAAAGTAACTAAAGCTGAAACGCCAATTCAGGACCAATAATATTATCGATTTTTTCTGGGCCAGTAATATTGCTGATTCTTTGGATTTTATCAAGGAGCTCAAGTTAAATAGTGGAAGCACTGGACCATATGTAGTATTAATATTCTAAGCATGGACAATTGGTAGACTTATAGATATGTAAGATTGATTCTGTAGAGAAAAATGGTCTAGCTCGAAACAGAGAACCAACTTTCTTAGCAGCTGACCTAACAATGGACCCAGTATAGTCTTTTCCCTTCATGTCAGCCGAGAACGTTAGCCCGAGAAGGAACAACGAACTATTCTCCTGAAAGTCAGCATCAACCATTCTGAATAATGTAAAGAGGGGGTCACTCAGATGATCATTAGAGAGCAGTTTCGACATTGGAATGGCAAAATAGGAAATCCAAAAGTTAAGCAAAACATTCAGAAACAGAAAAAAATTCGTTAGAAACAAAGAAAGGTTATGTAGCTTCAATCCTCTTACGTGGCAGTGAATATTGAACAATCTTCTCGCAGATAAGAAAACTGGAGGTAACAGAAACGTGGTTCAATTTTCAGCAACTAAACATTATTTTTCACTGTGTCCATATCATTGTCGATGTATTTGATATGCGTCTTCATTTCGTGCGTAAATAAATGTGCATCCCCGCCCCCGCGAAACGTGGCTTGAACACATCGTTTTCATCGGTCATGAAACGGTTCATACACCGATTAACAATGACCATATATCCGATGATTGTTCGCCCAAAATGTCGATTATTCCCAATAGGAACATTTTTTCCCTCAAGGAGAGATTCAGTGACAAATCTCCGTTTCGTACTCAATTCATCTTTGACTAGATTTTTCCAGACTGTTCTCTGTAACAAATCAAAGCAAATCTATTGTCGAGAAAGTTTGTCATCTACTGTCATACTAATAACACATTTGTAAATAACTTCATCCCAGGCAAGGCAATAAAGCCACGGAGATGGAAGCGTTTACTGAGTGTAAGAGGATATGAGAAAAAGAAAATCATTATTAAGGAGAGAGAAGAATAAAAGCACAAGAAGATAGAAGATAACAATTGTCGTTGCATTTAAATTTTTGAATGTCAAATTTAACTGGGAAGCAAAAAGCAGGAAGAGAAATACACTAGCGAGAGGTCAAGAAAAGAAACCCTTAGTATAGATCTTATGTTGACATGCAGCCATTTCAACTCTAAAAGGACGAGACCTTGCGGCCAATCTAGTACTGCGCTTAAATAACTGTCATGAGAAGATTAAGTTTTAAGGAGATAAAAGCAAAAGCAATCACTCTTCACCGTCAATGACCAAACTGACCAGAACGTTTACTTATGTCCGACATGGGCTGTAAATACCCCGATATTATGCGGCTGTTGACCAGAGTAGCCTTTCTAAGCGCTAACAAGTTCGGGCTCTTTACTACCAGTCGGGATGAAAATTACAACCCAATACACTCATAATGAAAATTCGCGGCCACTGATTAGTCAGATCGCCAAAAACTGAACCTTTATGGCCATTAGAGAAAAGAACCGGTAATCTATATCCTAAACAGGAAACTAGGGATAAACCTCTACTTCTGTTCAGTAAAAATAGATGGAATATTGGCCGGGCGATAGGCAGAACTATTTACTACCATCTATACATGCCACTGATTGAGGAATGGGAGAGCCTAGTTTGAATTTTAGTTGAGTTCATTGCATTTACTAATTTACTAATACCCCTGGGAAAGCTATAAATCTATCTTTTCTCCGCCAGCTATGAGTAAATAGTAAACTAGGTTCTATAGCGTTGTATGGTAACCGGTCTAGAAGAAGGAAAACTCTGATTTCAAACTTGTAAGTAGCCCTGGCGTAACACTTACTACGCGGATAAGGAAAGGGTCGTTCACATTGACTCTATGATTACGGACGATTGCATACATACCTCGGGTGTTGTGAGCCGCCATAAGAAAATAGTAGGTATTATATTCTTTGTGATCATCGGATTTATTTACTACTTTTATCATCACTTATCTGTGTTTTCTAGTTAGTGATTATCTTTTGGGATTCTAGGATTTTTTGAGGTTTCATTCTTAATATTAATCTAAGGAATCTATTATTTTTTAGGTAAAAGCTTTTTATTTTCCTTCACACGAGCGGAATTATTTTTTCTTCATCCAAAGAAAATAAGGATAACTCTCAACAGAAATAATGATTTTTTTTCTATTTGAGAAAGCGTCGTTTTGTGGAAAAATGTTAAATCCGCTTTTCTCTTTCCTCCAAAAAAAAAAAAAATCTATCGACGTAATATACGATCTAAACTTGTTTTTAAGCCTTGAAAAACTATCACTGTAATATTATTTGTAATGTATAACGTATTAAAAATATTTTATCCCTATTTACTTTAGCCCAATTAACTCTCGCTTTCTTGTACATTCGGAGGAAATCTTATTTTAACACATTTGAATTACGTTCCTCGCTAAAGCATGAGACTCGTGTACGAGTATTACGACTGATTTTATAGAATAGAAAACAGATTCTAAATGTTATGCGTCGTAGTAAGCATACGTCCATCTGGGGAGATCACTGTATGCTACTTGAAATATTAGAAAATCCCCGTTGGTAACATATTTGTGTTTTTTCAACGGTCTACTTCCAAAAAATTGAAATTAGACGATAGTAGTCCTTTATAATGTCCAGGTGGCCAATCTATCTATCTATCTATCTATCTATCTATCTATCTATCTATCTATCTATCTATCTGGGTCTGTTCGTGTCTATTAATCTTGGTCTGTTCCTATTTATCTATTTGTGTCTGTTCATATTTATTTGTGTCTGTTCGTATATATCTGTTTCCATCTATCTATCTATCTATCTATCTATCTATCTATCTATCTATCTATCTATCTATCTATCTATCTATCCTGTTAAACTCTTTAATTACAACCGTGATTTCTATTCTTTTCTCGCACTTCTAGCTTGTGGAAGGCCTTTCTGTCTTCTTGCTTCTCTGTTAACTCCGATCTTCAAAAATGTAAACCCAACGTCAATCGCCATCTTCTGTTCTCGAGATCCCTGTAATTTTATTCTCCTTTTCCTCACTTCTCACTACAGTATTCTCATTGCCTTTCACTTCCTGCAACCCCACTGCGTCCTAGTGGCATTATCGTCTTGCTTGGGGTGAATATATGTATATATATATATATATATATATATATGTATATATATATATATATATATATATATATATATATATACAGGGCGATTGAAAAGTAACTCCATATTTTATGTCTCTCCCGTCTAAAAATAATTTTTACAAGGCGGGGGAGTCAATCGTACATAAAACAGGGAGTTTCTCTCTCTCTCTACATATATATATATATATATATATATATATATATATATATATATATATATATATATATATATATATATATACATCCACGAAACTCCGACCTAAACACAAGTTAAGTGAAAAAAAACCTATTTCATATTAATTCTATCAATGCTCTAAACCTGTCTTCGGTATTGAGCACTCTACCACAAAGCCTGATAGCCTTAAATGCCTCCTTAACAAACCACCGAAAAAAACAATTTTGGCTTCAAAAACAGTATTTCAAATTAACACTATATATATATATATATATATATATATATATATATATATATATATATATATATATAGCAGGTCATCCCATAAGTTCTGTCCAAATTTTGAATAAAGAAAACAAGTGACCAAATGTTACATTTAATTACAGATTCAATCAACAATGTATTTTCCCTGATTATCTATGACTTCCTTCCATCTATTAACAAGCTTACTAATTCCATTACTGTAAAATTCTTTTGGCTTTGATTCGAAGAACTCACAAATGTCAGTTTTAACCTCTTCCTGTGTTACAAAAGCTGTATCTTCCAAATTATTCTGTAAGCTACGAAACAAATGGTAGTCTGAAGGAGCAAGGTCTGGAGAATAAGGTGGATGAGGAATTTTCTCCCAACCAAGTTCTTCGATCTTTTGTGACGTGATTCTTACTGTGTGTGGTCAGCCGTTTTCGATTCACGAGAGCAGGTGTGTTTTTCCTCAAAGCTTGGTTCAAATGCTCTAATTGCTGACAGTATATTTGAGCATTAATTGTTGCATTAGGTGGTAAGAATTCAAAGTGGATTATTCCTTGTCAATAACCACCAGATTGAAAGAAGAACCTATTGCCCATGAAGTTCCCTTCTCGGCTGTGGCTGGGGTCCTTCACCTTTACCAAGCCACTTTCTACGACGCTTAACATTTCGATAAAAGATCCATTTTTCGTCGCCAGTCACAAGTCTATGCAAAAAAGGTGAAACAAGTTGGCGAGAATGGAGAGAAGAGCAGTCAACTCGGGATTTGAGGTTGTTTTCAGACAATTCATGAGGCACACATTTTCCAAGATTAGGAACTTTTCCAAGTTGTTGAAGATGACGATGAACAGTTGTATGGTTTGAACTGAGAACCACTGCCAATTCCTCAACTGATAAAGCAGGATTTTCTTCAAGGCCTGCTTCAAGAAGCTTTTCATCAAACTCAACTGGACGTCCAGTTCGATCTTCATCTTCAAGGGTGAAATCTCCACCTCTGAATTTTGCAAACCATCTTCTGCAAGTTCTTTCATTCACACATTCCTCTCCATAAACTGAGTGAATGTTTCTAGCGGCTTCGGCTGCTGAGTTTCCTTTCTTGAACCCATAAAGCATTATGTGCCTCAAATGATTCTGGGTTACATCCATGTTAGCAGGGTTTTAATCAAACAAGATTTAATTTTATTGTTCTCTGAAATAAAATTTGATCAGTTTAAATGCATCTAAACATAAAAATAATGTTCAGCTCCATTAGACATAAAATACTCTTTAAATTTCGTTCATTTTAACAAAAAGTTAAAATTCGGACAGAACTTATGGGATAACCTAATATATGTATATATATATATATATATATATATATATATGTAATATAGGCCGTGATATTACCGTGCCAAAAGCAATTATATAAAAACATTGGTCATGCACCGTTCAGAAAATTGAACTTGCAGGGCATGTTTATACTAAGTAGTAAGTGGTAGTATATATATATATATATATATATATATATATATATATATATATATATATATATGAAGAAATATACTTTTATGGTGTGGTATATTTATGGGATAAAGTGCTCAATATCAAAGATAGAGCGTGTGTAAATATAAAAGTGAACATTGAAATCAACACTTAGAGGCGACAGGCTGTTTCATGCGAGACGCAATCGTCAGGCCATATATATATATATATATATGCAGTTACACGATTTGGACAATTTTTCTGTTACACGTGGTATATATATATATATATATATATATATATATATATATATATATATATATATATATGTGTGTGTGTGTGTGTGTGTGTCCGTGTGTGTATTAATATATGGGTCTGTGTATGAATAAAGACAAAAGGAATATGGTCTTTTTACAGATATATTTTCATTTATATATGATTTTTTATAGACGCTCAAAACAGAGCATATACATAAACTACACACAGACACACACATGCACACACACACACACACATATATATATATATATATATATATATATATATATATGTTTGTTTGTGTGTGTGTGTGTATGTGTATATACCCATATCGTTAAATATGAAAATTGTTATTATTGTCCACTGTTTTGCTCTTTCACGTAGTCTGTCTATCAAGTATCAGAATTATAAATATTTTCGAACATACTCTGTATTTGGGAGCTTCATAGAACAATGCCATATGTAAGGTTCCACGCAATGAGGACCGACTTTTCTACAGTAGTACTGCCATATGCAATTACCTTACATGTTTATTGTTTTACGACAAAGCGCCTGGAATCGATCGCTATTTCACCAGAAATGTAAAAGCAGCTCCTTTGAATACCGCGAACAAAATTAAAAATGCCTTTTAATAAGTAGAGAAATAACGAAAAGTGTAGTCACTGATGGAATATCGATTAAAAATAGTAGCAAAAAGACGGATGGAGGCGGCAAGGCTAATGAAGGAAAAATGTCTTTTGACTCGATTAAAAGGCAATATTTTCGATATAAGAATCTGATTAAATTGATTGGAAAGGTGCAGAAGGCAGGAGAAAATGAATAATTTAAATAAGAATATTATAACAGGTGCAGATTATTGACGTAGATCGAATTCTCTTTATATAAATAAAAAGAACACCGGGGCAGATGTAAATAATAATAATAATAATAACAATAATAATAATAATAATTCTTCTTCTTCTTCTTCTTCTTCTTCTTCTTATTATTATTATTATTATTATTATTATCTAGCTCGCTGTGGAGCAATATTTAACAAGTTATTCTCAAAGATCATTCTTACTGCACCAAAATTCATTCTAAACCATACTTTGGGCCTTGTGCCAAACTAAGCTGAAATTTAGAACGATGGTTTTTCAAGCTAATTCGGGGTTTGATTGCCACAGTTCTCCCACTGATGTAACCTTGTGACAACCTACTGGATCTGAGTTCGAATTCCAGTCAAATCCATTACGTTCACTTATGTGCTAATACCCTTGGGAAAGGTATGAATCCTCTTCTTCTCCCCCTAGCTATGGGTAAATAGCGGGACAGAGCGGGTTCTATAGCCTTGGATGGCAACTGGTCAACCGCAGAAAGAAATGTCAACCTACTGAGGAAAGATCTGCCTCGTCAATGCTCTGAGGTGATTACTATTTTTTGTAGTAAGTCAGCTTCTCTTGAAGTTGCGCACATATGTAAACTTGTGCAAGACTGTGCTTAGAAAATGGCGATATCATTGGTTGTCTCTTGGAGAACTGTCTTTTGTAAGGAGTTCAATCCTCACTAGGTGTCCAACACAATCTACTTAATTATTAAATAAATTCTGGCGTTGGCTTTGCGTTCAAAGGAAGCTACGTGTAAGCTTGACCTGAGATTAACCAATCGGGGGGACGGAGATTTACGATTCACCTGTTATGAATAGTGATTGCATAGGTTAGCGCTTTTGGCTCTAACCCCGCCTGCTATATACACGCATGAGAAAAGTCGTTGCATAGATGGATATATAACCAATCACTCCAGGGTGGAGCTAGGCTGTCTCTCATACATTGCAGATATAATGCAGGGTTCACGTATAGGACCAGAAGCGACGCTACCAATTCGCATACACCGGCTGAGTTTAAGTATTTGCGTAATTAAAATGTAAATTTAAATGCAAAGCGAATCAATGACACATAGGCTTCATTAAACTACACTCGTTCAGTTAGCAGCATGGGTCGGAAGTTTTTTACAATTATCAACGTAATAGTTTGAAGATATCTGAATGTTTATTTGAAGCATTATCGTTTATTTTTCACCAGTCAGCCTTTAAACTTATTACTTATAGTACAAAGACTACTTCTACACAGAGGATTAACACCAGCTACCCCCGAGAGAAATACGTATAGACTCAAATAGTGACAGATTCAGAAATATTCTTTTGTCCTGAAATGTTTACAGACGCAGATAACAACCAGAATTTACCCATCCACAAATCAAGTAAATATCAATAACTTATAAACGATAAATAATTACCTACACGTGAACTAATGTAAATAGACCCAAATATAAACGATAAATAATTACTTATTCCCGAATCAAGTAAATGTGTATAAACTCAAATATAAACTATAAAAATTACCTATTTCCGAACAAAGTAAATAAGACTCAAGTATAAATGACAAAAATTATAAATTACCAATAAAAACAATAAATAATTACCTATTCTCGAACGAATGCCTATAGACCCAAGTACAAAAGATAAATAATTACCTATTCTTACAAATCACCTTTTAATGTATTATTATTTTATTTTCTGATATTTATTAAGTTTCATATTGTCTGGCAAAAAGTAACAGTATTTCTGCACTGGATGAAAAGCGAAATCTCTCTCGCCGTAAAGATATGAGTGATCAAATTGCTAGCACCTATTTCAAGGCTAATCAACATAGTCAGTGTTTATAACTGTCGTCATGATTTTTTAAGCACGGTATCAGAATTGAAACAATGGTGTTAGTGAGCTAGGCTTGAACCCTGTTATCTAGCTCACTTAAGAAATACAGAATGAGATTTACTCATGATAAATTAGTATAGAACCAAATGAAATAACGGTAGAAAATGATGAGGGGACTACGACAGGTCCTACACGTGTGTAGGACCGGTCAACCAAGGCAGGAGGGAAATCAACATTGAAAAACATGGATTTCCACCTGAAGCACCGCTAAGAATAAAGATCATCCGATTGGGACAAGCTGTGTTTTTCCCAAGAACTCAATGGGAGAAACACTAACTTGTAACATTCAGTATCTCAAAAACCAAGCTAATATCATTTCATAATCACAGATAAAACCCTGTTTTTTATTTTTAGTCACGATGAATAAACAGCTCTTCTTGTAATGAGGCTCCTTTCTTTGAACATCTATTAACAGTAAAGTTCACCCCGGAGCTCGTATAAACGATCGCTCGATTAATATCCTAGACACATGGTTCGATTATTATACTGTGCCAAAAACTATTTGATTCCTTCTGCCAAGGATTATAATAGCCAGAATAGACAAAACAAAATGGTGTATTGCTGCCACATCTGGACTGGAGACACAGATTTTACTTTTCAGTCTTGACAGAGCTCAAAGTTTTGTTTTTTAAGCCGCTTTGTGAGGGACAACAGTTTTCCGTCCCTCTAGGCTATTTCCCACAGACGAAATGTTGCAAACCTAGCGCTACTCGATGGCAAATGTTCGGAAGCGCTCAATCTTTTTAATTACATTGGTTCAGACTTCGATCCACCACGCTACGTCCATGGAGTCATTCCCACCGTAAGAAGGCATTTCACCCAGACAGTTTTTCGCCAAGAACCGCTGCTTTTTGGAAAAGATTTCCGTATGGATGCTTCCCTGAGCATTACAAAATTAACCTCTTCACGTCAAGGGTCAAACGTTATATATCCAGCATATCCTCATAACCCTCCCATCCTATTCTTACATTCATATCACTTTCTACCTTGAGAGGCTATTGAACCTTGTCAGCAAAAGGAACAGCCTAACACGAAAATCACGAATTGGAGATACCAAAAATTTAAATATCTGGGAAGTGTTTTAAAAGAATAGAGAAAGTGCAACACTGAAATCGGAAGGCGTATTTGGATAGTAAAAGATGTCTTCCAAAAGCAAAGCAATGTATTAAATAGAAAAAATCTTTAGAAACAAAGAAAAGATTCCTGAACAGTTATTTAATATCAGTCCTCCGATATGACAGCGAATGCTTGACAATCTTCTCACAGTTGAAGAAAAGATTTGAATCAACAGGAATGTGGTTCTACAGAATGATGCTGAGAATACTCTGAATTGAACAAGTGAGCAATAGCGAAGTTTACAGAAACTAAAAGGACACTTATTCTCAACATCAGAAAGAGGCAGTTGAAATTTCTAGGGCCCGACTTGAGGAAAGACGCTCACAGCACACACTTAAGGCCAGATGGACAGAGGAAAACAGCATATGACCTACTTAACGAGCTTGAATAAATGTGTTACAGAACGTGGTTGAAGAAAGATGGCAAAATGACAGCATTTTCTAAGAGCTACAACGAACAGGACATTGTGAAGTGTCGTCATTTCCAACGTCCTGAGGAGGCATGACACAGAATAATAATAATAATAATAATAATAATAATAATAATAATAATAATAATAATAATAATAATAAAATACATTGCAGTTCTATGTGCGCCATCATTCATATCAGTCAGTCAGTTAAGAGCCATACGGGATACACGCTTAGGCGACCATGTCTCTTTCGATTCATGACTGACCAGGTAGAAAAATTTTCCGCAGTAGTCTGCAGTTTCTTTATGCGTTAGACTGGTTGCCACCCAAGGCTATAACACCTAGTCTGTCCTGTTATTGAACACATAGCGGGATGTATAAGTGATGGATTCATACCTTTCCCAAATAATTTTTAAGCATTTTACCCCAAGCAAGGCGGGAGTGACACTAGCATGCAAGGGGTTACAGAATGTGGGAGCAAGTGTAAAGGGGATGAAGAGAAGGTCGGGGAATAGATCAAGGTATCTGGAGATGTCGATTGACATTGTATTTGTATATTTGGAGATTATAGCTATCAGGGAAGCAAGTTAGAAGAAGGGAGTTCCACAGACGGGAAGTGCGAGACATGAAGCTATTGGAGTAGAAGAGACGGCTACATTTAACCGTTTCGACAGTGAATGGGTGGGAATGAGATTCCAACCTAGTAGCACGCTTAAATTCGTGCAGTTTGGGAATCAGCCAAAATAGCTCGTGAATGTATTTGTAGAAAAGACAGGGGGAGGCGACGGCACGTCTGTGAGAAAGCGACTTTAGACGAGACGCCAGATCAGGGCCAATCACATTGCATATCCGTCACTGGATTTTGTCTAGGACCTTAAGACAGACAGCAGGGGCTACAAAACATATATGGCAGCAATATTCCATTCAGGGGTGAATGGTTAATTTATAGATTTGAAGGATGGACTCGGGCGAGAAAAACTTTCTGACGCGACACAGAGAACCAATTTTCCTTGTGGTAGATGAAGCTATTATTTCAATGTATTTGTTCCACCTCAGGTCAGCCGGCAGTGTGAGACCAAGCAGTCGCAGAGAGGTGCTCTCGTGGAGTTGAGCATCAGGGAGGGTTCTCTGTGATAAGGTATTTGCGCCTAAGTGAATGTAAAGAACTCGGCTCTCCATATAGCGCAATAAATATTTAACATTTTTGAAATTTTGCATGCACTGATGGTGAGAATACACAAGATTATGCTAAATACATTATTGTATTTTTATAATGCAACCATTATTATTAATACTACTTTTGCTTTTTTAATTGGAAGTTTTATATTAACATCGATTAAATATTGATAATTTTAAGTTTAAAAGTTTCACCAGTTCCAGTTCAGTTTTTGTTTTTTCTTATAACATTTTCAATGGTTTCATCGACATTCCAGGTTCAATTTCGTTTTATACGAACACTAATGAAAATCTAAAATAGAGGAAATTCAATAATGCAATCTAAACTTAATAGCCGATAATAGTTCAGTTATTCATGATAAAATGACTAAATGGTCCCAAATTATTTTCTAGCTCTCTTTTTCAGTGACATGTTTAGTTCCCCTTTCTATATTAATAAAATAAAAAGGAAATATATTAGCAAATCCAGAATAAAAGAGAGAAGTGAGAGCTTTCTTAAATCGTATATAATATCGATTTTAAAGTACACTTTCCTTTTAGAACGTAGGCGATTATGGCTCTACACACCCTTTTTTTTTCGGGTGAATTGCCATACCATCTAATGAAAATATAGAGTTATTCAGTTGTTTTATCCACGGTTAATCCTTCTTCTAGACTGGCTACTAACCAAAGCCAGTGATCCCAGTCTAGGTTGCTGTTTATCCAATAGCCAGCGAAGAAAAGAAATGTATCCATACCATTTTCAAGAGTTTTAATGAGGAAATGAACTGAATAAACTAAACCGGAATCTGAACTTGGCTCAACTTTCTGCGCATCCTTAACTGAACTAGAATTTCTTTTCCAAATCGAGAAAAGGGAGTAGTAAAAAATTAAAAGGAAGTTAATCCTCTTAAACATTCTTCACATATCATTATATAAATTTAATGAAAATTGGTCTGTTTTAGTTTCTTTGAAGAAAATGTACATTAAAGAGAATAAAATACGTTCATATCAGTGTTAATTATTAGTACTTTATTTCTGGTATGACTTTCTTATACTCTGTTTCGCTTACGCGAAAATACCCATGAGAAAAAATATGAATGCATTTCCCCAGGTACGGATTAAATAGTATGACTTGTATCTGAAAAAAACCCATTGTTATTCGCAAAAAAAAAAATGAATGCCGTATTCAATTGCTAAAAAAAATATTCTTACATTACAAAATATGTTTCAGTTTTTGAATCACCAGCAACAACAGATAATCGATAACAAACAAATCAATCATTTTTATTGCAAAATTCAGACCGTCATTCTAAGATCGTTAGTAAGTGGCACGGACCACAAGTATACTAATTTTCAATGAAAATTGCTCGAAGAATTGACACATTCGAATAAACTTGTAGTTGCTTTAGTTTTAACTAATGAGAAAATTATAAAGATTTTAACGTTATTTACTAATAAGTAATCACATAATTAATTGTATGAATTTAGGCCAGGAAATATTAAATAATCGATTTACAATTTATTCATTAATATGGCTTCCATTATTATCAGTAAATTCAAGTAAATGCTTATACAATCAAATATAAGTGACCATCCTCGAATCAAGCGGACAATATTTATCTGTTCATGAACCAAGTAAATGATTAAAGATTCAAATATAGATAATCATCGCTGAAGGAAGCAAATGCTATAAGACTCAAATATAAGAGTACAATATTTATCCATTCTTGAACCAAGTAAACGATTATATTTTCCAATATGAATGTCAATCCCTGAACTAAGCAAATGATATAAGAATTAAATATAAACGACTAATATTTACCTATCTCCGAACCAAGTAAATGATTATAGACTCAAATGTAATCAACCAATATTAACCTTTCCTCAAAACAAGTCTGCAAAATCAAGTGTAAACAACCAATATTCACCAAATACATGAACTAAATAAGTGATTGTAATGTCACATAAAAACAAACAATATTTATCGACCCGAACGATTACATCAGTTTTCAACAGTTAATACTGTCACCAATTAATAGCAATTGGGAGCAATTCAAAATCGACCATTCCAATGTAACTACAAGGAATATCAAAAGTTTCCTTTGATGATGTGCCATTGTTAGTTTTTGCTGTATCTTGTTCGCCGATTCTAACCGATTCTATGCATCGCTTTTTATTCTTGTGAAATATATATTTTTTTATCCGTTATTGAAACGTAGAGATGTGTTTGTGAGATTGCAAATAATGCATTTTATCACTATCGTTATTCGCATTTCGCTTCTATCATCTCATACAGAAGGAATTTTCAAACGTAGACTCTTTTGCCGAATGTCACAGATAACAAAGAACTGTTGAATCGATCGAATTCGTTATTTTGGATAATTTTTCAACTATAGCAACATTTTGTATAGTTCAAACTAAAATAGGTGGGGAATACATTTATTTCAGTCAATAGTGTAAACCATATAAACTTCGTACTGCACACATACACACACTTCTTTATTTCTTTCTTTCTTTCCTTTTCTTTCTATCTTTGTTTGTTTGTTTGTTTCTTTCTTTCTAACCGAACTACAAATAGATTTTTTCAGAAAAAAAAAAATTACAGATTAAAAATTTTGAAAATTATAAAGCTTCGTATATTCTGAAGCTAATAATTGCTTGGCTCCGTGTGTGTGGTGGGGCGCCATGTTTACGCAACTGTGGCAATTTGAATTTACAAAAATTATTATTTTTTCTTCTAGATATATTTTCTTTCTCCCTTGCGCTTTAAATATTTATTTTCAATAAGAACAGGACATATGTGCATGCAGGGATGTAGAAGGAAATCATTTCCATTTTTACTGGCGAATTTACACATGTTCTAAACGGCAATGAAGGTCATGTGACAGCCCAAACTTAAGTCATTCACCCATTTAACCTGGCTATTTGCTGATATACTATGAATAGGTATTTGGATAAGAGTAGTGAAAATTATAAATATCCAGTAAAAAATTACATACATGGAAGACTGTGTTATACTTTGTGCCAGCAGGTAGATAATGGTGATAAATATCCACATCTTGCCGAAAATTGGCCAGCTTCTCAAACCATCTTCATACAAGCAAGAAACGGTTTCAATTAATCTATGTATAAAATTATGTGACTTCTGTTAGTCCGTCATTCCCTCTAAAATAGCCATACCTTGACCGATCGAAACCAAATTTTGGGCAGAAGTGCAAACAGGTAAGGGGGTGGGAATTGCAGTTTGTTTTACTAGTGTGCGTAGCTTAGTACAAAAAAATTAATTACATTTTTTGAAAAATTAAAATATTATTATTTAATATACAAAATACTCCCACTATTTTAAAAACAATTTAATGATTAAAATAACAAATACTTATTTAATAAAAACATAATATTGTTTTGGGCATAACTTTTCTTTAATTTTCTTATTTATAGAAGAATCTTGTTTCATGTTCTTAGCTTTTGAAAGGCATCTTTTGCTATCCTAAGGAGTCTTCAGGATTTATCGTTACACTTTTCATTCCCTACTAAAACATCTTATTTTAAATGTTGTACTGGTTTGATTTTGGTAACTCCAATTTGCAATTTGCGTGTTGAGTTGTTCCTTTTCTTAACTGAATTTACAACATTAAATAATTTAGTTTTTTGTCAAGGTGATGACTATAAATAACTAAGCTCTTATATTTCATAATCTGAAAAGGATTTTGATGTCAGGTATGGCTTAAAACACTCAAATGACAAACTTAAGATCTGGGTCTCTGACCTGGAAGACGAGCTCAGGGTTAAAATGTATATGGCCACTGGTGAGTCAATACTCCTGTATGGTTCATAAATATGTCGAAAAAAAATTGAGTCAAGTTTAGATGGCACTTACATAAGATGTCTACGGAGAGCGAGCTAAATATCTTTCTTGGAGATTATATCATATGAGAGAAAGGATATGTTGCAAATTGTGTCCTGTTTCCTCGCCCGTGAAAGCTAGGTGAGTTCCCATTGCGGGCTCTTGTCTTCGAGAAGAGAATGAGATCACCGCTATCATTCGTCCTCTGTAGACCCAAACTCGACGAGAGTAAAAGCAAGGAACTAAACTGATGCTTTCTTTTTTATGTGCCTTGTCACTTCAGGACATAGACGATCATGGATCTCCACATCTTCCTCTCCCTTGTAGCTCTTAATAAACATTTTATTTCTCTTACTTTTTGTAAACCCTGTTCCACCATCTATTTACTCAAGCTTACTAAGTATGTTATATGTTGTTTTCCTCTGTCTCTCTTACCGACTATCTGTGAGTATCAGATTTCCCAAGACCTTCTTCCTCAGCATGCTCCCCAGACACCTCAACTGTCTCTTCCTGATGTTAAGTATAATTTTCGTTTTTGTTCTCATTTTTTTTCTAAAACTTTGTCTTTGCTTACATTTTCGTTCCATGGTATCCTCAGTATTCAGTAGAACCACATTCTGTTGCTTCAAGTCTCTTCTTCATCGTTGAGGAGATTTTCCAGCACTCTCTGCCATACTGAGAACAGATAACAGTTTAGTACTCTCTTCATTGTTTCTAGCAAATTTGTTTTATTTCTTAGTGCCCTGATTAGCGTTTGGGATGCTTCCATCATCATGAAAACCGGGGTGAGGAGAGAATATATGTTGGCTGCTATCAAGAATCGGGTGTACTTAGCGTGGTGATTGTGATCTTTATAATCTCGAGCGAGGTTAACAGATGATGATGATGATGATAATGTATAGCTTGAGAGATTATTTTTCCTTACAGTTGCTCCTTGGCGAGATGCTATATTTGATAAACAATTGTTCACAGTGTGTTGTACAGCTTTTAGTAACTATTGTCTTACGCCGAAGAGCTCACCGGTAAATGCTTTTATAATGCACAGTGTTATTTTAGGAAAAGAATATTTTCATCTTTTGCTTGTACTTGAGTTATTGCGGTAAATAGAAGAAAAATGAAAGATAATAACACTGATTTATTCTATACAAGAGATAAAATAGAATATACATTTATTTCGTAAATTTCAACTATTTTGCTATTTTCAAATTGTTACATTTTCGAACAGTTTTGGAGAAATGCACTTACGTCACCAGGTATAATATATACTGGGATGTATACATGTCTACATGAGGGTTGATTTGTTTATGTGTGTTTCGTGTTTTTTTGTCTGCATGTGAATGTGTTTATTGATTGCTATGTGTGAATATATATATACGTTTTACTGAGACGTACAATAACTTTTAGGCTCTCACATTTTCTCCATATTTCATTTACACTAATTTTAGTACAAGTGTCACGTCCACTTAGATTTGTTCACGCTCAAATAAATTTTATTCATTCGTAAATATTCCCTTTTTGACAAGCGAAAAATATTTTACCAGTCAATTTTATCTGAAAAATGAACACTATTTATAAGCATGCATATTCTGCCTTTCACTAACGCACTCTCTTTCTCGCTGTATATTAACACAGACATACACATACACATACAAACACACACACACATTCTTTCCCTACACACGAACACATACATTTTCTACACAAATACACACTTTCCTTCGCTCTCTCTCTATCTACACGCACAAACTCACTTTCTCTCTCTCTCTCTCTCCACACACACTCACTTTCTCCCCCTCTCTCTCTCTACACAGACACACACTTTTTCTCTCTCTGTCCATACACACACAACGTTAGATTTTATATATTATTTTCGTGCTAATTACATTCGGATATATATATATATATATATATATATATATATATATATATATATATATATATATATATATGTTAATAATATACATATTATCCCTCACCGGTAGTACAACTCGGAGTTTCATGCACAACACAATTTTCAGGTACTGGGTAGGGACTCTTAATATATTTATATATATATTTTATTAACAGGAGCACTCAATGTGCTTTATCTTATATTCATATATATATATATATATATATATATATATATATATGTGTGTGTATGTATTTAATATAAATATTCGAACCTGTATCCTATACAGAAACGTCATTTAGCCTGACGTGCCTTAACCGATTCGGCCACAGAGGATCGTTCGGTTGGCAAGGTCGAATTTACTGCTTATAAACTTCAATCTTCCATGAATCTCTCACGTACATCCATAACTGCTCATGGCGTATCAAATGTAAACAAATGACGTCACACATTATGAGATGGACAAAGTCCGACAATTATTTAAAGTATAGGATACTGGTTCGAATTCTGTCGGAGGACGAATATTTTCTATGAAAATTTCTCGGACATTCAGGCCGGTAAATGTTATTTAATACTGTTTATTATAAACAGAGCATTTACTTAAATACTTTATCTATAAAAAGAATGTTAAACATAAAAATGTCTTTAAATAATTGTCGGACTTTGTCCATTTCATAATATATATATATATATATATATATATATATATATATATATATATATATATATATATATCAAGAGATACATAAGGGTTCGCCAGGTACTTGAAGATGCAACATCACATGGAAAACAGTCAAACGTAATTTCAAGTAGGAAGAGCTCACTTTGCCATTTCCCATTTCTCTTTCTGCCATTTCTGAAATCATTAACATGGCTACTAACAATCTGAAGACAGAAACACCACACTCTGCGAGTGCTCGTCCTTGTGGCACATGCACATTTTCTATTTGTGGCTATATTTTTCTTAATATAAATCGATGTTTTGTAACGAGGTTCTTGTTTTTTGTTATTACAGTATTGCTAAAATGATCTTATTTGAGGAATATATGCATTTTTAGTTCAATCTGAAAATTAATTATAATTTAATGTCTGCAATCAAGCTTACGCCGATGATGCTGATCCAATTTTGTGTGTTTGTTACCAAAGCTGAAAAGAAAATCGCATCAGTATTGAAAGACAAAAGTTATCTTTACTTTGATATCACATATTTATAAAGACATAATATTTTTATAAATTAAATATCTCATTATTTCACGGCGATCATTATGTTAATGAAAATATGACTAATCTTTTCATTTCATTTCCTTTTCCTGTTTTATGAAGAATCTATATATAAAATTTTGTGATTTCCGTTAGTCCGTCACATACTCAACAATAGCTATATAATGAGCGATCGAAACTAAATTTTGGAGGGGAGAAGTGCAAACAGATGAAGAGGTAAAAATACAGCAGTTATTTTAGGGTGCATAGCTTGGTACAATAAATTTTCATTCACTCTTTTGGAAAAATTAAAATTTTATTAATTATCGTACGAAATAAACCCACTATTTTAAGAATAATTTAATCAATAATGCTAAATACTGTGAGGTTTTCAAAAATAATTTCTAGTATTTCCAAAATTCATTACAGAAACAAACTAGAGATTATATTTTTAATATTTTATTTTCCCTAATCATTTACCCCTAATTTAACTAATCAGAATTTAGTTAATTAGAGTATTTCCATTTATTTATTTATTTATTTATCTGAAAATACTTACAATTACTTCAATAATTAATATAGTGGGTACTTGCTATTTGAAATAGAAGCCTCGTTTTTATTTATTGAATTGTTTAAAAATAAATAATAAAGAAAATGCGTTTATTGACAGGGATTGAACCCGAGTTCCCCTTTGAAAATGACGCGTCTATTACTAATATGCAGTGTCTACTATAATAATGCTTGAAGTGGCAAAAAATAATGGATAAAAAATATATCCCTCAATTCTTGAGAAAATATTTATAATATAAATTCTATAAATAGTAACTCACTCGACAGTGAGTTTAACGGCCGCCTTTAACGACCTTTAAAAGAAACAATAAAACTATAACCACTTGGGATTCTTGTTAGGTGTAAGGATTCAAGTATTTCCTTGTCAGTGCTCGTAGTTTGTGATTGAACCGATACGAAAACCAAATCTAAGTTGTAATTACGACTCACTTCAGGGAGGTCGAAGTCTTTTTCTTCGGCAATAATCCCGGTGAAATAAAACAAAAAACAAACTTAAACTCCACCTTAGAAAAGAATTAATTCCTCCATTTCACCTACGAATGAATATCGAATAGACGCGTACTTTTGCCCAGGATTAGCTAAAGTTAAGTTTTATAAGTACATCCAAAAAATCCTTAATAGCAGGATCAGTGACGGTCCTAGGATTGATGGCAATCCTGGGCAAGCTAAATTTCGGCGCTCTTACAAGTATAATTTTAAAAAAGTTTTCTCAAGGAGAAAAACTGAAAATGTAGAATAAGGATTTTATTACAATTTACAACTTAATACAAGATCAAGAAAACATTAATTACTCTACGTAAAACATTTTTTTTAGCCTTTGGATCTGCAAATCTTTTCATCACACTTTCTACACCTATCTTCTTTACAAGATCGTTTTCTATTGACAAAATAGAATTTAATCTGTCATGAGTCAAGTATGTTTTATAAGCTTTAGTTTTGGAAGGTGCCAAACATATGACAAGATGATATGAGGGCGCTCTCGGCCTTTCCAGCGCCCTTGGCGACTGCCTGAGTTGCCAGTATCTTGAGCTATCCCTGAGTAGGAGATATAGGCTTACATAACAGCTATTGGAATGGTATACGGAATCGATTTTAAATTCTAGTTGGGACAGATTGTGTGCATTTCAAACTAATGACCTTGAAAAATCCATAAAATAAAGTCATTGTCCATTCACCAGATAATGTATTATTGTTTCGAGTTTTTTTTTACGGATTATAAACCCTTTGCAAGATATTTAAACCAGAAAATAATTTCCTAGTGTAAGAATTGGGGGGATAATAATTATTTAATGAGATAAGTCTTACTAATTAACGCATAGTTAAGGCCGAAGAGGTGGATACTTTTCCGAATGGCTATTTGCTCGTAAGTAATTAAACGAACCCAACTGGCATTGGAACTCAGTCCTCTGATTAACAATTTTTAGCCATTATCCATTGCAACTTCCGCACATAGAAACTTACAGTACGTGGTATTCCCAAGCAGTCACCAATCTAAGTACTGAAAAGACTCGACGTTGCTTAACATAGGTGATGGTACGGTAACTTATGTTTCAAAGTCATGTGGATATTAGTCTGAAATTGTGAAATTTAGTCCTTGGTTAGTCTATTACACATGTCAAGTTGCTTGCAGTATCTGTTGTTCCTAAATGGTCACCCATCTAAACAGTTGACAGGCTTGGCTTTGCTTAACATTGGTCAACTGGCAGGAAGCAATACTTTCAGATCTTGTTAACCTTTATATACCATGATGAGATGTCTCATCACTGACCGAACAAAAAAGCGGATGAGTAAGCATTTGGGAAATCTACTCTTCCATATCTATGTTATATGCCAAGACATTGTCAGTAAAAATCAGTTATCCCCCACGGGTAACAGTGTCGTGTAACTGGTCCTTTAACAAAGAACAATCATATGACACCAAATGTCGGACTGGGAACCGAATGGTTAGGAGTTTTGCTCGGAAAAAAAGAAAGGCAAAATGTCTGAAGAATTTCTTTAAACATTCTTATCTTGCATTCTGTGCATTTATTTGGTCTGAAACAAGATACGTGCTGGAACCGGAAAATGCCTGGATCGAATGTAAACGGTAAGCGAACAGTGATAAGAGGTCTTGCTTAGTTACAGGGCATTTACAGCTTTGAATAATCAAATGCGTTGTGAACACATGTACAGATGGTTTCGGGCGAAAATCTCATGTATCCTGTTTGCTGCTCCATCCACAAGTAGTGATCAGCTTACAAAGTTTTAACTAACGGAATTCTGGACATATAAGCAGATATTTCCAAACTACGTAATGTTCCATTAGGAATAAAAAAAAACATGATTATCATCAGTACAACTTTCACGAAATAAATGGTTTTCAGATATTTAAAACACTTGCCTAGGTTTTTTTTCTTGTTTCTAATAAAGAGGCACATAGAATCTACCTCGGGGATATACACGGGCCCCTTATATGGTGGATATTTAGCGCACGAAACAAGATTAAAACGAGTCTTAATTTATTTTGATTCATTTATCTATTTGTTACGTCTTATCGTTATTTTTGTATGTTATTTTAAAAAATCACTTCATCCCAAGTAAGTCAATAAAGCCACTAAGACGGAACGGGTTACTGAGTATTAGAGAATGTGAGAAAAATATTTTATTAAAAGGAGAAGACTTTAAAAGAATAAAAATATATAGATTGACATTCTATTTACATTTTTGAAGATCAAAGCTGAGAGGAATGCAAGAAGCTGGGGGGGGCCGTGAGCAAAAACTGCTATAGAAGTAACTGTTAGCATAGAACCCATGGCTGCATCTAGCCACTTCAATGGAAAAACAATGAGACCCTGCCGCCATTTAAAGCTATTTAACCCATAGCTGGAGTGAGAAGAGGCGGAGTCATATCTTTCTCAAGGGTATTTGCGCGTAAGTGAATATAACGAACACAAATGAAATTAAGCTTTAGGATTTCCAATTCCGAGTCATTAGACATTACACCAGCCAAATATCCAAACTTAAAGCTTCATATTTCCAAGTAGTCACTCATCAAGGTGAATCCGGTGCGACGTTATTTAACTGCGGTGATCATCGGAGAACTGCTAAAACGAACCTTAAACATAAAAAATAAAATTCATGCTGTGAAAATAGTTTAATGTATAAATTATGAACATTATGTTATAATGATTCTGAACTAAAAGCAATTTCGACAGTTATAACAATAGCTAATTAGGGCACCTCGAGGCGGTGTAATTGTTAGCAAGCTTGTCTCGTTGGAACAATTGAGTAGTGAGTTCGATCTTCACTGGATGCCTCCTACTTTCGGCCTTGTGCCAGATCTAAGCTATATTTGGAAAAATCACTACTAGTTGCTCTTGGGCGTCTCGAGGCGGTGTAATTGTTAGCAAGTTTGTCTCGCTAGGACAATTACGACTGAGTAGTGAGTTCCATCCTCACTGGGTACCCCCTACTTTCGACTTTGTGCCACATCTAAGCTACGCTTGGAAAATTACTATAACAATAGCTAATGTGTGTTGTATTGGATAACGGCTCGGAGTGAGAATCTGGAGAGCCAAGTTCGAATTCCAGTCAAGTTCGCTGCATTCACTTACGCACAAATACCCTTGAGAAAGTGATGAATTCATTTCTCCACCTGCCAGCTATGGTCTGAATAGCAGGGCAGATTGTGTTCTATATCATTGGTTGGCAACCAGTCTACTGCTGAAAGAAATATCAACCTACTGCGGGAAGAACTTCTGTCTAGTCAGTCATGGAATGCCAGTCATGTAGCGCATATGGCACTTAACTGACTGACTGCCCTATGTACTGAAACTAAGAAATGTAGTAAGTAAAAGTGTAAATTACTCTCTCTCTGTCTCGAAGTGGTTTGTAACACCGTATTTATCATCTCTCAGTTGTGTCCTTGGGCAGAGTACACTCAGGGGCAACTCCATCAAAGGACAAAGTCGCAACTGAGGAAAATTATACCGAGAGGTGCCGGCCCTGGGAAAAACTGCCCGAGGGTGCGCCCTCTCATTGCACTAGAGAGAGGGATCGGTGCAAGCACTGAGGCCAGCGCAACCGACAGTTGCGGGAGCTCGAGGATTTTTTGTTCCTTGCTCGGGTGTACGCGCTCAGGCTCCCCACATTAAAACGACCTTGTGTCACGACCCGACAACGTGAGGAGGGGGTAAGTAAATAAAAAAAGAAATGAAACTAAGAAAAGGATGTCCGTGTAGTGTGACGGATATAGGCACAGAAAGAAGAATCTCTGAGTCAAATTCATATTCTATTGCGTAAAACTTTTTGGGTTAAATAGCAGAGTTAGCTGGGCTCTCTGGATTTGGATGGCAGATTGGCTAGGAAAATTATAGTTCTAAATGCAAAACCGTGCAGATGGTAACAGGATACCACTCTACTTGTTTCCCCTGATGGTAATACAGAGATAAGAAAAGGAATTTCGTGGAGAGCAATTATCGTCTATGTCCGAAAAAAGGATGTCACCCACACATTCATTTCTATAATTATTAGTCAAATAGTTAACATATAAATCTCTATAACTCATATAAACCACAAATTCATAGTGTTAAAAAATAAATTAACAAATTTGAGTAGATTTTTAGGCAAATTAAATGAATTATTTTACTTATTTATAATTAAAGTATTATCTCTGGATAAACGCTTGAGTGGCCGGGTGGTTATATGCCATTCGTTATTCTTACTCTATCTCCGCTCTCTTTCCGACGATGAGATCCAGTTTCGAATCTCACGTTGGTCGTTTTGCCAGCAAGGTAACTCTTTGATGTTTACGGCCTCGGGGAAGCAATCACAGGGTGTGGGGCCGTCGGATAGTGCCTGTAAACCACTCCACTGATTGATTCAGGCCTTAGCATGGACGGAAATTATTCAGAAGTTGTCGTTGGTTGTGCTAGCATGAAGTCACAAGTCATCACGACTGAGGGTTTGATTGTACTAGTCTTGTTCAAACGGTTGATCACAGCAGATTATGCGCTCTCTGACATTCATAAATGGAATAACATTACAGCATAGGCAAAGCTGCACTATAATAAAAGTTATATGACAGAAAATACATTAGTTTTACTGTTGATCTTAGTAATCTTACAATATGAATTTCTTTTTTCCTTTTAAATTCGAGAATTATATTTTCTTTTGAATACTAACGATAAAAAGGAACATTTTAAAACAAGAATGAACAATAATAAAACGGAATAGCAAAATTATTTAAATTACCTCAAAGTTGAAATACTAGACAACTAGGAAAAAAGGACCTTAACCGGCTTATCGGTAATCTCTCATCGAAGCGCAGTCGAGGATAAGAAAAGTGCACAGCGAATAAATATACAGGGTTATATAATATTGATACAAAAATTAAAGGTTAATAATTACATTTACGGCAGTCCTATTACTTATAGAGAAACGGCTGGTAGAACTTAATATAAATAGATTTAAATAGCTTTAAATAAAATTCCGATTTAGTCTTCTTCAGCACTGATAACATATATTGTTTAGCTTTCTTTTTTGTTATTATTTTCTTATTGTCTTATCCGATTTTATTGCGATTATTAAATTTTCTCTTCAAGCACTTTATGACTTCATTTTGGCCTATCCGATTTATCAATATCATTACTTTTACACTTTAGGACCATTACCGAGTAAAATATGGATTGTTTATTTCTAGGATTGACTACAGGTAAATAAAACCAGAGAAAGAGAAACCACGATTTAATCGTATATAGCGTCTTATAGGAACGATTCGTAACCAAGTTCCGTTGAACTTTCGCGTGGATAACGAGTTTGGTTTTTAAGAGATGATCCTCTAAAGTTGCTCAGCGCTAGATTAAGCTCAACTTACTAAATATATGCTGAGCTTAGATTAGATTGCGTCAAAGTTAACATAACTGAACACCCAGAGTGAAATAAATTAATAAGCTATGTTTACAATACGAGAAAGAAAACAATCCCACGAGAATAAGCACATCTGGAAAAATAGAGACTCAAACAACATGTAAAAATAGACTTAAGCCCACCGTCCCCATATACTTATAAATCTACAGAGATGTCTTAAATAAATACGTACTTATTTTACTCGGAAAAAAGATATATTCTTAGGTAATTATTCAAACTGAATGTGCGGGTAGCTAAGCGATTATCAACACAGGAAGTGGGACGAGTCGGGTTCAAATTCCAACCGAGTCCGCTGCGTTGGCTTTTAGACAAATAATTTTGGAAAAGCTCAGAATCCATCCTCTTCTACCTCATCTAGGGGCTAATAACCTGGTTTCATAGCCTTGGTTGGCAACCATTCTAAGAGAAATACGAGTCTGACTTCAAAACCAGTTAGTTGTAAAGCTTGTAACTTCAACCCGAAAAATATACTGGATGTGAAAAACACAACGGGAACACATCGCTAGACGCCCGGGTAACCCTATAGACCAGAGGAGATTTTACAGGATTAACATACAAAACACAATTATTCAAATGACTATTTAAAACATCAAGAGAATAGATAATATTTTTCAGTACGCCGTACTCTAGGTAGACGGGAATTAGTCTCATGAATCAGCGTCAAAATTAGAGAGACCACTTCCACTTTCAACACGACATTGCCAGAAACACTCCCTGTCGCCACATCCCTACGTCACACTGCTGTACACACATCCTGTCACTACGCTCTCTATCCACACTGCCGTACAGACTTCCTGTTTCCACATTCCTTATATACACTGACAGACAACTTTCCTCTACACATTTACTATTCACACTGCCGTACACACTTCCTGTCTCCCTGCTATACACGCTTACTGTTCTCACGTTCCCTATCCACACTGCTATACACGATTCGAATCGCCACGTTCCTTACCCATACTGCTATACACGATTCCTGTCTCCACCTTTCCTATCCACACAATTCCTGTCCCCTCATTTCCTATTCAAACTGTTAGACATACATCAGTCTCCCCGTTTCTTATCCACACTTTCAGAGACACTTCAGTGTCCTGATTAGACTAATTCGCCATCTTCACACCCAGAACCTGACCACCGGAGGACGAATCCTCGTCAGATTCAGAGGCAATGACTTTCAGTTATTCGATCTGAAAAGCATATGTCGCTAACCCTGTGTTTCTTGAGATTTCTGTATCACAGTTTCCACCATCTTCTACTCCATTACTGTTGTGGATTCCGGGATGAAATCCGGTACCAAATAATAACAAACGCCAAGAATGAATATAGGAAAATAAATGTATTAACGTAATAATACAAACTGGTAATACAGGTTAGTAGTTCCAGGAATGCGGGGTTAGTAGACAAATATATATATATATATAGTCTTTGGTATCGACATATCGCTGTATGACTTACTGAGTCTACGTGCTCGTTACTGTGACTCTTGCCCGCTACGTTCGTACGCTCGTTCCTTTCGACTATGTTCGACCTCTCACTCACTGTCGGGTATCCACTAGCAGTAGTATATGTATACCCTGGGTGAGTCCATTTGTGTAAAAAGGGAAAGACCTTTCAACACCCCCTCCTTAGAACCCTTTTGGGGGGGAGTTAGTATTTTTTTCTCTTATGGTCGATAATTAGAGTTCTATAAATTTTCTTTTCCTGTTTGACCTTCTAATTTATGTGTCTTCCTGTAGTTTTTGAATCTCAAAAGCTTCAAAGATCGCATCCATCGAATCGTCATTTTCTGCAGGTGACGAGCTTGGCTCCTCAACCCGTCTTTTTTGTATTTGGTCAATATGTCTTCTGTGGGTAAATCTTTCGCCTTGTATTGTGTACATCACATTTCCTAGTCTGTTAATTATTGTACCAGGTTCCCAATAAGCCATATTATTCCTGAACATCCTGAAATAGACCCGTTCTCCTGGTTTGAATGTTCTCTTGGGTTCTATAGGTGTCTGCCGGTTATTATTCTTGTTTGGCAATAATTTATCAAACACAGACCGTATTCTGCGGGCAAACGGCACGTTTCGCTTCTTTTTTACTGCTGGTTGGACATTTTCTTTTAATACAGTTCTAGCTGCAAACTTGTTACATCGTCCCAAAAAGCCCGAGAATACTTCTGGAAATTGATTATGTAATTCTTCCTTTAATTTTATAGCTTCTGATGGTTCGCACTTTATCTTCTTACAAAACGAACTGATAGGTAAATCCCATACGTCGAACTTTTGCATCCAGTCTGTGCTCACCAGATTTTCTGTACCTTTCATTACGAATATCATGAGTTTTTTTTGTTTTTCCGTGGAATTTTACCTTTAGGATCACTTCACCTCCGAAATTTATACACTTCCCTGTAACTGACTTAGCAATTTTCTGTGTATGTGTCATGGTCGGTTTATTAAGCTTTCTCCATGTCTGTAGGTTAATTATCGTTAGATCCGAACCTGAGTCTAGTTGTAATTTTATCTTTTTATTTAATATTTCAAGTTCCACGTATTTTCTTATGTAATATTGTCTTCGTCGTGCATTCTAGTAGCTCTTATCTTACTAGTAAATTTTCTGTTCCTACATTGGTATGCCTTGTGACCCATTTTTCCACTCGCTAGATAGTTTTTATATTTAAAACGACAATCATTATTCCAGTGTAATCCTCCACATCGATAACATGCAAATGGGGGGCGTAATTTGCTTAGATTTTTGTCATTATTTGCCCTATACCTTGTACTTTTTTCATTATTATACAATTTTTGTTTTCTTTGCGGGGAGGGTGAAAAACATAAACGTTTGTTCAACTTAAGTATATGTGCTACTCCTGACTCCTCGATATCCTTCGAGTCTTTCTTTATACTCAGGCATTTTGGCAGTCTTCTGATAATTTTTGTAGTGTTAATCCAGGCTCATTTTGCAGTTTTGAAAGCATTCTTTTGCGAATTTCACTATCCTTAGCTGAGACTAACCCTTGTACAAAAATAAGACACTTGAAATTGTCCGGAGTTAATTTTGCCAACTTGAAGTCGTCGCAATGTTTGTTCACAATTGCGGCGAACGTGAAGTAGTCCTCCTTTTCGTCCTTTACAAGGTTGACATTTCCACCTTTTGTGAAAAAGTGACGTCTTCGGACTGAAAAGCTCTGTAAGGCATGTAACTGCTTTGTCAAATGTTAAATCATTTGTCTTCTTTGGCAAGATGTAATCCACATATTTTGTGTATTCCTCTGTTCCTCATTGTCTGAGTAATAGACGTAGCTTCTTAGCTTCTGTCCAGTTTTGACAATCGATGTTGAAGATGTCTTCATGACGCCTGAAATAGTCACCGAAATGTTTATCCTCTTCTAGAGAGTATTTGAATGTTTCTATCGTATTCCACACTTCGTCTTGTGAGAAAGTCGCCTGTTTTTCGATATTTTGTTGTTTATTATCCGCTACATTTAATATAATTCCTAGGGTTGCATTTGTCTTTCTTCATTTTCCTTCTGCGTTTGTAGTAATTGTTTTTGCCATTCTTCATTTTCCTTCTGCGTTTGTAGTAAGTGATTTTGCCACTTCTCTTCCATCCTTTCTTGGAGTTGTAATTGCTGTTCATTTTGGTATTTTACAAGTTCTACTAAAAGACTTTTAAAATCCTCCATGATAAGAGTTTTACGAAAAACTTGCTTTTCCGTATTTTAATCCTCGTAGATCTTTTGTCGCCAAGTTATTATGGACATGGAAACGGCATTTTTTTTGTGTAGGTACGAAGTCCTCGTCACCCAGTTGTTGTGGTCAACGAGAGAGAAGATTTTTCTTTCCTTTCGTGTAAGTTCGAATTCCTCGTCGCCAAGCTGTTGTGGTCGACGAGGGAGAACTTTGTCTCTTTTTCCTTCCGTGTGAGTTCGAATTCCTCGTCGCCAAGTTGTTGTGTATTCCGGGATGCAATCCGGTACCAAATAATAACAAACGCCAATTATCAATATAGGAATATAAATGTATTAACGTAATAATACAAACTGGTAATACAGGTTAGTAGTTCCAGGAATGCGGGGTTAGTAGACAAATATATATACAATCTTTGATATCGATGTATCGCTGTATGACTTCTTACTGAGTCTACGTGCTCGCTCACTGTGACTCTTGCCGCTACGTTCGTTCGCTCGTTCCTTTCGACATTCGACTATGTTCGACCTCTCTCTCTCTCTCTGTCACTCTCTCTGTCTCTGTGTCTCTCTCTGTCTGTCGGGTATCCACTAGCAGTAGTATACGTATACCCTGGGTGAGTCCATTTGTGTAAAAAGGGAAAGACCCATCAACAATTACCCAGACAGCTGAAATTCTCCACCTGCTTGATTTTAACGTCTTCAGAGTCTGACATAGGATCTTTTTCTCTTGAGTGAAATATCTCTTATAGTTTCTTTTTTCTTTCTAGGCAAAGGCAAATATGTGCATTGGTTATTTCTGTAGAGATATAATTTAATGATGTTAAAGGGTAAATATGGAATTTCACTAGAACACGCAGCAGGTACTGTAATGTGGTTCTAAAACATACAATACAAATAGTGCAGATATTTCGCAAATATTTCGAATAACAGCCTGACATTAAAATGGAAGTTGAATATTACTTTAGCATAAGCAGATTAACTCATCCGCTTTTTCTTTATGTGTCGAAGGCTCACCTGTTCTGCTCAGCTGCGAATTGAGAGAACGAATAGGATTTATGAAAAAAAATAATTAAAAAACTTTATTTAATACAGAGGGACACAGAAAATTGCGGTGGACGGGATAAAATGAAGATAATAATTAGGGAGCTAATCAGTAGCGTAACGGTTATCAGCATATTGGACAGAATCAGCGAACCGAATTCAAATACAGGCGCTGACTTTTGTATTCTTTTGTAAAAAGTATGAATCCATCTCTTCTCCCATCTATGGGTTAAATAGCTATTGCATTGGTTAACGCCCAAGTGCATTAAAATAGTGCGTTTGTATCTGGTATGAGCAAATAATATTTCAACTGTTCTTGTTGAATGCTAATTTTGACATTATTTACAAGTTTCGACATTTGATCACAAATGCTGTAAATATTTCCGGCAGTAGGAAAATTGATGATTAACACTGTAAGAACGTTTTGGGTTTCTAACTTTAGAAAACATAGAATTCTCTCCTGCTGCCTTTCGATAAAATCGTGTTCGATGTATGCAACATTGCTTTTTTTATATGAAATAAAATATTATTTTTTTCATATATACATACGTGCAAGATAAAGATTAAAAAGAAATTCATATTTAATTTATTTTACATTTGAAACAGTGATAAGTTTTCTTTACATGTAAAAAAGGAAAAAAACATGGTCAATATAAAAGAAATGTTGTTTTCGATCAAATATTAAAAAAATTGCAGTTTAAGGTTTTATATTTCAAAAAATGTAATACAAATTAAAGCAAATCTCGAATTAAGCCAAAATAATAACAAAATAGTCGAACAGAAAGCGAATAATAATAACAATGATCATCATTATTATAAGTCTGCTTGTTCCTCCCTTCTTTAGTTATTTAGTTCTCAATACATATTAAATAATGTACTACTCCGTTCTGACCGCGTGAAACGACATATCCTACACGCTACTTGGTTTCAGTAAGAAAATGACAGAAATAAAGAAAGATGTGAAGATAAAAGTGTTGAACTTCTGTTTAAGTGATATGGAAAGAAAGTTGTCAATTTTAGATTTTTTTCATTTGTACCCACTTCTTAAAATAACGACCAAAATTCATATTTATGATTACTGTTGCAATATTTTATTAAAGTTGTTAAGCTCAAATATTTTTATTTAAGGGAATTCTTACGAATATTTTATTGTTCTAGAACTCGCCATGAGCTTATTAAATCATTAACTTAAGAATTAAGATTCGTCAGA
Source organism: Acanthosepion esculentum (assembly GCA_964036315.1). Taxonomy (NCBI): domain Eukaryota; kingdom Metazoa; phylum Mollusca; class Cephalopoda; order Sepiida; family Sepiidae; genus Acanthosepion; species Acanthosepion esculentum. The sequence goes on along the minus strand of OZ038493.1, from coordinate 102,637,478 downwards.
AAATTAAATAAGGAACACCGTGAAATTGTCACTGGTCTTTCTAGTAATAATAGCTCTGTATACTAATTCAGTCTGGAATACCCTCTAGCACGAAGTGGAATCCGTCAATTTCAGATTGTGCGGCAAGAAGGTGAAAAATATCACTACATCATTAGCGTGTATGGAATTCTTGTGTGGAAAGAATACAAGCGACGCTATGATAAAGTGTCCTCTCATCTGCATTGATGTCTATGTAGGGAATATGAATTCGAAGTGGACGAGAAATGGTACCGCCATAAGCCAGAGGTGATCGAAAACGACAATGTCCAGTTCTTGTGGGATTTGAACATTCAAATAAACCGGATCCCTGAGGCCACCCAACCAGACATCGCTGTGGCTCAGAGAGAAACAAGAAAATACCTCTTCATAGACGTGGATGTTCCTTGTGACCTTAATATCAAAGTCAAATAAATTGGCAAGCTTAAGATTTATACCGATGACCGGAGTGAAGTTACTAGAATGTGGGATATTCAGCCACTAATGGCTTTTTTTAAGGTAGAAGGTTACGTTAGATAACAGTTTGTACAGATAACGGTTAATCCTAGACTTGAACAGGTCAAGATTGTAGTGATCGGGGAAGCATCCTATTAGGATTCGGTTTGCAGGAGGAAGCTGTTCGACTGGAACTTACTTCTCACCGATGGAATACGGAATAGATGTGACTTGAAGATTAAAACTGGTAGAACGAAGCAATGTTGCTCGTCCGAGCACTTTCTGTAAAATAGCGATAGAGCAGCCAGAATCTTACCAAATTTCGCCTGTGTGTTTGTGTGTGTGTATGTGTGAAAGAGAGAGAGAGAGAGAGAGAAAGAGAGAGAGAGAGAGAGAGAGAAAGAGAGAGAGATTGAAGGGTGTAAAATTTCGCCTTGATCTGGCTCTTGTAAAGGTAGAGGATAGCACGTGGAGTCAGGTATTTACTGGAGCAGTAGAGGCGGCCGACCATTTTATCTGCATTTTTAGCGATGGCTCGTATGCATGAATTCCTCATGGCATCAGGTGTGAGTTTAAGAGTCAATAGTCTGTCGAGGCACGGAACCTCTCCGAGGGGACATCCGTTCATCGTGACTGGCATCACTGGGGCGTTGTGGTCTGTACGACGGAATTTACAGCACTGCATTAAGAAAATGAGATTAAAACCGTGTATCGCTTCGGTTAGCAGTGCATATATTCTGCGAATGGTGTTCTTCGTTGGATGTCGTATAACTTGTGGGAGAGTACCATTGATATAGAATACCCATGGTGCAAGACTTCCGGTTGAAACCGAAAATAATAATAAGAACTTAAGCATTAATTAGTTTGAAAGTTAAGGCTACCATAGAGATTTAGGAGTCACATTTAAATACTTGTGAAGACCTGAATCAGAAACGGTCTAAAGAGACTGTATTACTTGACCTTAAGCTGATTTAAGCTAGTCCCACCTACAAGATTGTTTATAAACTCCTGTAATCATATCACTGGGATACATGTGCATTTTATGCCTTAAACAGATAGGTTGTCATAATGACTGTATTGAACTTCGTATACTTGTAACCCAACATCATTGTGTAGGCGTATTGCTGACTGACTTAATAGTAATAATAATAATAACAACAATAAGAATCAACTTTCCTGTGTCCATTACCCGTTGGTGTCAACAGCAAGTGAGACAATTTCTCTCCAGCGTGTTCATCCATAGTTAGTGAAATCTTTCTTTGAGTTCTGTATATAATCGCCACACAATGACTAACCATATTAGCACAGTTTCAGGAGACTGGTTTTGAATTTAGAGTTGTCTTTCTCCATGACTGGTTACCAAGTATGACTAAAGATTCCAGTCTGCCCTACTAATTAACCCATTGGCGGGGGAAGATGGATTCGTTATTTTCCCAATGTTTTTTTAACGAATGTGTGTAGTAGGATATAGAATTCGAAGAACTTTGTATTGACAAGGCTTTTCACCTTCGTTTTGACCTGAAGATGTCTACCTAATTAATTAATGCGAAACACGAAAGTGAATGAAACAAATTCGACCTCGGTTCACCGATTTTATCCCCAAGCCATTAACCCTTACCCTACGTGCTCATCTATAACAATATTGGATTTCATATGATATATTATGATATTAAATTTAATATTATCATGAATTGCATACTAGCCTTCATGAAATTTATATTTTTCATACTATACAGTTATTAGAATCTTTTCGCATAAGATCTTTTATATATAAATATCTTCCAATTATTTGTAGTCTTGAATAGGACGATAAACTACACCCAGCAGCATGAACTTTGATCGAAAGTTTGGAAGTTTTGAGCGTGAAACTTCCTCTTAATTGCTGTTGTTCCCAGGTTCACCCTGGTAGCACCTGTTAGGGTCCAAGCTATGGGTAAATAGTGAACTCAGAAACTAAAATATTATGAATGTAAAAAAATACATTTTTCTAAAAAAATTTACCTACAGTACATATTTGTAGAAAAAAAATTACCAACAATACATGTTTATACTAAAATTATTAAAAATAACTACACTATAATTCAAAAGTTTGTGACGATCCTCTGGTAATTTTTCAAATTAGTCCAAAAAGAATTTGTTTTGAACTTTAAATAAGAGAAAATTATTATACATGCTTAACAAGTGAGACATTTATTTTTATTAGAAAATTCATTATGACAAAAAGAAAGAAAAAGCATTTTATGATTAAATTTGGCTCTCGTCAAAATATCCTCCTTTAACCTTCAATACTGCATCACAAAGCTTTGACAATTGTTGCAAAAGTTTCTTAAAGTATAAGTTTGAAAATCGATTTAATTCTTTTTTCAATGACTCTTTGATCGCTTTTTCATTTTTTTTTCACTCTTCTGTCAAGTTCATATGATGCTAAATATGGGCGTGTTTTGAAACTTTTAAACTATAATGTATTTAGAGTATAATTTATTTGAAAACACAACATTGTGTTTAAAATATTAACATTTTAGTATTAAATAAACCATAGAGGTGTTGATATGCCACTAAACAAAATCAACCAACCAAAATACAATTATTTGATTAATAAGTTGTAATTCTTGCGGGGATCACTTTACTGAAAACAGAAAAAAAACATCACTCATTTTATGGTGAAAATATTATATTAATTCTAAATAACCCATGACGTCATTTCTGACGGCTTATATGAAATTGTCATATTGTTATATTAATACTATTAGAAAGTTTCTATTAGTGTGTTTAAATATATAAGTAAACAAGTATAACCATAGCATAAGAAAACGTCACAAATTTTTTGTTTTAAAATTATCGTATTTTCACACGTGGGACTTATATTTTACATTTCTTATTGTTGAATTGTGGTTTGTTGTTTAACATGGAGTTTTTTAAGATGCCAGCATTGGAATTAACCCCTATTTTAATAATAAAGACACTACCATATTGTGGCCGATAACTGTACTACAGGAACATTGCAGTAGAATGTTACACAAATTATTTTTTTTCCAAAAGTATAACAAATATAAATGTTATATATGTAGAATATACATTATATGCATATATATGATTTTAGTATATAGATATATGTATATATATATATATATAATATGCAGCAACCTTTCTTTTAGATATGTTTCATTGAATATGACAGACAAGGAAAAATTTGATTAATCTTTTATTTATTATTTCAAACATTTTTCCCTTTGGTGGAAGTAAGATAGTGCAAATTTGCCCGTATATATATATATATATATATATATATATATATATATATATATATATATATATATATATATATATATATATATATATATATAATTATTATTATTATTTTAGGATATTACATAGAAAGCATGTCAAAATCGTTACACAGTTGTAGCCGTGTTTCGATGCGTATCAAATGCATCTAATCAAGCAAATGTAATTTACAATCGACCAATGAGATGTATTTGGTACGCATCGGAACACAACTACAATTGTGTAGCGATTTTGACATAATAATATTGCTCTACTTTGTATTGAACCCTCTTTTAAATTAAATGTTATGAAGTTTGGAATTGTACTCTATTCGTTCTCATCTTACCTCTCTTTCTCCATATATATATATGTATGTATATATCTAAGGTATGCTATATTTATGTGTAAAATAGCTGAATATTATGGATATAATATCAAACGAGACACTGAGGTAAATACCAAGTGCCGACTATTTGTTTTAAACTTAAACGCAATCTTCAGGCCATTTGTATTGTGTGGCGAATGAACTACTTGTATATGCTTAATAATGTAGCAGGCTCAGGTATATCCGGTTTATTGTATTATCATAATGGCTATTGGGTAGACGCCAGCAGTTATATAGCAAATTTTTCTAAAGGCCATTTGGGTAGAAATAATTGTGGATCCGAATGCAGTTATTTGTAGATAATGTATAGTGTTATTTTGTCAACAAACAGTAGTGTACAAAATCTACAATGCGGTTATTTGTAACGATTGTATAGTGTTACACATAAGCACATTCTGATCCACAATTATTCGGAAGCTTGCAAAATTACCATTTTAGGCTCGGTGAATGCACTTCTGGAAGGCATTAACAAATTTTTCATAGTAAATAAATACGAAATTAACAACTGCCGATAAGATTGAACGCCAACCCTAAAAGAGATGCCTTTCTGTGATTACTTGACGGATTATTTGCATGAAAAATGAAAGACGACATAATTATTGGTCGCTGACTGCTATTAAATAGAAGCAAGCAATCGATTAATTTTGACGTCTTCTAATTTGTAAATTAATAGATAAAAACGCTTTAATCATTTAATCAACAGATCTGTCATTGATCTTTGCTCTAAATAAATTGCAATGTGCCCGGTAATGGTTATAAAATGGGTCTAAGACCATCTCAAATTTGGGCACTCGGAGGCGGTGTTATGGTTAGCATGCTTGTCTCGCTAAATTACGACGGAGTAGAGGATGCGATCATCACTGGGTGCCCTCTACCTTTTGCCTTGTGCCATATCTAAGCTAGGCTCGGAAAATCGATATTAGTGTGTAAATTGCTCTCGAGTAGTTTCGTAACACTTATTTATCATCACTCAGTTGCGTCTCTGTCTTTGGGCAGAGTGCACTCAGGGGCTGCTCCGTCAAAGAACAGATACGCAACTGAGGAAAATTATACAGAGAGGTGACCAGCCCCGAGGAAAAGCTGCCCGAGGCCGCGCTCTCTCGTTGCACCAGGGAGAGGAGGCTCGGGCAATTTTTGTTCCTAGTGCCGGCGTACGCGCTCTAGCTCCCACATTATATCGACCTTGTATCACAACCTGACTATGTAGGTTATTGGAGGTTATTAAGGTGAAATATTTAGGATATTGGAGGATTGTCAAGATGAATAGGTAAGATTAAATAATTAGGATACTGGAGGATTATTAAGGTGAAATATTTAGGATATTGGAAGATTGTCAAGATGAATAGTTAAGATTAAATAATTAGGATATTGGAGGATTATTAAGGTGAAATATTTAGGATATTGGAGGATTGTCAAGATGAATAGGTAAGATTAAATAATTAGGATATTGGAGGATTATTAAGGTGAAATATTTAGGATATTGGAAGATTGTCAAGATGAATAGTTAAGATTAAATAATTAGGATATTGGAGGATTATTAAGGTGAAATATTTAGGATATTGGAGGATTGTCAAGATGAATAGGTAAGATTAAATAATTAGGATATTAGAGGATTATTAACGTGAAATATTTAGGATACTGGAGGATTGTTAAGATGAATAGTTAAGATTAAATAATTAGGATATTGGAGGATATTAAGGCGAAATAATTACGATACTGACGAACTAATGCTGTGAAGAAATCCATTGTTGAAACGAAACGCGTCATTTAGTACTTTTTAAATTTTGCCACTTGCCCAGCCACTATTATCCTAATATATCTATTTTTGCTTATATGCATTTATATATATATTTATAAAAATATGATATATATATCAACACATATAAGTGTGTGAAATATAGATAAGGTATATGACGATATATAAATAAAAATAATGGATGTTATTTATTATATGACATTATTTATTATTACATTATACATTGTTATAAGACGAATAAGAATATTACATATATATATATATATATATATATATATATATATATATATATATATATATATATATATATATATATATATATATATATATATACATGACTTAGAAGGGGGTATATTTGTTGAGTTCCTATTATATTTTACTTGTATTAGAATGAGATACTGCATTTTAGAATATGTGTAGACATTATGTAAATGATAGTTGTTCCAAGCGCTCGTTACGAACAATATTGCGAACAATTTACGCGCAGACATTAAGTCCCCAAAAATACCTTATTCGCATAAAAAGGAAATATCATAAAACATAATTGAACAGCAGTACCTTGTCAGTCATTTTTAATGGAACATGTACTGGAGAATAATGGCTGCCGAAACACACACATAGATATATATGAATATATGAAACAACAATGCATTACGCCATTTTATTGCCTTGTTATATCACGTGATATCAAATTAGTTTTTGTGAATACTTTACCTTTTAATATTCTCACGCTTCTCCCCAGTGAGGAATCTTTTTCTTATATTTGTCATGAAAAACAGGGAAAAAGCAAAGAAAGAGACAAATTTGTCTTGGTCATAATTACCTCCAACGTGGATAACGCTTGACAGAAATACAAGGAAATATATTTACATCTTCCCCTCCTCCTCATCTTGCTCGCCAAGTTGCTGCTGTCCCCTGGATGGCCTGGGGTCTGCTTCTTGTCTATCCGTTACGTCTTGGCCAGACTTCTTGTTCTTCCTAGTAGGATGAGTCTGGTATTTCTCACCAACTGGACAGAACAACAGAGTAACAATGACATACAAGAGACATAACGGCAACTATATACAATAAGTAAATAAACAGAAATAAATGAAGAAATAAATAAAGGAAACATATGCAAGACAGATATTCAGTTACAACGATATTCAAAACACAAACTAGTACTAGTTAAGTTTAACTGATTCGTTTCTTCTTTTTTGTTTCTTGTTTTTAAAGAATTGCCGAGACAAGATCTATCGTATCAACAGTTTATTATTATATTTTAGTTTCATTTGTTTCCTAACTATAAATATGGGGAGTAATTAAATCAAAATCCCTCTAGCCGTGGATAAAAATCTGGCTAATTTTCACACCTCCAAAACTAAATTGCTCTCTATTAATCGCTTGAGAGACACCTATCTGTCTTCGATCAGTATGGCTGATGCTAACGCCCAGGAGGCTGACTCATTGCGCCTCCTTGGTTTAACGTTTTTCGCTGAAATGAAGTGGGAAGATTATATTAAATCAATTGTTAGGTTTGCTGCCAGGAAAGTTAGTTCACTGTATCGCGCAAGACTATTTTTCTCGCACGAATCTATCTTACATATTTATAAGTCTACCATTATTCTACGATTTGTATATTGCTACCACATCTATTATGATTCTCCTGCTATATATTTAGAGATTCTTGATAAAATTAAACAAAAAATTTACAATATCATTGGTCCTAACCTGGCACCTCGGCCTCAGTCACTTTCCCACCGCTGCCATGTAGTTTCGTTGTGCTTTTTTCTATAAATACATTCATGGTAATTGTTTCTGATGAACATTCCACTATGGTAGCTAGAATCTATGAATTTAAGCGCAGCTCTAGATTGGTGGCAAGAACTGCAGCTGAATTGTAAGTTCTATGCTAACAGTTTCTTCTGCCGAACTTCTCGCAGGTGGAACTCTCTTCTGGCTTCTTGCGTTCCAGTCAACTTTGATAGTCAAAAATTTAAATGCAAATTCAATTTTTATCTTCTTTATTCTGTCCATTTATTGTTCTCGCTATTTAATAATGTTTTTATTTTTCTTATACTATTTCACTCTCGGAAATCCCCCTGTGCCTTAGTGTCTTTGTTACCTTGCTTGAGATGACGAAAAAAGGTGAGCAAAGGATATCCAGGTAATGTACCAGTCATGGCAAAACAGGTTCTTTTTTAAGAAAAGCGAACAAAAATTTTAATAGCCTAAAATAAAAGGCACTACCTACTTTAATGCATCAAAAGGATTTAAAGTAATTTCAATATAAATTAGCATTTTCTATGGCCAAGACCGTTCACCAATTCTTCAGGCTAGTATCCTCAATTATTTACACAGCTTAGATTAGTTTGTTAATTTGTTTGTTTTTGGTACGGGTTATCAACAGTTTGCAGGTTAATTAAAGCCAGAAAATATTTTTAGTATGTAAAAATAAGAGAAAATGATTTTTACTGATACAAGTGCTACTAATTAATCCATCGCTGAGAGGAGAATTAGTGGATTCTTTCTCGATGGCATGTGATGTAAGTGAATATAACGAACCCGATTGTAATTGGAACTGATATCTCTTTTCCAATTGCGACCCATTATCCATGATTTAATGATATAAGTCTTACTTATCAAGCCATAGCTGGTGGATTCCGAAGGGTATTTGCACGTAAGTGGATATAACAAACCCGACTAGAATTGGAACTTGGCTCTCCTATTTCCAGTTCCGATCAATTATCCATTACACCACCTGCACGTCCAAGCTTACGACAACCGGTGTTTCAACGTGATATAGCCGTAAGCTTAACTTAGTTTAGCAAAATGTACACAAGTCAAGAGCATCAAATAAAAATCGGACTCATCCTTCGATGGACCGAGTCCATCCAGGACATCGGCAAACATGTCTCTCCACAACTTTCTATCGCATGCGGTTCTTACCTGTTTTTCTTCTTTGTTAATGCTCCCGGTGGAGTAATGGATAACTGCTAGGATTGAGGAATCGGAGAGCAGAGTTGAATTCCAGTCTAATCCATTACATTCGATTACATGCTAATACGCTTGGGAAAGGTGTGAATCCTCTTCTTCTCCCCCTAGCTATGGGTAAATAGCAGGAAAGTCCGGGTTCTATAGCTTTGGATGGCAACTGGTCTACCGCAGAAATAAATGGCAACATATTGCGGGAAAAAATCTACCTCGTCAGTCATGTATCAAAAGATACATGATCGCCTAAGTGTGTTTCACGCGTGGTACATAACTGAACTGAATGCCCCCGCCACCCGTTCCGCCATCACAAACTCGTCAAGTATGTGGCTCGCTGTCTTCCCTTGGCTCTCTAGCTCTCAATATGCCCATGTGAGGATTAAGTTTTCCAAGCCCTCCTTATTCCTAATGTGCCCAAGTAATTTTAGCTGTCTTTTCCTGATTTTGAATATAAGTGTTTCTTATACAATTTTCTTTGAGACATCCTTGTTGCTTATTCGTCACGTCCATGGAATTTTCAGTGTCCTTTTATAGAATCACATTTCAGACACTCTATTTTAATTGTTTTAATATTTTGTCTACGATGTTCTTTCAGTCTTCCTATATTTACTAGAACTGTAAATGGGAAAAGAAAATACAGACTCAGCTGTTTCGACCTTAGGCACGAATTTTCTTATATGTCCGTTTCGTTTATTTAATTCATGTATGTACCCAGTCGCCGCATGGCGGCATACGTCACATTTAGATTGGTGATTGTCTCCCAGGTGAATTGGTATGAATTGTTGCTCAATGAAAGTTAAAACATTATTTGCTTTGTACTAAGTGTAAGACAAAGAAAAAAGTGAGAAAGTTTTACTATGTTTGAAAAGTTTTCAAGAGAGTATTGTATTTCACCTCGGCTGGCTTTTGGTGAGAGAAATGTTTGAAATGCCATCCTTAATGGCCTGGAACTTTAAATTAATGAGAACGAATGTACTTATTTCTTTCCAGGTCATATAGATCATAATTCCTATTTAGTTATCTTGGTTTTAATTTTCCTGTTAAACTCAGCGTTCACACACACACACACACACACACACACGCACGCACGCACGCACGCACGCACGCACACAAGGATAATATAGAGATTAAACCCTTGAAAAGTGGACATATTACCACGAAACTGCGGAATCGGGAAAAATTACAGTTAAATAATTAAATTTATAGATAAAAAGTAATATATATATATATATATATATATATATATATATATATATATATATATATATATATATATATATATATATATATATATATATATATTAAGACAGGTTTCGTTAAATAATTTAGACATGTTCTTTATACTTATTCTCTATAGGATCCTTTCATATTCGTGGATAAGCATTTTTGTGTGGTTATTAAAAGACGAGAGGAAAACACCGTGTTCGCTCATATTGTATTTATTTCCAATTACTTTCGACATAACATAATGTCATCTTCAGGGTATTGTTAATTATAGAGTAAGTATTTAGTATTCACGGCTGCGAAGGACAAAAATTTTTGTGGTCATCTGAAAATTGCCATTTCTGTATGTAGGGTCAGGAACGCTGTGTCATGTCTTGGGTGCCGGACACCGTTTAAGGGGTGGTAACTAGGTATGCTGTGGGAAAAATCCGGACTTGAGTAGTTGCTAGATAAAGGAAAAACTATTGATGACAAGTGCTGACATTTAAAGAATATCTATTGTACACATTTTAAAACGTTTGTGGAGTATTCGTAATTAATTTTATTGGCATTTGGTTTAAATTTTTTGATATAAATAACTTCGAGAATATTTAGTTTCTGTTTAATCTTTTCGTGGAAATAGACGGGAGTATTTTCGACGAGTATTTTTCTGAATTGTGAGTGTGGACAGGTATGTTATTGTAAATGTTTAGAAATATTGAACGTGTTATTCAGGTGAAGACTTCACTTGAATAACACATCCAATATAAAACGACACGAAATACTCAGTGTCGGAATTGAGTTGCAATTTGCGCATATATGTCGTTCTATCAGAAGCCTTTTCCCTCTGACCACAAGGATATCTTGCCTGCCCATCAGCAGAGCCTAGTTATTTACCAATACAAATGTTGGTGTGAGATCGACTATGAGGGCAAAACTATCCAGCGTTTAGAGGTTAGGATCGCCCAATATGTTCCGGTCCAGGCACATAGACATGAGTCTGTAACATCTTGGTGTTCACAGGCTCACAACTCGGCTATCGGCGAGCATTTATTGAATTCTGTTTCTTGCAGGACATACTATCCTCCTGAGTTCTCTGTCTTGCACAGAGCACAGACTAGACTCCACTTCGTCATCTTAGAGTTCGTTGTTATTAATATATAACGTCCGGCCCTGTGTAGGTAGAGAAAATTAAAACATAAGTTAGCCCATTTCGTGGAATCTGTCGCTAATTTTATATTTTTTCCTCGTTTCCCGCCTCTTGTTTTGGTATGATTTTAAACGCAGTCGTTGAAAATAATTCTTATTTTATTTGTTGACGATATCTCTTTCTGAAGATGTCGGCCGAAAGGTGTCTGCATTTTAATTGTTGTGATACTTTTGTATTTTTTATTAATACATTTTGATCCCTGTTTTATAAAAAAATAGGGTATCAGTTGAATCCGCTACCTTGGTTTCAACCTTACAGTATGCTTAGGTGATTTTTATCAATTGACCTTCCAAAAGTTGTTTTTTTTTAAAACTAATAAACGCTATATTTTGGGTGTGGTAGAAAGGAAGAAGAAGAAGAAGAAGAAGGAGAAGAAGAAGAAGAAGAAGAAGAAGAAGAAGAAGAAGAAGAAGAAGAAGAAGAAGAAGAAGAAGAAGAAAGCAAGGCTATTATAAATATATCGGAGGGGAGTTAATTGAAATGTACATATATTTTTTTTTATCTATCATCATATGAGCTTAAGAGAAATGTTTTACTATATATATTGTTAATTTTTCCTGTTGGAAGAGGTTGCAAAATATATTATTGTGGTTGTTATAAGGCTTCAACTCTGACCATTAACCTTTTATGTATAGTCTCTCAACAGCACAAACAAGAAAAAACAGACAGCAGATGTAAATCAAAGACAAAATAATGCTAGAGTCAAGATATTGACGTTCTACACTACTTCAGAGAAAAAAAAACTTAGGAAAGAAGCTGCCATTAATACCGGAAACAGCAATAATGTTGAACATGAGAAACCTATTTTCCTGAAATAATTCTTTTAATAAAAATATTGTATACATTTCGACCGACAGTGGCTATGGCTGTTCAGTGAATGAATAGAGAGTGTTTTCTTACAAGAAAACTGCTAATATTACCATTACTATTTATTTGTCAATTAGCGGATTTCGTTATTCTGAATTTCTATAATGTTTCGCCACCTTTTAACTAAAATGTGTATTTCGTAAAAAAAAAAAGATCCCATTTTGATTCGATAACGACTTCGAGGAAATTTTCGATATCATTAAATTGTTGCAATAAATGACTAAAATAAATGCTTCGTAGCAAAATAAGTGGTAACCCGGAGGTGGCAGGTCTACAGATGAAATAACGAATGGAAGACCATTCTATTGCAACTTTTTAATATTTTTCTGATTTGTAATGGTTCAAAATCAGTCTTTAGTAAAATAAAGTGTCTTTTCAGTTAGAATGTTTCAACCATATAAACCATTTGTCGTTTATATCGTTGCAATACACAGTACGAGACTGTCCAGGTACAATAAATTTGTAAAGAATTCCAACCAAACACAAAGCATTTTTCCACAAGGATAAATTTAAAGGGACATTGGAATAACAAACGATACCTTCCATAAGCTAAATAAATTATTAAAAAATAGAAAAGGTTCTTTATAAACAAAGAAAATCCATCATGATTGCAGTGAATGCTGGACAATTTCCTCACATATGAGAAGGAATTAACATAGCTGTGACGCTACATTATGTACCTCCACGAATTCGGTAGACGTAAGGTTTAAAATGAATTTTTGAAAATTGAAAAGCTTTCCTGAAGCTTTCAATTTAGCTATAAATGAAATCTAAAGGATTAAATTTACTGTACCCATTGATCAAAATACTTTGGTCAATTTCAAACAGAAGTTATATTGATTGGAATAGACTTGCATTTCTTTTCAGTAAAATCGATAACGTCAGTCATATTTTAGATATTTGTAAATAAAACTTAACTTTCCGTTTTAAAAATCTTGCAAAAATAATATATATATTTCTGAAACGTTATTTGAGGAAAATTAGTAAATATAAAGTTAAGTTAATCTGATTTGAAACAAATATTATTTATAGCAAAAATACGTTGTATACAAGCACCTTCTAATCAGAAGGTCTTATTTTTCTGACGTGTTAATCGATTTATTCACTGCGGATTGACCGTAGAACGTGTTCATACTTAACTACTGGGGAGCAGATAACAATTTTCATTAGGGTTTTGAAGGTTGTTCCTGCAAGTGAAAATACATGAACTTTTAAGAATCGATTTATCAGTTTATACATCCATAGTTCAGAAATACTGCATCGATATACATATATAAAAAATCGATATTCTTTTTAAAATAATTGGTTTTCTAAGTGTAATAAGCTTTAACATATATGATTAGTAAATATAGTTTTACTTAATAATAATATTCCCTAAGAATTATCTCATCGAAACTGAACTTTAAACGATTCAAAATCTTTATAAATTATTCAATTTTAAATTGTAAAAAATGGAAACAAATCTTCTAAAAATTCATTTTCCATCGAAATTTTTTCTCTCCTGGCAATATTATCTTCAATATATATTATTCATAAAAGCAATTAAAAGCTTCTCTAATTGAATAATGTCTTAGTTTTATTGCGTTTTTTATTTTTCGTTTCAGAAAAGGTTTTCGGTAAACCGGGTCCGATTTTGCAAAACAAAAAAAGAAACAAAAAAAAAAAAATCGGTGATTTAAATTCTTCAGAAAATTCTGCTTTTAGCTAATATAGTCACTAAAATGATCTCGATAAGTTTCTCAAGCTTTCATAAAATTATGTAAAGGGGGAGAAACACTTGTAAAAATATTTTTACCAAGATTTTCTAATAAAAAAAAATAAAAAAAATTCATTCGCTTGTGAATAAGTCCTAAAAATTTCATTAAATCTGACAATTTCATTTTTGCAAGAATTTCCAAATTAATGTCTGTCACCGTAAAAAAGAGGCAAAATTTACTATTCTAAGTGTTATTACAACCGTTAACGCAAGAAAAACAAGAGTTTTAATCGAAATTTTGCATGTTCTGGAAAGCAGTAAACAGTTTAATTAAATACGCAAAAAATACTTTGATCTTTCCTCTTAATAATAACATAAAGATTTTGATGATAAATCTATGTTTTCATTATGTTTTTTGTGAGCATGTTTTCATCACGGTATGCTGATTTTTAGCGATCTCGTGGAGGTACCTACACTACAGTAAATTACTATTATATTGTATAATATAATAGTATTGCCGGAACATGTCAGCAAAGGGAGAGTTTGCTTCTTTTGAAAAAAATCCTTTCACCTCAAGCAAGGCAATAAAACCACCAAGACAAAAGTGTGAGAGATATGTGAAAACATTTAGGAGAGACAACAATAAATTAACGGAAATTAAGACGAGAAAAGATAAAGATTGACATCGGATTTAAATTTTGAAGATCAATGTTCACTGGAAGGCAAAAGCCAGAAGAGGATTTCCACATTTGTAAAATGTTTAGATCTTATTGTAAAACTAGTACATCGTTTAAATTCATAAAACTAGGTACCAAATAGGACAGCTCGTCAGCATAATTAGCATGAAAATATTTATGAAAAATGACACAGGGAAGCTACATTACGGCAGTGGAAAAGTGACTGAAACCAAGATGCCACACCCGGACCAATGATTTTATAAAGAATCTCCAAATACATAGCAAAAACACCAGATCAGATGTGACTGCAATATTCAATGCTTAAACCTAAGTTTAATGAAAATGGAACGTAATACCTCACTTTTACACAGAAGAAAAGTATCTGTTGATTTATCTGGGGCACATAACAAGAAAAGAGGGTTTGGAGAAATATGCACTCACAAGACATACCGAAGGTAAGAGTGGCGTATGCCTATATGATAAATAGAAGAATGATGAAAAGAGGATGGAAAATGCGACACCGAAATTCGAAGGGTCATTGGAATAGAGAAAAAATCCTTTCAAGAGTTAAACAATGTTTTAAGAAACAAAAAATCATTAGAAACAAAGAAAATAATACTGGAGTGTTATGTAATATCGCTCAACCCATATATGGCAGTGAATGCTGGACAATATCCTCACAGATGAAAAAGAAGCTTGCGGCAACAGAAATGTTATTCTACAGAAATACGCTGACGGTATCGTTGACTGAACACGTTAACAACTACGAAGTTTTTAGAGAAAATGGAACCAAAAACTACACTTACAGTTAGGCTACTGAAATGTCTAGAACAGATAATGTGTAAAGAAGGCATGTAAAATTTAACACGCACAGGGCATGTTGAAGGCAAGTGGGACAGGTGACATCAGTGAATAATCTATGTAATAAGCTTGTTTAAATGGTCTGCCAAACAGGGATTAGGAGATATAGTAAAAGGATAAACACACCTAAACGCTACTAGGGACATGAAGTTGTAGGGAACCATGATCGTCCACGCCCTGAAGGGACTTTCCTCACAAACTAGTTCGTTAATACCCAGTTTAGTTGTCACGGAAAGATCCACTCACGAGGTTATGTTTACGTTATAATTGCGTCGTTATGTTTATTTTTTATGATGACGGCTTGTATTATATTACACATTATATTAAAAAAAGACATTATTATTGTCATTATTATTTACTTGGGTTTCTGTTGTATATAAATTCGCTTCTGGGTCCCAACTATAGACCTAAGGACAGAAATGGCTTCATGACATTTTCCATTGACCGTTCTTTGTACAAAAAAAGAAAAGAAAAAGCAAACAAAAATGAACTAAGATAACACACATTTTACATAGATAAAGCACTTCGTAATGTGTGTGCAGTATTTGGAAGTACATTTTTGTATTTCTTTAAGGCTTGGGCTACCAGGAATTAATTCAATGAGTCTATCAGAACCTTTTTCAAACAATTCGAAGGCTCCGACTACAACTGGAATTATTGATGTCGTCATGTGCCACATTTGTAAGGTTTTCTCTTCAAGATCCTTGTATTTTGATAGTTTTTTGAAAACCTTCAAAGATACATTACAATCTGCAGAGACTGCCATGTCAATATACAAGCACATTATTATTATTATTATTATTATTATTTGTGAATGTTATATATCCTGCTTTATATCCTGTAGAGCCGGTTCCAAACTATGATTCTTAGGCTCTATAGGAGAATTGTCATTTAATAGATACCACTTTTCTCAGTATATGGGATGTTCCTAGTAGGGCGACCTTCTGGTCAACTTCTATGTTGATGTTACCCGGAACACTCTTATTAAATTGTCCATTCCTTTTCTCGCGAGGCCCAGAGCTCTGATTACTATTGGTACAGTCTCAGTCTTTATTCCCCACATCCTGTTAATCTCGATCTCCTCGTCTTTCTATTTGGACAATGTTTCGATAATTTTTATGGATGTGTTTCTCTCAGATGATATTGTTATGTCAATAAGCACACACTTCCTGAATTTCTTGTCTTTTTGATAATATCGGGTCTGTTGGCTTTCATTTCCTTGTCAGTTTGAATTGGCATGTCATAGAGGATAGTAGATCGTTATTTTGGGTAAATGTGTCTGGTTGGTGCTAATACCATTTCTCAGTGGTTTCGGTTTGGTGCTTCTTGCATTTGTTCCAGTGCACATATGCCATTACCTTATTATGCCTGCTGCTAGATTCATTTTTTGCTAGTTCTTCTTCTTCTTCTTCTTTTTCTTCTTCTCCTCTTCTTCTTCTTCTTTTTCTTCTCCTCCTCTTCTTCTTCTTCTTCTTCT
Organism: Acanthosepion esculentum; assembly: GCA_964036315.1. Classification (NCBI taxonomy): domain Eukaryota; kingdom Metazoa; phylum Mollusca; class Cephalopoda; order Sepiida; family Sepiidae; genus Acanthosepion; species Acanthosepion esculentum. The sequence continues at coordinate 102,620,641 of OZ038493.1, read as the reverse complement.
CCTCCTCTTCTTCTTCTTCTTCTTCTTCTTCTTCTTCTTATTATTATTATTATTATTATTATTATTATTATTATTATTATTATCGGACGATTTCAGATAAAGGTATTTACAAAATATACTGACAGTAACCTTAGTATTAGTTTATAAACGTAACAGTTAGCAGCATGAAAAGTGAATCAGTGATTTGAATTCCAATTCCGGCCTAGTCTGTTGTGTTACCTTTCATACTAATTCTCTTATATTCGTTTCTTATATTTTCACGTCTTAAATAGTAGGGTAGACTAGAATGTTTATTTTGGGTGGCCGCAAGTCTAGGGAAAAGACAATTCTAAATTCAAATCCAACAGGAAACTATCCCCAAAATGTTATGATAATTAACAAAGAAAAAGATACAAGGAATCTGTGGCCAGTCAAGAACGTCTACGTCCTAAATGGACAGGGTTACGTGATATCTGTCCTCCTATATGGAGGAGAATAGTGGGCAATCTCCCGAAAGATGACGAAGAGACTTGAAACAGCATAAATGTGGTTCTACAGAAGGATGTTGAGGATACGATAACCGGACATGTGAGCAACGACGATGTTTTAGAGAAAATGGAAACAAAAAGGAAACTTATAATTAACATCAGGAAGAAGCAGTTGAAATTTCTCGGGCACGTATTGAGGTAATAGCGCTTGTAAATTCTGATACTTATGGGACAGAGGAACAGAGGAAAACAGCGCGTAACATACTTGATGGGCTTGAATAAATGGATGACAGAACAGTGTTTGGGAGAAATAGCAAAAGACAAAATTTAAGAGCTACAATGGACTGGAAGGGATACGGCTTATTAGAAGAAAATTAAAAATCTCATTATTGATTCTTCACTGGATTTATCATTTATAAAAAATAAAGCCTTCTTCATTGAAACAAAATATTATTTGGGAAACAATATGATAAATTTAGTGTCAAAGACTAATATAATCTATTTCATGCACATTAAGCTCAAAGACATTATTTACTAAAACATTAATAAACTGAATTAAAAATTATTATGAATTTAAAATGTTGAGTTTTTTGTAGGGAAATTAAACTTGGTAGATGAGTATTTTAAATTATTATTTAATATAATATTAATGAAAAAATTTAACATTTTACTTCAATCTATAAAACGTAAAGTGAGTCTAAAATTTAAGTAAAAATCATTATGAAATACATATCTGTTATTTCCATGAAATGCTTTAAATTCACATCAACAAAGCAATGAAATTAATTCATGAATGCATCTGCGAATCCATTCCATGCCATACACGCTCTTGTAACATTCGATTTTTTTCCTGTTATATCCTTGAGTTAAACTTATGGCGTCTAAAAATGATTGAATTTATTAATATCTGAATCAAACTTTTCATAGCATTCTCCTGTGAGTTTGTCTAAGTTTTATATTATTTTGGAAGTTTTTATCTATGTAACCAACAAATGATTTACTTGTGTAAAAAATCTTCATACATATTTTCTTTGAAAACTAGAGACTGAATGCACAACAGAAAACATTAAACTTGTGCGTGTACCAAATATATATGTTAAGATGTGAAGGTAGTCCGAAACTTATCAGTCCCAAAAGCGGAATTGGCGAGCCGAGTTCAAGTTCCAGACTAACCTGTTGCATTCACTTACGCACTAATGTCCTCAGGGAAAGTCATAAATTAATTTCTTCTTCCCTCAGCTGGGTAGACAGCTCTTTATTGCAGCCAGTCTGATAGAAAGACTATGATGAATTCTAAAGCGTATAGAAGACATAAATCAGTTTACTATATTACCTAAGAAATAAAAAATGACAGCTAAAGACAACAAAATAACCCGCGGAAAACCATGATCGCCTACATCCAGTTTAGACATAGTGTTACTATATATATATATATATATATGTGAATGTTGCTTGATGTTATAAAATTGTTTACATATATGGAAGGTTGTCTTATTTTCTACGTTTTTTTCTCTCGTGATTAAATGTCTTTCTGTTTTTTTTATTTTATAGTATGTGTTACGTTTAACTGTTCAATACGAACTAATATTGCAGCAAACCTTGTAAGGCAATCTTATTTTTGTAAAAAAAAAATGTTTTCGTGTAAGATTGGTTGTTGAATCCTGATATTATCTTCTGAATTTTCTTATTGAACCGGATAAATGTTCACACGCGTTTTGAAGGAAATTGCAGACATCTTTAATAAATCTAAGTTGTTCGACTTTAACACGAGGTCGAAAAATATACGGATATATACAGCATATGTAGACGGACAAGATTTCTTATTTTCTTCTTTCAAAACAAGTTATTTTCCAGTAATATAATTTTTTATAGACCAAAATAATGACAGTTGGAAAAAATCGTGTTACCCGTGTAGTCCTTTAGGACTTCGACGGAAAAAAATGATGTTTATATGATGTAACTACACATGAGCATGAAGAAGATGGGACTCAGAAATTATTAACTTTAAATTTTTTTTATGTGTTTGGGGATACAGTCTAGCCAATTTAATTTAGTTTCTTTTTGTTTATATTTTTATCGCTTTTGTTATTAAATCTTCCACAGTGTGGTAACAAAATTTCCAAGAATCTGACTCAAATATCCTGAGGTTGATCTAAAGATTAACACGCTTTCTACACACTTTCGTTTTAGTAAATGGCTTTCTCTTTTAAAGTGGCATTTTTAAAATCGAAATTACGGTCATATTCTCTACTGTGAGCAACTAATTCACTGGGCGTGTTGTTTTGTAAAATATGCCTTTTTTGTTCATATAATATTTATTTAAATTCCTCGAGGTTTCTACTATGTATTCTTTGCGCCAATCATTACAGATTATAGAATAAATTCTTCCTTCAAGATACAGCTTATAATCATTTTGTTTTGTCTTTCATTGGTTTAAAAGAATTGTAAGAAATTTTATATTAAACTTAGCTAAATTATTTAAAATTGTTTTTGTGATAGACTTGTTAGGTAAAATAATCTATTTTGATATGTTGGGTTTGTCAGGAAATTTCACTATTCAATTTTTAGAATAAGTTTGAACCGTTGTATCTTAGAAATGATTAAAGATATCTTACTGGAATTCTGCGAGGTTTTTATAACACTATTGTTCACTACTTTGAACAATAAGAATGTATTTAGCTCTAAGTTGAAATGATCACCTGTGCTGTTGTGACCTCCTGATCCAGTTTTCCTCTAAACTGTTCCATCTTTTTAAAATCTTTTCACCGGTCTTTTGATGATTCTTGAATAGAATTTGAAGATGGAAGACAGAATATGAATGTTGGCCGCATTACTGAAGGACTGAATGATCTTTTTCCTCTCACGATTGCTCAGATGGGAAGACATAGTGGGGCTGACACAAAATTATTTTAATCTGTTGTCTTTTTAACTGAATAACTCAAAGGGTTTTACAATGATTCTTACAACAAATGGTGTCAAGATGGATAAACGACTTATCTGTAAGTTTTTGAAAAAGAAACTCAATTTGTTTAGTGTTTTCTTTTTTAGATATTAAACATTTTGTGGGATGGACAATTATCTCATGCTGTTACATGATTTGTACAATTTTCCAGTTACAACCGGTCCGGTGTATATATATATATATATATATATATATATATATATATATATATATATATATATATATATATATATATATGTATGTATATATATATGTATGTATATATATATGTATGTATATATATATATATATATATATGTATGTATATATATATATATATATATATGTATGTATATATATATATATATATATATATATATATATATATATATATATATATATATATATATATATATATATATATATATAGGTATTATCAGTTTGTGACTGGTAGGGATAATTCCAAGTAGTGTATTAATCCAGAGAGAACTCAATGTAGACTACAGGGTATTTAAATAAAAATAATAATCTTGAAGAAAACATTAAATATTCATCCTGGGTATTATTTTATTTCGTGTATATCGAAGATGTTCACTCTTCGGACCAATGTCTCTTCATAAATGAGGACAATACGCCGGACGGATATATTGGACTGACAGGAGGAAGGGAAAGCAAGAGAGAAGATATGAGGGAAGGAGAAGGAAAAAAGTGACGGCTGGACAGGCACTCTTAAACAGATGAGATACAGGAAAGCTTGGGTGGGTCGTAGTAAGCCTAAACTTACTGAACACAGCCAATAATTTTTTCCTTTAACGTTTGGCACTTTGTATATTGAGTTATACAGCAAATTGGCCGATATGGCCCGTTGTTTTAGGCAGGACAACTCAACACAATTACAAATTAGTTAGGGCTGAATTTCAGGCCAGACTGGACACTCTAACTTTATTTGTCAATCCGTATAGAAGAGGAACGCTGAATCTCAAACCAGTATGAATTGGGGATAGCAACTCGGCCCCCCGAAAATACCTACTTGCTATGGAAAACACTGCAGCAACCCGTGGCGTGATGAGGCTGTGACATGACAGGGATTTTTAAAAGGTTAACATCAACAGCAACATACGTACATGATCCTCTGTTGTGGTTCTAGTAATATCTAATCTCTTCAATCACTGTTTTTCTGTTCATTGTCATTTTTTCTGTGGTCAATCAACTCCCCCATCCAAAATGATACAATTCGTTATAATTTATCTACTTTTATTTGGAAAAGTCTCAAACAAACATTTCAATTTCAGTTATTGTGTAATACAAGCAACTACCTGTTTTTCTGTTAGCGCTTCAGAAACAGAAACTGACGAATCGAAATTCCTGATAAGTTCCTATCGTTCATCTTCGCACAAATGTATAGATCCATGTATTTTCCCCTTATTATTCTAACAGATTAGTGGATTCTCTTGCCTTGTCGTGGCCACTAGTCTAGGAGAAGGAAAACGAACAAACTCCAAAACCGAGATCTGTCAGGCTATCTCACCCTAGATACACAACCACTTGCTATGGCTGTAGTAAATGTCGTGCGCCTAAAATAAACATGTTACAGGACGATTAATGTAATATTTATTTAGTACAGACATTTCGACTACTGTTAGATTTACCAATGTGGTTCAGAATTTTTATCATTATCCGGTGATACGTACGCTGATCTTCTGAAGTCCACGAATTCGTATCTAAATTTAACTGTTTATTGTTAGTTGTCGAGAAAACAAAGTATACATCAGAGTCCATTGTTAAAGGCCAGGGGATCAAAATAACCATTTAACTCCGGTATGCGCCAAGGGAAATTTAAACGTTCGATTGCGTCTAGATCACCGACATCGCATGCCCACAGCGATTAAAAATAAGTTGATAAAATTAAGTCGCGAAACCGTACTACCCAATTAATTTCTTATGCGTTTCTGTTACTACACTAAAGGGGAAAAGTCCTCATTCGATTTGGAGCGGAAACTTTGCGAAACATTTTAATTACGTTCTTTAAATAGTGGTCAAAACTTGGGAAATACCAAATTTAGTGTCCTTGGAGCAACTTTCAACTAAACATCATTATCATCAGTACCGTCAACGTTTGTGGTCGTACGCTTATTGCGCAACTGAGACCATAATCAGTTCTCTATCTATATCTGGGTCAAAAGCCGATGTATTGTATGTCTTGGACAAGTAAACGTGAAGGAGTCCACCCCTCTTTAGGCCAAACCACAGACAATATTCTCTTTAAGTTACGCCTTGGTCTCAGTAACGTGGCCGTTGATTCAATGAGGAGAATACGCCGCTCTGTCCGTTGACTCCAGTCTCGGAAGGTCTTCACCCATCGTCGCTGTATCATCCTTGCATTCTGTGTATATACAGCTATAGATCCCAGTTCACCACGTGTCTAGATGGCCATTGATCTTACAAGCAATTCTTTCATCCTTTGACAGGTTTTGTTTTATCAATACTAATTTCTGTCTAGCTACTTTCCTCACCAGAAAAGTCTGGTAGGGTGACAGGTCTAGTGGTCAATGTCCCTACCATGCGGCAGGTAGTACTGGTTTACATGTTACAAATAACACACGTAGAGTGACCAGACACGAAAAACTAAACAGAACATTTAAAAAGTATCTTTTGTCTAATGACTGCAAGAATTTCACATCGGAGTCAGATCTTGAACTTATTGGAAACGGGCCAGCAATAACTGAAAACTAGCCGATACCCCTAGACGTGGTCAGTGGAACGAGAACAATCTACCCGTGTAGATTAAATAAAGGGTTCAATTTGAAATACATCTAATGAAGACCGGAGAACAGAACGGGTGATCAACAAAGATGAGGACGGATGACGATAATGTAGATATTGAAGAATCCGCATGCCAGAAATTCAAACAGAAATTATTCTACCAGCGCTCATATTGCAATAACTGTAATATGAACACTGGTAAAGAATGGTTGTTGAAGACATTAATTTTATAAGTCCCAGAAATTTTCTTAAGGACACATATCACAGTGGATAAAGGCGTTGGTTAGATCCAGTGAGAGGATCCAAAGAGTTGTGAGTTCAATACCTGGTTAGGGCAGTGGAGAAATTGGAGAGGTGAATTAACAAGAGATAACTGATAACTGACATCCATTAGAGATGGCACGTGGAACTAGAACAGTCTACCCCAGAGAGCAAAATAAAGGGTTCAGTTCAACATTCCAACCACCTGAAGAAGGTCGGAGCGTACAACGACTGAAACGTTGTGATAAAGATGGCTACAAAGATGAGGACAATAGTCCGAATAATGTAAATAGTGTACATAATACCTCATCTAAAAATATAGACAGATACAGAAATTATTCTCTTCATTTTTCTTGTTTTTAATAAATGGTTTCAGTCTACAAGCATCTTGTGTCTGTTAATGTGCGAAAAGCACCAAAGATAAAACAGATTATTTACATTATTTACATTGTTCGTTCTGTTGTTCTCATATTTATTAAAAATTTCACAACGTTTCGGGCCTTGTATGCTTCAGCCATCTTCAGGTGATATTTGTTGCAATTTCGAACCAATCTCTTTATTTAGTCCGCGGGAGTAGATCATTCTAATTCCACGTGTCATGCAATCTACCTCCGGGGACTAAGTAAAGGGTTTGGTTAAAAATTCTAACAAATATCAGGTGAAGAAAGCCGGGGCCTACAACAGCCGAAACGTGAATATAGCAATAAAGATGGTGGAAAAAAATCTGAACAATATAAATAAGTAAATAGAATACTTCACACCAGAAATATAGACAGATGATAAATCAGAGGTCTGAAAATTATTTAAAAAAATAAAAAATACTTTATCTCGAAATTTTAAAAAATACTTGAATCTCCCGATTCAAAAATGTAAAATCTTCCGACTGCAGAATTTAAAAAAATTTACAAAATTATATAAATCCCAATTTACTTTTAGTTATATCTCTACGTCAAAAGTTTTTATTGATTTGCATTTAATAATAATTCTTCCAAAGTAGGATTATGGTATATAAGGAAATGTTGTGACGGACAAACGAACGGATTGGGGTCTCTTTGTTTTTTTTTTTTTAACTCTCCTCTTGTATTACTGACAGTGGTGGACAATCTCTACAAAGATGAAGAATAGACTTGAAGCAACAGAAAAGTGGTTCTACAGAAAGATGCTAAGCAACGACGAAGTTTTAGAGAAAATGGAAAAAAAGGCCTATTCTACTTAACATCAGGAAGAGAGAGTTGATATACACTGGGCACATAATGAGGAGAAAGTGCTTGGAAAATCTGATAACAATAGGACAGATTGAAGGTAAGAGATATAGAGGAAAACAACGCATAACATATCCAGTGAGCTTAGCTAAATGAATGGTGTAACAGGTTTTAGGATAAATAGCAGAAAGAATAAATATTAAGAGCTAAACGGGATAGAAGATTGTCGAGAGCCATGATCGCTTACGTCCTGACGCGGCATTTAAACAATAAGAATTTATATACCGACTAAAAGTCATCCGGCCTTCAGCAGCCGCATGTCGATTCGGGGAACCTTCAGAGTATTTGAAATTAAATTTATTTAATCTACGGAGGACGACTGTTGTCCGTCAGCTGTTCATGTCTAGGGATTCCTCATCTTGTTTTATTTTTTAATCCTCAGTTATTCCTCGCTCTCTTTCCAGCCGAATTTCTTTATTAATCTTCAGTTATTCCACCCTCTCTTTCCAGCCGAATTTCTTTATTAATCCTCAGTTATTCCTCGCTCTCTTTCCAGTCGAATTTCTTTATTAATCTTCAGTTATTCCACCCTCTCTTTCCAGTCGGATTTCTTTATTAATCTTCAGTTATTCCACCCTCTCTTTCCAGCCGAATTTCTTTATTAATCTTCAGTTATTCCACCCTCTCTTTCCAGTCGGATTTCTTTATTAATCCTCAGTTATTCCACCCTCTCTTTCCAGCCGAATTTCTTTATTAATCCTCAGTTATTCCTCGCTCTCTTTCCAGTCGAATTTCTTTATTAATCTTCAGTTATTCCACGCTCTCTTTCCAGCGGAAGTTCTTCATTAATCATCAGTTATTCCTCGCTCTGTTTCCAGCCGAACTTCTTTTTTAATCTTCAATTATTCAACGCTCTCTGTCCAGCTGAACTTCTTTATTAATCCTTAGTTATTCCTCGTTCTCTATCCAGCCGAATTTCTTTTTTAATCCTCAGTTATTTCTCCTTCTGTTTCCCGTCGAACTTCTTAATTAATCCTCAGTTATTCCACGCTCTCATTTCCGGCCGATCTTCCTTATTAATCCTCAGTTATTCCTCGCTCTCTTTCCAGCTGAACATCTTTATTAATCCTCAGTTATTCCACGAACTCTTTCCAGCCGATCTTTATTATTCCTCAGTTATTCCACGCTCTCTTTCCAGCCGATCTTCTTTATTAATCTTCAGTTTTATTTCGCTCTGTTTCCATTCGGACTTCTTTAATAATCCTCAGTTATTCCATGTTCTCTTTCCAACTGAACGTCTTTATTAATCTGCAGTAATTCCACGCTATTTTACAGCAGAATTTCTTTATTAATCCTCAGTTATACCTGACTCTCTTTCCAGCCGAATCTATGTCTGAGCCCAGAGATCGAACACCGAATTACCATGACATCAAATCCCCGAACCAAAATTTCAATCAACTACGCTATTGTCTCGACGGCCAATAATGAGCCTAGAACTTAAATCTCTAAGTCTAATTCTTTCTTATCCTACCTGCAACTGATGCTGATGCTTCTACCATTCTTGATTGCATTCAGGGAGGCTTCTCTTATATAAACTGCTACTGAAGCCTGACTGACATTTCTTTTTCTGTATTCATTTATTCAGACAGAGACTATGAAATTTCTTTTCCCTTTGCCTTATCCACCGATTACATTTTTATGCCTTCTATTTTTTTGTACTGTTTATTTTCTTATTGCATATGCATCTAGTTCTTGGCATAGGCAGTAATAAGTGTTTCAATTCTTCATACTTCAAATGTCGAAGTATCAAATAAACTCTACGCTCTTTATTCATCGATTATTGGATGCAACTGAGTATACTTTTCGGAGTTACTTTAATTGCTAGTATTTAAAATTTAATGTTTGTATTGTTCTCGCTTTCTCCAGAAGGACAGAAACCAAACACACAAAGTGACGACACCTTCGCCATCATTTCAACGCTGAAGAAGCCAATGTTGTTTTTGTTATTGTAAATATCGAAATCTCGCAGAAGCAGAGCAATTAGTTGCCACTCCGCAAAAGTCAGAAAATGGCGTCTGCGGGTCACCCACCTTGGGGATAGAAAGACAGGAGTCTCTTTCGAGAGTCGAACAGCTTCATTTTACTTTTTTTTCTGCTTTTGCCTCTTTGTGTGTCTCTCTCGATTCTTAATTCGTTGCTTCCTATTAATTCTGACCACTTTATAAGCGGCAAGACACAAAATTATGTTTTTTTTTCCTTTTAGTTTCTTCTTTTCATCAACTTGCCAAGAAAACGGATGACAAATGAGAGCAGGCCTGAATGTAATTTTAAGATTCACTTAATATCTTTTTATTCCCAAAGTTCGCCGCCTGCTGAGGGGAGCTTGTTTTGCGCAAACTTTGATAGGAGAATCATGATTTTTTTTTCGTTTTCTATCGCCATCAAATAACATTACCTTCGAAAGAATTCTAAGGTCAATTGACGTATTTTTTAAAAATAAAACAAAGTGTTAAAACTCTGAACCTCGAAGACAATTATTACTTGGAAGCAATAAGCCGAAATAAATTTGTTTTGACATTCGTCAACAAGTTGTAATAATGAAAAATAATCTTTTCACATTTCTAGCAAAAGGAAACGTCTGGAAACGAAAGATTTTGTAAAGAAAATTTACAAAACTAAACACATATGAATTCCGTGAGAAAATTAAAAATCGATATTATATGAAGATTTATACATTTGATGACTGCTAAAACTTGAATATATTTTTTGTTTGAAAATGTACAGCTCGTTGTTCGACCAATGAAGAGAAATGAACAAGGTTTCATGTTATCTGCGGTTTCAATTTAGCAGTTTGGATTATCCGTTGTTAAGCACGAGTTTCCATTAACATTTGCCTTGATTAGGTATGCAAAAAAAAAAAATCAAAAGATAAAAGTTAATGAGAAAGAAATCGTCCCTTGCATAACTTACATTACAGTAGATTGTTATAATGGTCCTATTTTGTTATTAGCGATTGTTGGTAATATCTTGTATCTAATCTAATATGTTGTGCTATCCGCTGTTTCTGGGATATGCTTGTCTTCATGAAACACTGTACATATATATATATATATATATATATATATATATATATATATATATATATATATATATATATATATATATATATATATATATGAGCACATGGCCGAGTGATTAGAACGGTTGCTTTCAGAGACCCGAGTTCGAATCTCACTATGGTCGATTTGTCAGGAAGAAGACTTCCTGATATTAGGTATGGAGAGGGCTATCACAGTGCCTGAAAATCATACGAAGCCTTGTGAGTGTAATTGGTGCTACTAAGAAGTCACGCCTCATCGTGACAGAGGGTTTGAGCTTGCTGGGCTTGATTAGATTGTTGATCACGCTAGATAACGCTCTCTTTTCCAGAAACTGTAACGAAGTTATACTTCTTACCGGGGTTCTGTGGGTGCTGAACAAACACAAATGTGCCTGCAATAGGGATTGGCTAGATGCACTAGTAGACAGATATCCTCGAATACGAGTGGCCATATATATATATATATATATATATATATATATATATATATATATATATATATATATATATATATATATATATTGTGTGTGAGAGAGAGAGAGAGAGAGTGAGAGAGATAGATAGATAGGAAGCATATCCATAATTTGAGAGGATTTAAATAAAAATACACAACCAAATATGCTTGAATACACACACGCACAAACACAGACACACACGCGCACAAATATAATGATGATAGTAGTCAATATATATATATATATATATATATATATATATATATATTTAAATATTTATGTATATATATATATATATATTTAAATATTTATATATATATATATATTTAAATATTTATGTATATATATATATATATATATATATATATTTAAATATTTATATATATATATATATATATTTAAATATTTATGTATATATATATATATATTTAAATATTTATATATATATATATATATATATATATATATATATATATATATATATGTATGTATGTAAATTTACAAGAGGACAGAATACAGGTAGAGCTCCATCGTGATTACGATTCCAATGTAATAAATTGTAACCATGGAATATTATTGTTTCAGCCTTATATAGTGATTGCCACGTCTCATGCATATATATTTTTTAACAAAGCTTTAAGTAATATTAATTAAACATCTGCATACTATTAATAAAGCATTTAATGTACCTTTCGGCCAACCCTTTTTCAGACATATATCTTTGGCGAAATTCTTTTTTATTAATACACAGACGTAGAGCAAAGACGTTTAGGAGACTGATATGTTTGTATTTGCATAAATAAAAACGACTAATAATAATTATTAGTCTGAAGAGGCATCAGAAATACGATTTTTTGTCATAGTATTAATTTGAATTCATTGGTATTATTTAAAACTTAGCTAATATATATATATATATATATATATATATATATGTATTTATAATATTAGTGGTTAATATATATAGTAGAAAAAATAAGACCTGATAAAACCGGAATTTATAAACAAGGATCATACCATTCATTAACGGATTCGAAGTTGATTGTATTTTATTATTAAATATTGTTTGCGAGAGTTGATTCTTGCCATATAATTAGCTTCATTATTGGTTTTTCGTATGAATGATTTACGTTACATAAATTGAATACGCACTACATAATTGATATATATATATATATATATATATATATATATATATATATATATATATATATATATATATATATATATAAATTTATATAAATTTTCAAGAGGATAGAATCCAGGTAGAGATCAATGACCAGGGCAGAGCAATAATATAATATAAAAGGCTAATATTCCATAGTTATAATTTATTACATTGGACTCGTAATCACGATCCAATTCATCAGACCTATAAATGTAATAAATTATAACCATGGAATATTAGTGTTTGAGAAAAAACTCTAAAAAAAAAATTTACTAAACCCAAAAGATATATTCACTATGTAGATCATTTAAAAAAAGTTTCGCTGGCAACAAAAAAAAATTTGAAACAACATTTGAAATTTAACTTTACCTATAACTTGGTAAAAAAGTAAACTCCTATTTTTGGACGTTCTCGTAGAATTGTGTAGTAAAATATACACTACATCGTTATACAGAATCCACCAGTTGAAACTCTTGCCCTCTTAATTTTATGAGTAAATATCCACTTAGATATAAAATAAGCGTTATAAATATTTTCCTCACGAGACCGCACGAGGATTCACCATCTTTCCTTAAAGAACTAAATAATGTGAAACAGACGCTAGTTAACAACGGTTTTGGAAGTAACTCTTCGATCACCAGATTAGATTATTTTTTCTAAAGTAACTAAGGGCAATACTGAACATACAGATAACAACAATAACATTAACATTTTCTATAAAAGCCATATACACTTTAACTATAAGATGAATTTTCTCTTAGAGACATTATAAATAAATGAACAACCGCAATTAATTCGCTACTATATAAAAAAAGAAAAAACTTTAAACAGCTAACATTATCACCAACAATAACAACACACCTGCAAGTCTAAATTACAGACAACTAATATTATTTATGAACTGACATGGCCATTAAGGAATTGTTTTAATAATAATATAGGGCCTACCACCACATGCCTATCAAGTAGACGCACTATAGCTCAATTAGGATTCATTTTAATACACAGTGGAAACACCTATCTAACTCCACCCGCAACATACGTGTAGAAATTACATCAAAATGTAAAAAATGACTAAAAATAATAGAAGCTCTAATAACAAAAAGGAAAAAACCAACGCACAATAACATCAACTATGAACACGGCCACAATATGCTGACCGTGTTTGAAAAATAAAAACACATTACTATAACTCTAGATAAGATAATCGATACATCCAGTTAAAAATAAAAAATAAAATCATCGTTGACAATGGCTAAAAGAAAGTGCTCGAATATACAGAATATTTGGACAGTTTTTACACTTTATGTCTAGAAAAGAAAACATATACGAATGCAAGAAAAATTAAATAAAAGCTTAATCGCAGTATCTTGTCCGTCGTCTTTAATGAAACTCTATCTATCTATCTATCTATCTATCTATATATATATATATATATATGTATTGAAAACAAATGGAAAAACGGAGATAAAAATGTATGAAGAATGATAAGTATTCACCCGGGAGAAGAAAGGAGAAGTTATGCTCTCTTTTTGCTTATTCTTTTTTATCTTTGTTCTTCATTTCTAGTGCTTCTTCAGGTTAGTAAACAATTTTATTCGTTTTTATATTTATATTGTGTTTTCCTAGAGAATCTCCATAAATACGTAATATATTTCTACATCATTGGCAAGGGATTGAACTTACGGCATTATTAGATCATACTGTATACAACAATGAGAAGTTTTTTTTTTCTATTCGAAAACCAATGGTCACCTACCTGGTTGATTGGATTTTCTGGACGTAGTATGAGTCAGCGCCTGTTTTATTTCATGGATATGCTGACTTAAAAAGTTTCAAATGCTGTTTTCTTCAACCATCATTAAGTTTAGGTTACATCCGGTTATATCTAAAGTTGCGAAAGTTTTCATCCTCATAAACAATCATTAATCTGGGTGTGGTGGTCGTGTCGCCGCGCAAATGAGCACCTCCTTTATTCCTTTTATATGTCCTGGAAGCCAGATAGGATTTTATTAATGCGTAGCGTGTCTTCGGCAAGTAGAACTGGTGGAAACCATCCCTCTCCAGATCAGATCATAGACAATGTCTTCCAGATTGAAGGCCCACCTTGCTCTCGGACACTTCTTCGTCAATTCCATTTCCAGAAATTCCGTTGATTTCAGTCTAGGAAGCCGTCCGACAAGTGATACTGTATCATCCCTGCACTGGCTGCGTTTATCGCTATGAAGACATATTTACACCGTTATGCTAAATGGCCATTGATTTTACAACATGTTCATTCGACTTTTGACAGGTCTTGCTTTTAATGTTGAATATTTAGCCACATTTCCTATTATAGACAGTTTAGTTGGCGACAGGTAGTATTGGGTAACATTATCACTCGTAAAGTGAGCTGGCAAAGATTTTATGTCAGTTTTATATCTAGTCTCTCTACATTAAGCAGTCAAATATTTGGGTTGAATTTTCTTCAGTTATAACATTTCAAGTATTTGAAAGGCAATGGTTCATATTGACGTTATACAGTCAGTTCAAATATTCTAATTTGGAATCTTTAAAGAGAACTAACTTAAGACGGAGTTGGCATTTGACAATACGAGGTATGACAATTTAAGTGTCGTTTGTTTAATGAGTTACTGAGCAATTCGCCATCGCTCAGTATAGGAATTTTTACCGACTTATCTTATAATGCTGGCTGAAAATGAATGAAGGGAATCGAAAGCAGCGCGTAAGTAGACTTGTAGCTGTGTGAGTGAAACGTTAGTATTATATATATGGTCTACAGTTAACGCACTGTGAAGGATTCACGTGTTTCTGAGTGACAACCTATTCAAGGCAGAGTGAGGTGTACACTGTAGTTCAAAAAGGGAAGAGCCGAAAACACAGGATCAACAACAAAAAACAAAAACAAAAAACCAGCAAAAAACAAAAAGAAAACATGCAAATGTTTATTTCAAATTCCTAAAAGTGAACTCTGACTTGATAAGTGGATTCACCACAATGGAAATGGTCAAGTGTATGATGCGTTTGGATTTCGTGAGTTCCGCAAAAATGGGGTTTTCACCTCATTCAGTAGAATTAGACCCCGCAATTTCTGACTATTTCGAAAATTGAAAAATGCCCTGAAACGATAAAGATCAGCTGGCATTCAGCGGCATGTGATTAGATAAGTGAAATCTATCCCGGAAAACTAGATCGATGAATAGTTCCATCGTCTTATAAAGCATATTGCATCACAAAGGGAGGACTTTGAAGGTGAAAGCAACAAATAGTCATCAGGTAATCAAATTTATTTTCACACAGCCACTTGAGGAATTAAATTATATATCCGAGGATACTTGTCTACTACGGCGTTTGCTAATCCCTGTTGTAGACTCCTGCTCAAGCAAATTTGTGTTTGTTGCACACCCACAGAGACCACCTGGGATTTATACTGAAACTATGCTGAGCAGACAATAGTTACAATTTCTGGGGGAGAGCACGTTGTCTACTGTGATCAACAGTCTGAACAAGGCCAGCAGGCGATGTTGCGATACCCTATGACATCGTGGGCATGTGCCCAAGTGGTTAAAATGTTCGCTTTCTGACCATGACCCGAGTTCAAATTTCACCATTTGTCAGGAAGATGGCTTCTTGATGTTATCGGTCTGGAGGAGGCGATCCCAGCGTGCGGGGCATATTTGGACCGTGCCTGAAAATCATACCACGAGTCGATCCAAGCCTACATACGTGTTACTAATATGTAGAATATTATCCGAAACAATTGAAAAATCATTTTTTTTAGTCAACATGTGTCTTCAGGTTGGAGACCAAATCCATATATATATATATATATATATATATATATATATATATATATATATATATATATATATATATGATTTAACGTAGGTTATTCGGTGAGTGTTTTTTTCCTTTTGGATAGACATTGCGATGCCGTTTGATAATTTTCAAGCGGCACGGATGTTTTTAACATTTTCATTTTTCTTGATTTTCCCCCCTGATATCGGTTTCTCTAATATTTTTTATTCACAAATTGTATTATCTGCTTTTTTTTCACACCGACTGAGTATATATATATATATATATATATATATATATATATATATATATATATATATATATATATATATATATATATATATATATATATACTGGCTGCGATAGTTAAGTGGTCACTGTTTTATATTTTTAATTTCACGCGTTTTATTTTTGTCGACTGCACAGTCTAGTAGGGTCAGTTGGGCACCGTATGTGAAAAAAGAGCACTATGACACAATTCACCCAGCCAGAAATTTGGAAACGGCTTTTTGCGGGAAGCTCCAATACGAATAATTAAGAGTGTTTGGGTGTCAATCTGAAGATTTGGAAAGAGTTGGATGATATATCCAGTCAATGGCGACATTATGTCTCCATTCATCTTCCCACAGGGCCTCGGGCTCAAGATGAAGGCCTACATCAAGTAACCTGAAGAGATCAATGGGTCAAGAGGGTTGCTGCTGGAACACCGTATGTTTGACGCCAGGACTCTGCACCATACCACACAAGCAGAAGAACCGAGTCATGACTGTCAGACAATTTTCCCGACCATCACACCCCTTACATTTGACCACCAAACTTCACAGACTGCAAACTACTATATTAATATGTCTTGGGCACAAATGAGCGAGAGACCCACAACAGACAAAAAATGAAATGAAAGCAAGGATTATGGAAGCATGCACCAAAAACAAGGAGACCGTCCAGAGGAGTTGCAGAAAATTCTAAAGTCGACTGGAGGTCCTTGTTGAAGCCAATACCCATTTTATTGAATAAATTTACACTTTAGTATTCCAAGATATTTTTGTGTAATTTTGGGAAATATATCTGTTAAAATGAGATGTCAGTATTATTTATTTTTTACGTAATTTAGACGATAATATATCCATCGCACGGTCTACGCGTGCATATATATATATATATATATATATATATATATATATATATATATATATATATATATATATATATATATATATATATATATATATATAAAGAAATATACATAATATCTTACATTAATTGTACAACTTCGAATTACATGCCGAGGTAGTTTTCAAGTGCTAAAACTATTATATTTATTTTTATTTATATTCCGGGTTGAGATCATTTGCGTTTTTAATTTTCTGGTTCACGCGAGATATATTATTGTTGAGGTGGATTATTATTCTTGCGATTAAAATATTTAAATGAATTTTCGTTTAATTTTGAATTTTGACTACGCAGTATTGTTAAAATTTAAGAAAATATTCTAACATTGAGCACAGCTTTCTCTTACATTATAGAGTATTTATATGTATTTGCATCGTATACCTTCTTATATTTACCCATTCGGTTATATATATATATATATATATATATATATATATATATATATATATATATATATATATATATATATATATATATATATATATATATATATATATATGTATGTATATTCTTTGATTTCCACTTCATATTAAGGAAGATCATGGATCGCTCTATACAAATTACATCACGGAAATGCGTGATACATCAAGGGAACTTTATGTTAAAATACAATTAAGTTACAAGTATGACTATTTCACAGAAACGTATTTAATCTCAGGTGATTAGACAATCGGAAGAAGTCCGAGAATAGAGCTACCGAAATATTGTGACTTAAACAACAGAAATACGGATGCCATTTTAATTATATGGATTACGGCTCGGATTGAGAGCCGAGTTCGAATTCCAGTCGAATTCATTACATTCACTTACGTTCTAATAACCTTGGGAAAAGTATGAATCTTCTTCTTCTCCCCCCAGCTATGGGCAAATAGCAGGACAGACCGGGTTCTATAGCCTTAGATGGCAACTGGTCTACAGCAGAAAGAAATGGCAACCTACTGCGGGAAAAAATCTGCCTGTACGGTCATGTATCGAAAGATACATGATCGCCTAAGCGTGTATCACGTTTGGCACATAACTGACTGAATTTAAATATGTGTTACATTTTCACCTCATTAATTTGAGAAAACAGATTAAGTTGCTTAAATAAAGAACAAGGAGGAAAAATCTTTAAAAATTTGACGTTTCACTTTTTATTTTCATCAGAACTTTGGGAATTGAATCAATGCAGAATTATTTCAATTTTTAAAGATTTATGTTGATCTGACTTCAGTGTATGTGTAGAAGTGACATGTTTATTTTATGGCGCGCTAATGTATACATACGTGTATATATATATATCAATTTATGAGTGCATCACGTGATAACCTCATTGCGTTCGTGTTTTCCCACGGAACAAATTGATAGATACATACAGGCATACTTGCACACTGTTGTCATCCAGTGTACACGTGACGTCTACATAGCCAGCGAAAGCAAAGCAACAGAGAATTTAAAAATTGAAACCCATGTCCGTATTCTTAAACTTCTAAAACATTGTGACGAAACTAAATAAATAACGGAACGTTAAATGTATAAAACTTTTGCTTTATTTAACCAATCCATTGAGATTAATCCACGTATATGCTCATAGATTAATTTATATTTTTCCTTCGGGATGTGAACGAGCAGACTCTCCCTTTTCCTCATCTTTTTCTTGATTTTAAGAATACTCGCGCATTTAAACTCCTTTCTTGCTAGTTTTTTATTTGTGATACATCCATTGACCGAAATAATCCGAGTAGGTACTCACTTATTTCCACCATTTCCCTTGTTTCAGACTCGTTTTCTAAGTGTTTTTATACTCCAAGCCTTCCTTACTTTTGATGTTTCAGTACAACTGGCTTTATCTGATTATTAGCAACAGACATTTGTACGATCTATTATCCTTAAAATCCCTCCTCTGTCAATTCAACTCTCAAACATCTAGGGAAGTTATTATTAAACGGAAATTAACTTTTGATGAATTGTTTCACCGATCGATGTCCGATGGTGATTAAAGATATGACCTCATCATTCAATAGATTATGTTCGTCTTTTTCAAACTAGGTTTTGGTCAGACGACATAAAGCACCTATACGTAAAATATCTCAACATATGCCTAATGATGAGAAATTTCCTTAACGATGGGGACTATAATACACTGACTATTGCTTCACAAAGATAAGGCATCAATAAAGAGGACACCTACCAAGCGAATGCATTTAGAATCAAGTATAAACGACCAATATATATGACTAATAGAAATGACCCATGCTTACCTATGCGCAAACTGATTAAACGCTTATAGAATCAAATATAAACAACCAACATTTACTTATCCTCGAACGAAGACAATACTTCTAGACTTCAATACAAACGGCCAATATTTACATATACCTGAAGCAAGAAACTGTTAATAGAATAAAAACAATAAGACCAATATTTGCCAAATCTCGAAACAAGTAAATGCATGTAGATTTAAATATGATTAAAAATATACTGATTTTCAATAATTCAATGTGGACTGACTTGACATAAAACAACAAACCCAGCCTTTCTATTTTAAAAATATATAACTTTAATTTTAGAAAACAAATATTTATTCACATTTGCTTTTCCAATGCAGTTAATTCAGCGGGTTAATAATAATTACTAAAATCCGATATTTTACGTCGAAAAATCTCGCTCAAACTCCAACTGTGTAAGGTTAGGGATTGAATGTGACTCTTTCGTCTTTGCCTCAGGAAAACGTTTACTATTCAGAAATAAAAGGACATTCCTATTAATGAGAAATTGACCGGTAGAAGATAAAGATATGTATTTTTATATATCAAGAACCATTGTTCGGGAAAAATGTATGACAAAGTGGAAAAAAGGTTTCGTGTTAGGACTTCATCGAACTAAATTTGTTATGTTGGTGCGCACATACGAACGGACGAGGAATGCTAGGAATTTTAAATTTAAATTATTTAAACTTAAAATTAAATTTTCTTTTAAATCGATCATTTAGATTCTTTTTCTTTTTGTTTCCATCACTTTTTAATTAGATACTGTGATAATAGACAGGAATGGTAAAATGGTATAAGAGCCAGAGAACAAATTTGCTGTGTACAAGATCATTAACAGTAAATTATCTACGGTCTTTCTTCAATTCTTCTGTTTTTGTAATACTTCCACACTCAATAATTCCGTGTATCTTAGTGGATTTACTGTATTTCTTGGAGGTAAATTTAATTAAAATGACTAAGTTAATAATATGCAAAAGTGACTATACCAATATTTATCTGCTAATCAACAACTTCTACCGTTTAACAATTGCTACAAATTTTATTATTCAGTTGTTTTTTGGTGACTCTTATTGGCTATCTGTTTATTTTTTATGAAAATGGATTTACATCGGATAACCTAAAACGTCGTTTTCGTTGCATCGATATATTTGCTTCCCTCTCAGTCTATGTCAAATCAAAACTCTTCCTGTTTGGTAGATTTGTAAAAGAACAATTCAAGCAACCATTTGCATTTTAATGTGACCATCACGGCAGGTTTCTATTTTTGTAATTTGGAAATGATTACATAACATTTACAAAATAGCAGTGTTGAACAAATAGGGGTCTTTTTTATTTTACAAAAATACATCCAGCAAAATCTTAGTCAATAAAGAATTAAAGTCCTTGTCCTCGAATAGGAGATTTTGAAACAATCAAGTGCGTTTTATTCTAAACTAGATCTCACTAAAATCCTGCTTATACGGCTGGTGGCTTCAGTATTTTGAGCTTAAGATGCATAATGGACACAAAAGTCGCGTTTATTCATCTTTCGTTTGATTTACCATTTAGCCGAACATTCCCTAAACAATTACCGATTCTTCTGAAACTTAGAGCTATACATGCGACAGTACGATTATAAGTAGTCGGACCAAGAGGGAAACGCCTTTCTGCATTTATGTGGTCTTTATCCATGATACAAGCTTTTATCTGCACGACAATAGTTTTGCGTGTTGCAAAACTATTGCAAAACTATTGTTGACGTGTGTTGAAATCATCAATGTATTTAGTATTGTTGAAGTTATCGCGAACATTTTCCTACGTTTCGTTTAATTTCGCAAACCAATCGATGAAATTTAAATAAGCTGATTTGTGTAGAAAAACACATTACAAATACGTACTTCACGGTTTAATAATTTCTTTACTTTAATTAAATTTTATAGGACTTTATGGCAAACAATATGTTTTAAGAAAATTTCTTTTTTTTCCTTTTTAATAGCGAAGAATAAATTCTTAGGATTTCTTAGTCTTTACCATGCAACATACGGCTGGCCATGCATAAATATTTCTTTCTGGAGCTAAATTCCAACTTTTTGAAGTGTTTAGCTTTGTGATTTGCTTATAATTCTCGTAAACTCAGAGCGAACTGGAAACTAGATTCTTGTATATAAAAAATTAAAGAAAACATATGCAAAAAACAATATTATATTTATATTTAAATCATTAAATTATTGTTAAATAAAACTTTTAATTTAAAAAAAAATAATGAAAAATTATTGTACTAAATAACGGACCCTTAGGAAAACCAACTCTATTTTGTAGCCCCTTATCTGTTTACACTTTTACCCCAAATTTTGTTTTATCGGTCAAACTATGGCTACATTAGAGGGTGTGACCGACGGGAGTCACAGAATTTTAAAGATAGATGAAATACACCCGCAGCAGAATCGAGGCTAAGGTTGTGCCGATTCAAAAAGTGCCTACTTTTATGTATAAAATTGAGTTTAAGCCGAGTTATAGCAGTTTATATTCGAATTTTCAAATCGGTAATTTTTGTCTCTTGTAACCTAATATCCTTGTGCCAGACTAGGTGAACAATAGTCAAGTTACATATTCGAATGGATTTATCTAATGCTGTGAAAACAGAACTGTAACCGCCGAGTTCGCCAAAGTCGAACAAGGGAATGTCAAATGTCCAAACAATCTAAGGCTAAGATACCATTTCTGTCATTATTGATTTTTAGTAAAACCAGCCAATCAAACCAGCCATAAATGCCGACGATTATCAATGAAAAACGAATTTCCGAACAAACGCAGCGGAAATGTTAGAACTGCCATGTTTTGCGTAATGTCTCCAATTAGCGTCCCTTTGTCTGTGCAATTGTGTAACTCAATACAAATATTTTAAAAATTGCCCATAGCAAACTTTATGATTTGAGTTTTGTTACCTTCTGATATAAGGATTTTCGCATTATTCAATAAGGCTATGATACAATAGTTAGATACTTGCTAAGCCGAGCAGATTTTGACACAAAATATGATAATTTAGGAAGAAATAAGAATAGAAGTCACCCGTAACTTATAGCTCACAGCATATTGTCGCATTTGCAGTTGCTGAGATTGATTATATTCAATCTATGAAGTCGTGGTGATTAATGCTTTCTCACAGCCCGTGACTGTCGTAGCGAGTTCGATAATAACGAGGTCGCCTATATTTGTGGTCTTGTACCAAACATAAACTTATTAATTATCGATAGTATTCGATTTGACGAAGAAATGCTATAATGCCAAGTGAGGACCAAATGTGATAAACCCAACATGAACGATTCAATAATATTGTAAACATTGATTTACAGTAAGAGGTCGAGTTTTTCCTGTGAAGAAAGACGAAATATTTGTTTTTGCCATATATCTGTATTTCTGTTACTCCTCTTCTCCTTCACATCCACGTGTGACATGGCTGGTAGAACCAGTTTTTGCCTCTGACTGGAGAATGTTGGGGTATGACAATGAAGCTATAAAGTACCACTTAAAAAGGACCAAAATTATGTAACCGATTATGGTCAGCTGATAACAAAAGCTGTAGCTTTTTTAATACTGTTCACCCAATAGAAGTCCCATGAACGAAGAGGGCTCTTGAATAGGGTATGTGAAATGACTGCACGCGTGTTGACTGGAAAGATATAAATATAAGTAGACACGCCAGTTGGTAACTAAAAGATATGCAAATGTATCACAAAACAACAGCTAGTATTCTGCTATACTTACATAACTTTTAGTCTAAAAACCGGTGTTTCTACTTAGATTTATATCTTTGTCAGCCTATGAACTCCCCAGCCAACCCTTGTAAGTGTAGGAAGTGAGAATTATGTGGATATATAGATTATAGGTAAATAATGACCCTTGGATTTAAAAATGTAGCGGCTTGGATTGAAGAATCAGAGAGTCGAGTTCGAATTCCAGTCGAATCCATTACATTTCACTTACTTGGGAAAAATATGAATCATCTTCTTTTCTCCCAGCTATGGGTAAATAGTAGGTTCTATAACCTTGGATGGCAACTGGTCTACGGCAGAAAGAAATGGCAACCTACTGCGTGAAAAAAATCTGCCTCGTCAGTCATATATTGTATATAACGTATAGCAGTGAAGCAGCCACTCGGGAGACTATTCCAGTAAGCACTGATACTGGAGAGAAAGTTTTCACAGAAGAACTTCCCCTTTGTATTGGTAATGCCTAGTTATTGATGTCAGTTCGATTTCTGGACGGCGCGTGGCGTGTCTTAGTTGAAAATGGTTCAATAGTGTGAAACAAAAAATTGTCATTTCACAAAGAAATAACGATAGAGTAGCAACAGACTTGCAACGTTGCAGTGGTGCTGCAGCAGTGTTGCCGAGGTGATACAGAGGTGTTACAGAGAAACTTTGATACATGACGACATAAAGTTGATCTGATAACCCCTCTGAAGAAGAACTTCTGAACAAGTGCAGGAGAGGTCTGGCGGCAACTGGAACATCGAAGCTTTACACAGAAACCTTCTAATATCTCTGTTCCTAAAGCCAACCATGAGATTATATATATATATATATATATATATATATATATATATATATATATATATATATATATATATATATATATATATATATAGCTAGGAATAAGCATAATTTATATGCATTTTAATGTATATTTTAAAAGCTAAAAAAAACAATCGGTTTCGTCGCAGCATTATCAAGTTTATTTCTGGGATATAAAAAAATAAACGTGTAAATTTAACTGATATTAAGGATAACCAATGCAGGGAAAAATATGAATTTCAAGAAAACTAGAGTCCAATAACATTCAGACCCAGTAAGCATTCCCTCTGTTTACAGAGGGGAGGCCCACGGGATCTGATATACAAGGACTCAAGAACCTTCTATGAGGTCCCACTCCTCATATCACACCTCAAGGTTATATATATATATATATATATATATATATATATATATATATATATATATATATATATAAAAGCAACACCTTCGCTTAGAAAATCACTGATACTTACCTGACATTTACTGGGAAAGTTTTAATATAATATTAGATCAAGCAACTGGGTGTCATCATCCCAGGCAATACATCTCATTCGGGGGTGGGGGTGACCATTACCCGTCACCTGAAGCGTCCCCAAAGGTGAAATACTGAGGGGACTAGAGCAGTTTCCCACAGTATTGCCGGTAAAATCACTTTTAAATTGACCTTGTGTCGTATTCAGTTGCGACTTCAGCGCAATGATAAATAGCTACGAAAAGTTTGGATAAGATTTTGCAAGAATTCTTATGTTATCTCGGGGAGATTTTCTTAGCTGAAAATAGTCACTGGTGTTTTTTTTTAAGTTTCTTCATCATTGAAAAGCTTTCATCTGTGTGATACTTCGAAATCCCTTTTCGCTTTAATCAGCGAAGCAATGTCCAAGACTCTGTGTGAATTAAGAAGAGATTAGACTTGTATTACTTAAAGAAATTCCTTAGGCGTCTCTTAGTCCCAAAGATGATGGAGAAAAAAGTGTGAATCGTGTTCCTTTTTTTAAACGTCTCAAAGCAACTGTTTTGATTTGAATATAACTTATTTTTATCTCTCTAATTCCTTCAGAATCAATAAGATTACTGAACTCAATATATGAGAATGGCGAAATAATGAAAAACCACTGTAGATATATATTCATAATAAATATTCTGTAAGCACTTTTGTAAATGGTATAAACGTTGCTGAAGTACATATATTTTAATGACAGAATAAGACCAGTACGTTGTGGCCGTGTTCCTTTGTACGTATATGAGAATACATAATAATAAAAAAAAACTAAACAAAATAACTTGTCAGTCTTGTGTAACGAAATATGTGTTAAAGAGGGGAATTCTGTCACAATACACACAAACCCAGACAAACATAAATAAACATACTAGACGGAACACGCACATACACACACGAACCCTGCACACCATACAAATATACTATAAAGTTTTCCTTGTAATAATACAATATATATTTATGGTGAAAGAATATATATATTAAGGTGTGTGTGTGTATATATATATATATATATATATATATATATATATATATATATATATATATATATATATATATATAATGGAAGATACATACACACATTGCACAAGAATAAAGGAAGGTATGAAAAGGTAGCGGGTGACATAAGAACAAAGACATCATCATTCCTCTCATTTTATCTGACCAAATTTAATTGTTTTGTTACCCTTCAAGCAAAGGAATATTTTCGGCCAGTCCAAAATGGATAAAGATGACCACTACTAAGCACAAAAGACAATGGCTAAAAGGTTTAATATTCCTTTAATAATATGTGCAAATAACCATTCTTCGCCTGATGAAGGTCAAAAGATCTGAAACACGGTTGCAAAATATGGAATAAAGTTTTTTAAAAACTCAAATTATAACAAAAACGTTTGCGTCTTTTTTTCTCTTTAATATATATATATATATATTAATTTAAACGTTATCTTTAGTGTATACCCATATTTGAGTAGTCGTTCCGTTTATTTACAGATAAAAATCGTACTAATTAATCCATAGTTTAGGGAGAGAAGAGGTGGATTCTTACTTTTACGACCGGTATTTTCGGATGTGCCCCGATTGTGATTGGAACGCGGATGCTCTTTGATTCCCTGACTTTATGTATTACAGCATACTCACGTCCAAGGTTACAGCAGTCACACATGTAAGCACTGACCAAGCTCAACGTTGCTTAACTTCGCTGATCGTACGAGAACCGGTGTTACAACGTGATATAATCGTGGGCTTCATTTATTTTCAACCGGCAATATAGCAGATTAATGGGAATATCAAGAAAAAGGGATTTTCCTCTTTTCTGTATACCCTCATCAGCAATATTGATGAGAACTTCATCACTTTCACTATATATATATATATATATATATATATATATATATATATATATATATATATATATATATATATATATATGAAGAAATATAGTTTTAAAGCGTGCTATATTTATGGGATAAAGTGTTCAATATCAGAGATAGAGAGTATGTAAATATAAATATAAAAGTGAACATTGAAGTCAACACACAGAGGCGACAGGCTGTTTCATGCTAGACGCAATCGTCAGGCGTAATTTAGTAAGAAAGAAAAAACAGTTCACAAACATATCAACATATAACTGTTGCTTTTACATTTGAAATGTTACAGAAATATTTATAACAGAATAAAAAATATGAACCTGTTATTTTTATCCAGAGATATTCTACCATATTGGATTTCAATACACGTATTAAAATCTTTTTAATCAAATTATATGTATGTTTCCTAAAAAGCAATACATCATCCATCGTCTTTATTTTGCAGCTGTCACTGTCAACCATTTGTTAATCAGAATTCAGATGAATACATGGATTTGTTTATTTCATTGTGATTATATATGTTTCATTGAAGAATATAAACATAGCATGTCTATTTATTTTTATAATAATCCTTTCTAATTCTCTAGGCAGTTTCTTAATGTTAAGATGAAAGTCATCAAGGAAGTCGCCGTAGGTTTTTTTTATCCAAGTACTTCGACCTTCTCCGTAATCATCCTCTCTTGCAGCACGAATATGATAAGCAAAAACTTCAACTTCTCGAGGCCGCCTTTACCAAAAGCTAGCAACCGACAAAAATTATTAAGAGTGTAGCAACAACCTTTTAGAGTGCATTTAACTAACGCTTACTGCCATTTTGCACTTCTACCAAATTTTATCATATATATATATAATATATATATCAAGTATGTGGTGCGGTTTCAATTTATAATACGCAAATCATTCATACGAAAAGCATATAATGAAGTTAATGATATGGCAAGAATCAATTCCGGTTTTATCAGGGTTTTTTTTACTACTAGCTTAGCTTTCAATCGTTTCATACGATCGTCTTCAGGTAGGGGAAATTTGTTAGTTTTTACATCCAGGTAATAACAGGATATCGAAAGGTAAAGTGTAATCCGAAAGAGGTGTTTTTTTAGAAATGTGATATTGTTAACTGTAAGAATATTTTCGGAGCGTGCAGTCACGACGCTGAGGTTGAATTCTTATTAAATTTTAAAATTGTGCGTTCTTGTACTAATATAGTAATATGAGATTTCTTTTTTGTAAAAGTTTTTAGTAAAGGTGGCATGAACTAAATTGTTCAATAAAGGTGTAATGTCACAGTTATTATCAGAAATTCGCACGTCAGATCGGACCTGATAAAACCGGAATTTATAAACAAGGATCATGACATTCATTAACGGATACGAAGTTGATGTATTTTATTATTAAAAATTGTTTGCGAGAGTGATTCTTGTCATATCATTAACTTCATTATCTGCTTTTCGTATGAATGATTTGCGTATATATATATATATATATATATATATATATATATATATATATATATATATTTCAGGTTACCTCTCTTATGTTTGGACGCTTTTTAAAAAAAATATATCCATAGCTACAACGGATAAATTTCAAATTCTAAAATAATTATAACAGAGTGCGTTCACGCCTGTTTTTAAAAATCAACACAAAACGATGGCAGTTACTCGTTTTTCTTTATAATTCATTCCAGAGGATGATCTCGGAGGAAACCGAAAGTACTTGAGTAGAAAAAATAAACAAACTACCCCGCCTTCTTTGAGGAATTTCAACTTAACTCTAAGAAACTGATCAGAGAAGTAGAAAGGATTATTATAAAAATAAATAGACATATGATGCCTATATTATTCAATGAAACATGTTGGAATGAAGATATGCTGCCTAAATATACAAATATATGTGCCTGCATTTTTTGTGAGCGTGTGTATGTTTGTTCGTAGCTAATATAATGACATTCTCTCTTGACTTTAATGCACCTGTAAATTGCTAGAGTAAAGCAGCATTTACATTTAAAGAAGAAAATAAAACCCAGTTGTTACGCTATAGGTTAACTTGTTAAAAAATCTTTTGTGAATAATAACTAAAAATATAAAGACGAGAAGTTTATTAAAATAAAAAAAATATATTGTTATTTAAAGCCAGTTTTTCTTTAATTATTAAAAAAAAAATGTCGGAAAGTTGATTAAAAAAAAGAAAAAAAGTTCACCGGATTTTGACTGAGAAAATGAATGACCTTTCATCTTAAATTCTCTTCAACTTCTGGGCTTGTTTGACCTTTCTGAATTGGCTCGATTGTCTGAAGTAACTTCTTTGACGTCAAGATATGTGGGTGTAGCTTGTTGCTCGCCTACACCTTTTCCGCTCTCAGGGACTGTCGAATGAGTCATGGGACTAGTGACACGTGACTTGATAAGATGAAGTGTTTTTCTGGAGCAACAGAAGACGGTGCACTTTTGAATGAAACAACACTTTGCTTAGTTTTATGATAATACAAAGTATTTGTATGTTCTCAGTGTCTTTTCATTACTAGAGATAATCTACGATGGAAAGAAGCACAAGATAACATATTCCAAATAAAAATGAATCCTAAAACCAAAGAAATAAAAGTAAAAAATATTACCACATTATTCTTTGTAATGCTGTTCTTCATATTATATTGTACATGTTGCGGTGACGTTTTTAAAATCGTTATCACCTTATGGAACGTACTGAAGCCACTAAGACACAAGGGGTTATGAGGTGTGGAAGAATTAGTAACAGAAACATTAAAAATGAGCGGGAAGAGGATAGTAATCAGGAGGGCAGTAAATAGCGATTGACGTTCCATTCAAACTTTTGCAGATTAAAGTTGGCTGGAAAGGGAGTTCCACAAGCAAGAATTGCAAGAAAATAAAATGTTAACATAGAATTTATGGCTATATCTAGCCAGCTCAACTGTAAATTGATGAGATCTCGGCGCCAGTCTAGTACTGCGCTTAAATTCAAAATGTCTAGGTACCATAGCGAAGAGCTCATTCGAACAATTACCATGAAAGTTTTCATAGAAAAAAACCAGATAAGCAAACATATGGCAGTAGAAAAATGACCAATAATATTGCTGATTCTTCTTTGAATTTTATCAAGGAGCTTAAGCACCGGACTATACATATCACCAATATCCAATAGAGGAAGATATCTTCTCGGAAAATCAGATTTATCCTCGTATGATACACCACGTACAAATAACACTGTGATCGATCTGTCTATAATTATTTTTATTAAAATGTTCTTCATTTATGGGCAGTGGTGGATTGGTCAGAGTATCGATGGCAAAAATTATTTATTATCCCCGCCGGAAAGATTCGTAGGCGTACTAATTAAACGACTCAAGTGTGGTCACATTCTACCACATATGTGTTCAATGGGGATAATATGGTAAGTATTCATGGATTACAAGAAGGGTAGCAGATGTTGAAAAATATTCGAGACGTGTATTGAGCTGTTCAACCAACTGTTCGGCTTACAGCCACGTCACGCTGTTTCATGCTTAAAAATAATCGTTAAGCCTGACGATTGTATTTAAGCATGAAACAGACAGTCGCCGTTGTGTATTGACCCCAATGTCTTCTTTTAAATTTGCATATACACTATACCTGATATCAAACACATTAAAGACGAATGCGATTAAGTTTTTTTTATTTAAACCTATCCAAAAGCGCTCGAATATGCAGAACTTTTGGAAAGACTTTACACATTTTGTTTCCCAAAAAAACAAAACAAAAAAAAAACACTTGTACGAATACAAGAAAAAATTAAATAAAAGAATTAATCGCTAAACCTTATCTGTCAGTCATCTTTAACAAAATTTGTATAAATGAGGGATTAATGCCCAAATATATATATATATATATATATATATATATATATATATATATATTACTTCAAACATAATGATTTTTACCCTTTCTAACCTTTTGACTGGAGTAACAAGGTAACTCACAGGTTTCATTTTCAAGTTGTTTTTTTTTCACTGCATTTGGACTGTCATAGCTGAAACTCCTTTCTCGCATGACAATCGTTATATGGACTGAGTTGGATCCTTTCTAATGGATCTCTTTAGCTATGAAGTAACGATGATCCCTATTCTTGTTGTTACTTCCTGATTCAATTTTCCTTTCTACCGTTCCCTCATTTTTAAACTTGTTCACCGTTCTCTTGATGGTTATTGAATGGACTTTGAAGATGGAAGCCAGAGTATGAATGTTGGTACCATTACTGAAGGCCTGAATGATCTTTTTACTTCTCACCATTGCTCATTTGGGAAGAAAGTGGGGCTGAAACAAAACAATTTTAACCTGTTCTCTTTCTAGCTGAATTACTTAAAGGATTTTTCAATGATTCCTTCGACAAATGGTGTCAAGATGGCTAAACGCCGTCTGTGAAAACCTGGAAAAATGAAACTCAATTAGTTTAATGGTTTTTTAGATATTAAACATTTTGTGGGATGGACAGTTATGCTGTAACACGATTTGGACAATTTTGATGTGACAACCGGTATATATATATATATATATATATATATATATATATATATATATATATATATATATATATATATATATATATATATATATATATATTCTGTGTATTTAGGCAGCATTTTTTCATTCATACATGTTTCATTAAATAATATAGACAAGTGTTGTCTATTTATTTTATGTAAGTTTTTTTCATATTTCTTTATTAAGCTTATCAGACAATATGAAAAGAACTTACATAAAATAAATAGACAACACTTGTCTATATTATTTAATGAAACATGTATGAATATATATATATATATATATATATATATATATATATATATATATATATATATATATATATATATATATTGTATAAAGAAACCTACTCAACATTAAATATGTATATAACGGATTGTGAGGAAATACAATTTCCATTTATTTTCGATCTAATGATTATTTCATCTTGGATAGCCACTCCTATCAAGGAAAATTCAATGAAACAATGTTCGCTAAATCATTGTAATATACTTGTTATCGTTTGTAAATACCCTTGGTAAGAATATTCGAATTTTCCAGCAGGAACATAAACATCTGCTCAACTGGAAGAAATTCTTATTGAAGCGTTTCGTAAAAATTATAATGAAAGAATTCCCTTATGAAGTGGCAACCATCTGTGAATTTGTCTGTTTACTGAGGCAAAGAGTAATCCGTCTGCTCCAGTGAAAAATTACTCGTGAATAAACAGTAAAGCAAAACAAAGAAAACAATATACATTTTAGATGGTTAAAGAAATATTAATACGGGATATTGTCTTAATTTTTTAAGGAAGTATTATTGTAAGAAAAGTATCGGCCATCATATTGTATACACGAGTAACATTGTAAAATGATTATGTGAGTAACATATGCATGAATATTTAATTCTTTCGTGGATTTAAGAACTAACATAATTTATATGCAGTTCTCACGAAATAAATCATTTATGTGAGATATTAAAACACAAAAATAGAAACACTCTTTTGCAAACGATTTAAGAGATACAGGTATGAAAAAATCATTTGAAATCTAAATAAGATATGATGCACGATATAAGGCGCGGTGGTGTAAATGGATAGCGGATCGGATAGAGGAAACGAAGAGCCGAGTTCGAATTCCAGCCGAATCCATTACATTCACTTACTTGGGAAAGGTATGAATACTCTTCTTCCCGGATTGCCTTTAATAGCAACAGGTCTATTGCAGAAAGAAATGGCAACCTACTGCTGGCAAAAATCTGCCTCGCCAGTCATGTATCGAAAGATACATGATTGCCTAAGTGTGTATCACGCATGGCACATAACTGACTGGCACTATAATTAAAACTGTCACACCATCAATGATTTTTAAATGCAGATACTTGCAACATCTCTTACATAAAATTTGCATGATTAAGAACTGGAAAACTTTAAATTTATGTGAGAAAAGTTGGCAAACATTAGGGTGTTTGGAATGTAAATATTTATTTCATCTTTACGAAATACGAGTCAACAAACCAAAGCAGAATAAGATGTAACCATCATCATCATCGTCAGTCTCCTGCGGTTGTAGGCCCACTGGGCAGCCTGAGAAACATGGCACTTCATGGAAAAATAGTCCATTACTTTCTAAGTCAAATAAGAGCGTATATCTTCAATCTGGAAGACGCCCTTGGTCACGGACACGTGTCCGTTGATTTTATCGGGGTCGAGGGAGGCTCCACCCTGGTCTTTAACCAGTCATTTTCTCCGGCTTATACAACCCTTTGCTGGGTATTTAAAGCCAGGTTATATTTTCAGACTGTAAGAATTTATATTTGGTGATAATAATGGTTTTAGTAAAAGGTGACTTCATACCTACCCCAAGGGTATTTGCGCGTAAGTGAATATAAGGAACCCAACGGGAATTGCAACTCGTCACTTCGATTAACAATTTCGAGCCAACCTGGTATTTCCAAGCGGTCACCCCTCTAGGTACTGATCAAACTTGACATTGCTTAACCTTCATGGTGCGGGAACTGGTCTTTCAACGTGATGTGGTCATGAACTTGATTCATAAAATGAGAATTTTGTTGCTTGTTACGCTTGACTGCATTCCTCGAGGTTTCTCATGTTACACTGGTTATACGGATCGAAAAACTCTTGATGAAGGCCGAAGTGAACAACGGTCGAAACGTTGTGAAATTAACAACAAAGATGAGCACAATAATCCGTCGGTAAATAATGTAGATAGATTTCGAAGAAAATCTTTATTAATGATTTTTGATGTCGTCAATTCAACTTCATTATTCTGCATTATATTTAAGAAAAAAAAAGTTTTACTTAATTATGGTTGTGTTTAATTTTTTTATTCTAATTAATGACACTTTACGCCAAGGTTCATCAGTTTGTTGAAAATGATTTTATATATTTGCCTCAGTTGGAATTCAAGTTAACCCCAGATCCCTAGTGGAACACATATATACCATCGATCGCTAAATACGCAGGGCAAATAACTTCTCCTTACTATCATAATCTACACTTCCATATATCCCTCATATTCTTATCACACGCTATGGGTGACTCCTAATCATTCTACTGGGTGAAATTAAGTATAAAATTAAAAACAAACTACCCCACGAGTTCCTTAGTGTATTAGGGTCGGAGTAGAACCATATATACTGCAACCATAGTTGCGGTGATACATCTAGAACTACACACCGTGATGGAGAGTGGTTGCCTTCTCAAGGCAGGAGAGCCCAGTCAGCCCTACTATTTATAACGCATAGTTGGGAGAGAAGAGAAATTCATGCTGTCCATTTGGTAAAACAGTGAAAGAAGTCAAGTGGGCCGGTATTCGAACATAGCTCATCCATTTTACATTTCCGAGTAACACATCCGTTGCATATGATCCATTTTGTTATCCTTAGTTTATCTTTATTTAACACGATACTCTAGCAAATATGATTTTAATGCAAAAGGTTCCAGCATGTTTTTGACAAAATGTTTTATTCATATAAATTTATTCAGTCGTTAAATAAACTTCCGGGCTTTTTCTAACATTAAATATATTTTTAACGAACTGTTTATTCCACCAAAGATAGGGAAGTTCCATATTTGATTTGCTGTATCTCTCAATATTTTTTCTAAATCATGAATATATTAGAACTACAGCTCAAATAAGAACTCCAACAAGACCGGTGTTCGCTTGATGGTAATAAATCTAGAGTATGTGCCGTATGTCTAATTACTTTTCTCCCACCTGACTGATCGCTTGGTTCTTCATATTTGTAGCGTACAGACGGGCGTTCTTATCTAACGCTATCTCCGGCATGTTTACCTGCTAAGTCATCGATATTTTCTTTCTCAATAGGTCAGTGATTCGAGGCAGTTTTTTTCCTACTACTTTCCATCAAGATTCCAGTACTTTACTAATAAGAAGTCCTTTCGTATCCTACCAAACACCGGAAGAAAAAAAATCCTAATAAATTATATTTGGTTTGAGAAGTTGAAAGCTTTTCCGAGTCTCAGCAGGGATGACCAAACCGAGGCTTGTAAGCCACATCTAATATTCGTTCGCTCGTGGAAATATGTTCGCTAAGCTCCTTTTGTCACCAGAGTTAATATAAAAGGTAAATAAGAAAAAAAAAATCAAGCTTTATATTTATTTACTTCTATGAATAGAGACCCGATTGGATTAAAACGTAAGTTTAATGTTCATGGTTCGTAAAAAATATTTAAGAATTTAAATCCTAATTTGAATGCTAAATCAGAGTGAGACATTTTTCTTTCGTGCAGAATGGTGGCAGGCAGATGGATTAATGAAATTTCCGATCAGCATGGGGTTACACAGAAATGTCAGAAAACTGAGGTTATGGTTAAGGGGATTGAGGATTTGAGGACGCCGGGGACGGGATTGAGAGTGGTCACATGGGTATGTAACAAAATCGTATGTGTAAATTTTGTCCATATCTTATGGTTCTCAGACATCTGAACTTTATCGTATGTGGCTCTTACCTTAAGCAAGGTTGGCCACCATGTAGTATATCTATATGTTCATCGGCAAGGACATTTCAACGTAATGTAATTGTTAGCATGCTTGTCTCGCTCAGTCATTTATGTCTGGGTGCGCATTAATGTCCGTCTTAATAAATCATTATTGTACTTCAACGTGGTGTAATAGCAAGCTTGTCTCGCTAGATCAATTGTGTAGTGAGTTCGATCCTCACTTTCCGCCTTGTGCCACATTTTAGCTACGCTATATACGAGGTATATCTGAAAAGTAAAAGGACTGGAGCTATAAACAATTTATTTCAATTCTAACCAACATTCTACATGGTCTCACCTTAAAAACAATCCCCTTGAGTGTAATGCACTTTTACATCCTTATCTGTCACGCTTCTATGCGCTGCTAGAAGGATTGTTCTTGGATGCCCCTCAGCTACATCGTTTCAGCTCTCTTGATGTCCTCAGAAGGGGTCCCCTTGAGCTCAGAAAAAAGTCATACGGAGCAATATCAGATAAATAAGGAGGTTGTTCCAGTGCAGCGATGTTCTTTTTTTGTCAGGAACTGCCGAGTGCTTGGCGAGTTGTGAGCAGGTGTATTGTCGTGGTGAAGCAGCCACGATATATTCTACCACAACTCTCGCATATAAAAAAAATGCAATGGGTGCAGAAAGCTAAAATTACAGTTATATACACTCAAGATATTATGTTAAATGATAAGACAATCCGCGTAGCCCTCTTTCGTCCTTATCACACGCAGTACACCCGGTCCCGTTACTTTTCAGACTGGCCTCGTATTTAAATCTCTCTTCAATGTGAAGTAGAAAACGGCTGTTCCAAAGAAAAGTTACATTGAACTGTCCTCTCTGAATATTCCCATGGCGTGTAGTGAAGAACCGGGCACCGACATGGATTCTATATACAAGTAATTGACAACTAAATGACTCTCAGAAAGACTTCAGATTTTCTTGATATTGTACGCAAGATGTAGGGAATATTTTTATTAATCTTATATTTTTTTAGGGAACACTACAAATATTTCTTACATAGTAGTAAAGCAGAAGTTTTTCAAGTATTAATATAAATTTGAAAACGTTTAGCAAATATTAAAAATATTACCTCATAAAGTGAATTTTGATATGGAATAAAAAGTCGCCAGTAGATGGACGTATAAAGTTTTTGTAACCAAGTGAGTTTCATATTCTGTTTCATTAACTTGAAAACAGACCATGAGGTTATAGGAGATACCCAACACCAGATCGACTATTATCATGAATTATAAACTACTGTTTCTTTCTTCTTAATTGTATTGCTTCTTTCTTAGTATCCAGTTCGATAAGTAAGTATCGTCAGTAACAGGCGTGTATATATAAATAATAATAATAAATCTATGATGAAAAAGAGAGGAATACAATCATAATTGATTATAAATTCTCTGTCGTTTTGAATTCAAAATAGAAACTCACTCGACCATGCTATTTAACGCACAACTAAAGAGAGAAAAAGATTCATGCCAAGTGTAATATTGAAAGAGTAAATGGAACTGACTGGACCGGAATTTGAACTCAGCTCTTCGATTCAATAATCCACGCTGATAGATTTACACTACTGGCATATCTAAAAACACCCAGATCACACAAATAAAAAGAAACATCTTTTCTTATTGTTAATCAATTCTAACGTTGAAAAATTCTTTCCGCTTTATTGAAGAGACGTTCATTTTGAATTTAATTCTGTTAAAAGTCGTGTTAGACTAATTTACAAACCACCTGAGTTTTACTCCTTAGCGGTAGATGCACAATTCTACGTCAACAGAATATCAAATAATTGTATACGTATATATTCACACATGACTTGAGACGAGAAATGAAGTGAAGTGCGCACGCTAATGGAATTGACAGTGAATCACTTATCGATCGGAACATCACACATACTAACTAAATTTTCTCTAAATCGGCAAAAATTAAGCCCAATTTATCAGATTCACATCTGGAATTTAAATCGAATTTAGCCCCAGATGTGTGCGCTATGCCTTCGCGGGGAGATATGAAAGTCCAATGTTTCTCTTTTACCAATCTTGTTGTTAAGTGATATCAGTTAGGCGATACTAATTTCAAACTAGGTTAAATATTCTTGCACGCAGAATCAGTATTACCGATAATGGATTGGCACTTGGGATCAAACGACAACTTAATAACTGCCGTTGAAGTGTTAATAAGAATTACACTATTACAATTTGGATAAATCATCTGCGTATCGGTATAAATCGATCTCGTGCATATTCTATATATTACGTGCATAGATAAATCCGGATGACGCTAATGGAACGAAAACAAGTTCCCTATTGTAGTACAACTGAAATACATTACACTATCACTAAAGTGTAACAGCTAAAAATTCGCTAGCATATACAAGCAAAGAAAAAAGGTGTTTAATTCTTTCATTTAAACGCATTAACCTTTTGAAAAAATATATTTTACATTTCGATTTCAAGATATACTAAACTCAATCGAATTTTTATTGCCATTTGACAACATTTGGGGAAAAGTAATTTTTATATTGACGTTTAATATTATTGGAGTGCATCCAACATCTGAAACCAAACAGAATGTATTAAGAAAGGATACTTTCAGTGTTTGCAAAGGTAAATGTTTTGAATTCGTACATTTAAATGCAGTAAATTTTTGCAAATATATATTTTAATTCTAATATGTACTAAAGGGAGTCAAAGTTTTTATTGCTATTCGACGAATTTTGAGGGCGTACAAAATTTTATATCGAAGGCTGATATTAATCTCTATATCGAGTGACCAACGGACCTTAAACAGGATGAACATCACTGTAAAAAAAGTATTAAACAAAAACTCTACAATAAGGGCTCTCGAGTTTGTTTTTTGGATGTGATCCAAGCATCTTCTAGGGAATCGGATTATGTATTCGAACATGTATTCTTCTCAATTAAACCTATTAAGGGCACCAGCCTGTCAAATGTGTCTGAAAGCCTTTAAAAGAAAGTGCGTATTTTTTTTTTCGATATAACCTTAGGGTGCCTGTTTTTAATGTGAAGAAAGTTTCTTATAGTTGGTCTGCAACATTTTCCCACATCCGCCGTATTCATCGGATATTCTATATATTACCACTAATTTCTATCTTTACCAATTTCTCTTAATGGCAAAATTTGAATACACTGCCAATGCACAAAAATTACTTAGAACACTTCTTTGTTGTGAAGGAGGAAGAAATCTAAGTAGATGGAATAATGAATTTCCTTGAAAGATGGCAGAAAATAGTGGAATAAAACGGTGAATATATTCCATCAAGTTAATGTCAGAAATAGTAATTTGTCTTTTATCTTTTACTTAATAAAACGAACGAACACGTAAGAGTGTAGGTCTATTTTCGTATAAAATTTCAAAGAAAAACAAAGCCATTGTGAATATTTACAATGGTTACAGCTAATGTATATCAAGCTTGAAGATATGAAGGCCTGGTAAATAAATAAAGCAAGCCAAATCTATAACGGTGAGGAGAGACATGAACTTTTCCCTCATTCCATGCAGAGGTGATTTTGTAAATATGGGCTAAAACGAGATTTCTTCACGAAAAGCTACCGCCCGTCCTTTTAATAGAAATTGATTAATAGATACTTTTGGCAAAAGGAATGTGTTCTGTAGAAATGCTCCCCATAGAGTCAGAGGCGAAACTTTCATTTCAATACGTCAATCGAAAACGTCCTATCCTTGCTTTCTATTCCAGCAGCAGGCCGAAGCAAGGTCAATTACATGATTAAATATGTTCTAAGTTTAGAAAAAATATTCGTGCGAATTTGTTGGTTGCCCTTTTTATTTCTTCTTCATAACACAGCCATCGTATTCAACTTTTATCTTCTATCTGTACACAATGGGCAAAATCAGTAATTGTCTTATTAGAATTCTAATGTTTTTAATACTAGATTTGATGTATTCTCTGTCATATAATTTTTGCGACAAGATAGGTAACGTTTTAATCGTTTTAAAATAAGAAAGGTTTCCGTAATAAATTGTGTATAATTTTAAGTATGCAAATTTGGGGAGCGTATACGTGTTTTAACAGGGCATAGAATAATATGACACAAAACTCTGACTGCACATTGGAATACATAAAAATGCATTGCAAATTTTAAGTAAAGAGAAAAACAGAAACATTTCGTTAAAACAATGAAAAGAGTGCTGAACTGATTTGTTATATCTATCCTCCTACAGAGTGCCCCATAAAAAAGGGAAATTTGGTATAAATTATTTAATTGTTGGAATTTTGTTATAGTTATTTGGAACAAAAGCAATGGATAAAGATATTTTAAGTACAGCTGCAACATCGGTAACCTGATTTTAGTTATCGAACTAAAGAACTCTGCAAAAATTTCTTAGCATTTTTTAATTTTTTTTCTCTTCATGTAGTAAATCCACAATTTCTTTTTTTTGTGGGTATATAGTAGTGAATGCAAGACAACCTTTTCAGATATGAAGAGAAAACTAGATACCCCAGAAATGTGATTCTACTGATAATTCCATGGGCAGAGCTGTAAGTAACAAAACAAGTCTGAAGTTAAATGGAGATCAAAAGGACGCTTATACTCAGAATCACTACGACATATTTGAAATTTTGGGGGCACCTCGACGTGGTGTAATGGCTGCCAAGCTTGTCTCGTTGGAACAGTAAGACTGAATAGTGAGTTCGATCCTCACTGGGTTCCCTATACTTTCGGCCTTGTACCACCTCTAGTCTACGCTTAGGAAATCATTTGGGTCACTTCGACGGGCTTTAACGGTTAGCTAGCTTGTCTGTCTGTATCAGTTACGACTGAATAGTGAGTTCGATCCTCATGCTTTTCGCATTATGCCACATTTGCGCTTCGCTTAGAAAATCACTTACACTTATCTGGATTTTGCCAGGAAATATTCACATTTTTGGAACATGTACCTATGTTTCATCTAAATACAATGTAAATTTAGTATTTCAAAACGTAATGTAAATTATATCAATCCTTATGTTTACCAGATAGGAACCGGATAAGCATTTAAACAAATATTAAATTGAGGTTATTTTAGTTTTTATAAATTTTATATTAACATTTTCTTCTCTCGCCTTTCTCTCGCTTGTGCAACTCTTTGCCAGTTTCCTGCCTTCCACTCAAATTTGATCTTCAAATATTTAAATATCATGTGAATGGTCATCACCTTTTCCTTGAAAATAGGTCTTCCAATCATTAATTTTCTAACTCTTCTAATGTTTCGAAGTTAACCTAACTTGTTGTATTGCTTCCCAGAGATCGTCTCTCCTTAAGTAATATTTACATTCTCATTTGTTGTAATGATGGCCGACAGGTATTCTATTGGATTAATATCTGGAATGGCTGGTAGCCATTCAGTTAATTTAGCGTCTTTAGAAACTTTTTGGCAACTCTACAGAGTTTGAAGTTGTATTATCTTGCTGGTATCTACTCTTGGGCTGATTGGTTCTTGGTTATGACACTGTATCACTTAAGAAACATCCTGTCAAAGAACTTAGAATAAGTCTCAGCATTTATCTCAAGGCTATCATCAATTTTGAAGAGCCCTATAATTTTCCTGTCAAGAATATTAGCACAAAATATTACTACTGATCTTTCTTTCTGAGTGAAAGCTGACATCGAAGCTTTCGTGACAACATGAAAATACTAAGGGGCACCGCAATATTCTACTTGGTCCATTACTGTCTGTTCAGCCGCTATAGCCCACTGGAAACACTTCTTCCGAAATTGCAACACGATAGTCTCGATCATACCAGAAGCCTTTATGCATCCGCTTGTAATGAGTGCAAGTGTATCGGCAAAGTCATTATTCACAAAGAATGAGTCAAGGTTAACCCTCTAGCAAATGTGTTTCTCGAGATTACTGGCAGCTTTGCAAGTGTGTATTCAACAACAGTATATACCCAATCCCTTCTCTCTTCAATCAGTTTGATGTATTGTCACTTTCTGCTGCTCGTGCAGAATGCTTTGCTCGGAAATCCCCTTCTACCTCCACTCTTGACACTTCAGGAGGATCTTTACCTGATTTTCAATGGAAAATGTGTTCCTGGAATAGCTCCTGTTCTCACCAAACTCTCCAATAAATGCCTTACTGCTTATTATTTTCCAGCTTGATGGAAATCTTCTGTAGTTCCTGTCTTTAATAACTCTAGTGAAACTTCTCATTTCTCGAATTATCGTTCTATTGATATTTTATATATTTTTGGCAAAGTACTAAACGCTCTAATCAATTCTGAATTGGTTAAGCATATAAATTCGCACGGCCTTCCTTAGGATAAACAATATATATCTCGTTTCTCTCAGTCAACCTTCGACGTGTTAATTGTTATCGCTGATCTTTTCTATCCGAATTTAGATAAGAACAAGCGTCTGGTTGTGACGTTCCAAGGCGTTTTGCAGGGTTAAACGCGGTCAAAGTTTATGGTGTATCTGGCCTGATATTTGACAATCCAATCGTTCTTAACAAATTGGATAATGGATATCGAGTTTAATGGACACGCTTGTAGATCATTTTACATAAATGCGGGGTCCCCAGAGATCTCTCCTTAGACCTACATTGTCTCTCATCTTTTTCAATGACCTCCCCCGTTGTCATCAGTTCCCTATTAGATATTTATGCTGATGTCACAAATATTTACTCCTGTCTTAATAGTAACTCTGATAGGCACGAGAAAGTAAAACTAGCAGATGCCTTCGAAAATGACTTCCAGTCAGTTGTTACTAGCTGGTAAATTTTAATGGTTCCAAAACAAAACTGCTAACCTTTAATCATCATAGAGAACAATTTTTCCTTTCATCAGTATGGCTAATGCCAAACCCAAAAAGAGCAACTCATTGTGACTTTTAGCTTCGCGTTTTCTACTGAAGCGATTATATTAAATTATTTACTAGGTCTGCCGCTAAGAAAGTTGGTTCACTGTAGCGGACCAGACAGATTTTCTAAATAGGCATTCATATTTCAAATTTATAAAGCTACCATTCATGACAGTGTCCAACGCCTAGGTTATCGGCACACTGATATATGGCAGCGAGGCTTGGACCACGTACGCCAGGTAAGAGAGGCGTCTGAACACCTTTCACATGAGAAGCATCCGCCGCATCCTGGGAATAGCGTGGCAGGATAAGGTGCCTAACACTCGAGCAGGTATGCCCAGCATGTTTAGACTACTCAGACAGCGCATACTCCGTGGTTGGGCCACGTCAATAGCATGCCAGATGGCTGCATCCCCAAATACCTCCTGTATGGAGAGCAGGCCGCTCTTTGTATTAGAGACTTTGTAATCGCAGATGCAACTATAGTAACGCCGTTGAACAATACTGTTGTCAGATGCCTTCGAATAACACTCGCACTAATAGTACTTGCTCGGTAATACTCGCTCGAATAGTGAATATCGAACAGCGATTCATAGAGTAATAGAGGATAGAGTAGAAATAGTGATCCGTATAGTAATAGATGATAGAATAGAAAAGGTGATCAATTAGACGCCATACCAATTCTCATATATACATTTCATTTACCATCACTTAATCAAAATGGGATCGCCTGTGTTTGTTCTCTGGCAATCTGTGTTCAATTCCAAGAGTCGGCAGCGACACTTTATTCCGATATATTTACATTTGATACGCCATGAGCGGATATGAATGTACGTGAAAAATTCATGGAAGATTGAAGTTTATTAGCAGTAAATTTGACCTTGCCAACCGAACGATCCTCTGTGGCCGAAACGGTTAAAAGGCAAGTCAAGCTATATGACTGTTCCGTATAGGATACAGGTTCGAATCCTGTCGGAGGACGAATATTTCCTATGAAAATTTCTCGGACATTCAGGCGGGTAAATGTTGTTTAATACTGTTTATTATAAACAGAGCATTTACTTAAATATTTGTATCGATAAAAATAATGTTAAACATAAAATTAAATATAATTAAATGGATTAAGTCCGACAATTATTTAATATATTTTCTGTTATACGTTATTTTTATAGGCACAATTCATTTAAGTAAATGCTCTGTTTTTAATTAAACAGTATTAATTACATTTACCGGTCTGAATGTTCGAGAAATTTCGTAGAAAATATGAGCTCTCCGACAGGAATTGAACCTGTATTCCTAATTTGATCTAGCGTGCTATACCAATTAGCTACAGTTTGATAGCCTACAATCTTCCGTTGGTCACGAAGAGTATTTTTTTAAATCATTTCACCTCAAGCAAGGCGGGAATGCCACTAGTACGCAGGGGGTTACAGAGAGTGATATTAAGACAAAAAAACTGGGTATAGCGGGGTGAAGAAAGGATAAAAGATGAACGGGAAACAAAGAGATGGCGATTGATGTTGCATTTAAATTTTCGAAGATTGTAGTTATGACGGAAGCAAGTAAATGGAA
The DNA here is from genome assembly GCA_964036315.1 of Acanthosepion esculentum. NCBI lineage: Eukaryota > Metazoa > Mollusca > Cephalopoda > Sepiida > Sepiidae > Acanthosepion > Acanthosepion esculentum. The sequence continues at coordinate 102,577,217 of OZ038493.1, read as the reverse complement.
GAGAGTTCCACTGTCGGGGAGTGCGAGAAAAGAAACTGTTGGAGTAGGAGTGGCGGTTGCATTTAATTATTTCAGCAGTAAAAGTGTGAAACAGAGTCAATCTAGTAGCATGCTTAAATTCATGTCGAAATGTGTATGAACGATACACACACATACACACACACACACACACACACACACATACATATATATATATATATATATATATATATATATATATATATATATATATATATATATATATATGTATATATAAATAAAAAGGAAAGAACAGTAAGATATAAAATCCGGTGTTCTTATAGATATTTTTATTTTTACACAATAGTGCTCTATGTAAATTTAAATTTACAGAGCATTAATATTATAAATTAATAGATTTAAAATATGGTTTTACCGCTACACAGTGATAACCATGTTTCAGAAATGGAAGCTAAAGCCCCTGAATTTAATTTTGTTATTAAACCAAAGACATTGTTAAACCAATGTCTTTGGTTTAATAACAAAATTAAATTCAGGTGCTTTAGCTTCCATTTCTGAAACATGGTTATCACTGTGTAGCGGTAAAACCATATTTTAATCTATTAATTTATATATATATATATATATATATATATATATATATATATATATATATATATATATATAGTGAGAGAGAGAGAACGATAAAGAGAAATTACTTTTTTCTACTGAGAGTTAAAAGGATTACTATTTACATTATTCGGACTATTGTCCTCATCTTTGTCGCCATATTTGTTACAACGTTTAGGCCGTTGTACGCTCCGGCCTACTTCAGGTGGTTGGAATGTCGAACTGAATCCTTTATTTCGATCACTGGGGTAGACTGTTCTAGTTCCACGTGCCATGTCTAATGGATGTCAGTTATTAGTTAAGTTAAGGGGAATTAACAAGAGATAAGTGATAACTGGCGGACCGACGTTTGATTTAATACAAAAACAAATAATTTAAAATGCTCATTTTCAAGACAATCAAAACCATAATATTTCATTTAATTCCTTTATTTCCGGAACATTTTACTAATTTTGATCCCATCTATCTATCTATCTATCTATCTATGTTCATATATATCTTTTTCCGTTCATATCTATCTCAGTCTGTTCATACCAACACAGATAAGAACCACAAAGCTAAGGCTGTGACTCTAGTATCTCAAAGGCATTCGACAGGGATTGGCATGTTGGCCTTCTGCACAAGTTCCAGGGCTATGGTCTAACAGGTGGAATATTTGGTTTAATCAAATAGTTCTTCAAATATTAAAATGAAATTCGTGTTGAACGGGTTTGTTTACAGATCCTTTCATACGAACATGCTGATTCTCCAAGGGTATATCCTGGGTCCTTCCCTCTTTCTGATCTTCATCAATGATCTCTGATTACAATTTACTCCTGTCTCAGCAGCAACTCCGTCAGATCTGACATCGTAAAACTGGCAACAGCGCTTGAAAAAGAACCTCGAGTCACTGGTTAACTTGGGCACGAAATGACTTGTAAACAAAACCGCTTTCATCTAACCACCACAGAGAAACTTTTCTGCCTGCCATAACCAAAATACATATATCTAAATTGGGATCTCCCAAGCGCCGTCTAATTGTTCTTAATTTTATCTCACCATAGTTTTCTATCTGTCTTTATCTCTATAATCTTAGACGCAAGGTCTGTGCCTAAACTCCTTAATTTTCTCCCTTGTTTATGTTTTTCTTTCTTTCTTGTTTTGTTTTGTTTTGTTTCCTTAATAGGAGTAGATAGGTTCGTCTATCGTTGGGTTCACATGTTTCCTATTTAGGATTGGGTTTACGGTTCCTTTTAAAATCTAGTTCAAATGTACACTTGTCTAAACTCTGAAATTATATTTCCTATTTTTTCTTCAATAGGAGTAGATAGGTTCGCGTAACGTCCGGTTCACATTCCTCCACCGGCATTTTATTCATTGTCTTTTGTTCAAGATTGAGGTTGCGTTTACGATTGCTCTTTCCTTGCAAATTTTTGTAATCATCGCCTTGCTTGCGGTGAATTGATTAAAAATAATATCTATATATTGCACTTCATATCTAACATTGTTCATCTATCTATCTATCAATCTATCTATCTATCTCCGTCCTCGGTATAACGATAAACTACATCCGTGTCCAGGGTAAGACGATAAACTACGTCCAACAGCAAGGCCTCTGATCAGAAGGTTTTGAGGAGCGTGGGACCATCTCTTAATTGCTGGCGTTCCTAGGTCCACCCAGACCCATGGTGGTAGCATCTATTAGGTTCCTAACACTTGTGTAAAAATAGGTTTTAATACCAGAAATACTTTTTAATAAAAAAAACATTATCATGCAAAAATTTTTGAAGGAAAAATTATTATCAGCAATACTTAAAAAGAAAGTACCAGCAATACAAACAGATATACATTCTTTGAAAATAAAATATGACCAGCTATAGATTTCTTCAATGAAAAATATTTCCAGAAATAGATTTTTGAAGAAAAACATATTACCAGCAATAAAAATTGTGTCGGCATTAAATAAACCATATATGCTCTAAAACAAACCAACCAAACCAAACTTTCTATCTATCTAGTTCCGTTCATCTCTCTCTCTCTCTCTCTTTATCTATCTAACTATCTATCTATCTATCTATCTAATTCTGTTCATATCTATCTATCTATCTATATAACTGTTGAGTCTTGACTCAATGTTGAATCTCGCCTATTGCATGGAATAATAATGCAACACAAAATGTACTTAGAACAAGAATGTATTATAACAAGAAAGTGTATACAATAAGTACATATAGTATTTCTGTATATTTCTGGGAAGACGTTCCTGGAGAATGTGTTGACTAGTCGCAGTCGATTAGAGTCTCTAGTTGGATCTCGTGATTCCACTTCCCTCGTCTTCCGGTACCAACCATTATTTATATAGTTGGTAGTCACCTATGCAGATTAGGTGGATCCCACCACAACAATAACTGATAAGGTCATAAAACTATAAACTTGTTTAGCAAGTGACTTTCACAGATCATTTCTACCGATGGGGGTTCAATTCCCCAAAGTGCTCCACCTATATTTTAAACCAGAATGAGCTGAGTAAATATGCAGTCTGGCTATGAATTAATGGTTACCATGTTAAGTTCTCATTCCTTTACTCCAGTAGGGATTTCGATTTCAGTTAACGCTCGACACGATCAGCCGTTTGCTCGACTCACCTAAACTTAATCAATATCGTTATATACACATATAGAAAATATATGCAGATTCCACAAATGCTCAACTGATAATCGTTCCAATAATGACGATCTGTTAAGGAGATGAGACATTCAAACGCTGTGCGGAACGGAAGATTATTAGCCATTTATAAGGATACCGGAAATCATTTCTTTGCGCACCAAAACAATTTTTTGCGGCTTGTTTCAGTGCATTACGAATTTATGGCTATTTCAGTAAATTGTTACCAAAATGTGTTTTCTTCGGTTTTGGCCACGCTTAATTTTCAGTGTACTGATAACCAAGTGTATTCACGAGGAACCTCATACGACAATGGAAAAAAAATAGAGTAATAATTTATTGCCCGCTTCAGATATGAAGATATTCATATAACTTTATTGGATAATGTTTCTTACACAAGAACATCATCAAAGTCAAAGCATAAACTTAATCATGTGAAAGGAAATAGAAAAACTTTATTTTTTCCCAAAATTTTTACCTTTGAATAAACAGACAAGTAATCACTTGCACTCTCGTCTATGTATAATATGTAAATAAATAAGTAAGTAAAAATAAATACGACGAAGTATTAAGATACAATTTAGAATAGATCTCAAATGCTAAACCAATCCAACTTTAGTTCTAAACTCCAAAGAAATACAATAGGTGTTTTAAAAGCACGGCCAACGATGACTCTTTAAATAGAATCATATTTTTAAAGCCAAGCACACCAAATGACCAACAAATAAATAAAGTAATGCAGGATCGTCCAAGAGTTGAATGGCTGAAAATAGTGTTCATTCCTCTTTTGAGATTTCATACATCCGAGTTATCAGTGAAATTCAAAACCATGATGAGTGTTTTTTTTCCGGTTTGAATTTGACAATCCTGGAAAGAGAGGTGTGCTATTCTGTCAGAGTTGAAACAAAGTTTATATATATTGTTTAAAATCTCATGAATTTATAACGGAAGAGTAGTCGACATCGGAGATAGGACGTTTGTAAATATAAACAGCGTTTACTTAGAAATCATTAGTGACAGTAAGTTTTACGAATTAATTGATCATCGGAAATTGGTCTGATGACGGTTTGAAGGGTGGAACTGAACGTTACCATATGGTTTTCACTTATTGTTGCCTGTCCCAGTGGTAACCGTTACGACCATGAGCTTCGGGTTCGAATGTTAAAATGGACGATTTTTCAAGAAGGTGACTTTTATCCAATTATGGCAAAAAAGACAAAAATAAATTCCTATAACCTAATTTTAGTAAACTTCATCCCAAACACCAAAACAGAGAAACAAAGAAATACACAAAAGATAAATAATTAAAACTAAATAATTTTGATGGAAAAACAAGACATTTCTCATATACATAATTGGTATATGCAAGATTGTTTCTATACAGCACCAACTAAAGAAACAGTGACATTTGATATGAAACTGAAAATAAGTATGCAGTGTTGATTCCTATATCCATATTATCGATATGTGTATGTATATATATTTACACACACACACACACACACACATATATATATATACATATATATATATATATATATATATATATATATATATATATATATATATATATATATATATATATATATATATATATATATATATATATCTCGGCTGTCTTCGACTTACGCCGGAGATATGTTCCTACGGTTCGACGTAACAGGATTTTCGACGTAGGTGGGAATAAAAGCTCCCAGGTTTCTGCCTGACTCTAGGGACCCATAATGAAAGGCAAAAAGCTCCCCTCAAAACTACCCAAATAAGAGATAGCGAATGTAGCACAATGCAATATGGTGTACAGCCGAGGAAGAAACAATACCATCTTCCTCATATAGCGCCGCGTGACGACGTATTATGGAAGTGGCGCCGTAACCACGAAACGTCGAATGTCGGGTCCGACGTAACCCAAGAACCATCCTTCTCTCTATATATATATCCCTCTCTCTCTCTCTCTATATATATATATATATCTATAAATATAAATATATATATATATATATATATATATATATATATATATATATATATATATATATATAAAAGTGAAATCCGAACTCGTATCTAATAATCAGAAAACGAACGTTCTACTTACTCGGCGACAGCCAGTAAGAAAACATTTAGGCATTAAGCGCTTGTAAAACATTCGGCTAATTTTGATTTAATTTATATTCTGAAAAGAAGAAAAAACACATTAGAAGATATATAAAAATCTCAACTACGTCACCTTGTCAGTTGTTTTCTACAAAACTTGCATAAAAGAGGAATTGCTGCACAAATACACAACTTATGCCTGCTTCAGAAATATTATTGCTATTAGTGTTTGAGAATCTGAGTTAATCCATAATTGTTTTGGAAGTGTTTGTGACTATTTTAAGATTATTTATATGGGATAGGTTGTTCTGGATAGTGGACGTGACAGAGTTGGTCGGTAGTATTATATATCTGTTTTCATGTAATTTATTATTACGAATTATGTTATTATTTTTGTTTCGGTTGGATATTTCTTCTTGCGTTGTGGAGGAAATGATATGGGCATTGTAGTTTTTTGAATGTGTTTTCTATGTATATTTCTTCTTTAGGTGAATATTGGGGACTGCAGATTCTTAATGTTCTCAAAGACCTCACAAAAACAACTTAACTAATGCATTAGTCACATATATATATATATATATATATATATATATATATATATATATATATATATATATATATATATATATATATATATATATATAATAAAAAGGCTTAAACACTAATATTTCATGGTCATAATTTATTCCATTGGAATCGTAAATACGATCCAATTCATCAGACCTACAAATTCAAAAAGAAAACAGAAAAAACAAAACTCAGGGAATAAAAAATAAAATTTATCATTAGATAGGTTGAGTGTAATATCCAAAAAGTTGACTATTTTATTTAAGATAATACAAGATAATAAACAGAAAATTAAAATTATATATATTAGTGGTTCTAACAATATTATCTATGTTTAAACCACAAAAAGTGATAAAAAGAACGCTTATCCTTAATACTGTAAACAATTAGTTGTTGCTATCAAAATATCCATTAAAAGTGGTCTTATTTGGCGGTGATTTTCATGCCAGTGTTGAGCATTTACTTTCAGTTCACAGTAATTGTTAGCATACAAATAGAAAATCTTGGTTTCACTTTCACTTTCCCTTCTGTTGTGTGGATTTAATCTCCTATAATGGCAACAATTTCTGATTACTTTTACTTTTGCATTTACTAAACGGCGGGGAAAATTGCCTTCGGTGACAAACAGCAATTATTGTAGTTCTCTTTGCATCTTTCGAACAAAATGAGCAATGTCGACCACGTCTGGCAATAGTAAAGAGTCTTTGTTTCGGTTCTTCATTTTCACAGGCATTTCGTCATGTTCTCTTGCGCCAAAGAATCTTAAAACGAATTAGGTAAACAGTTATCTAAACAACAGAGCGTACATAAGCTCAAAATTGTAAACTTTGAAAGCCAGTCGACCAACTTTTAAACATAAGATAAGATATAATCACTTAATATAGATCACATTAATTATATCTGGGATTCATTTATCAAGAAAAATGACGTTTTTTATTCGGTAATGCCCTTGGAAAAGGTGTGGATTCCTCTTCCTCTATGGTCTCAGCATCTTTCTACTCTATTTTAACGATCTGCCCATGAAAATTCTCAGATCAGTAGTAAATATCTATGCAGATGAAACTATGATTTATATGGGAAACTCGAAAATCTAGATGATTAAAGCATGGCAACTGACCCCTCTTCTGGTTTCGCTCTAAAACCACAATGGGGAAGCAGATCTGTCTTGTACTGTTCAATTCCTCAAAAACTGCAGCAAAAATAAATCAAACAGTTACACATTCACAGAACCACGCGTCCAAATAGTCGCAAATCCACTCTTCCAGGAGTCGACTTCACCCTTCCTGTCTTGTTTATTGCGACTGACTTTATATGCACCCAAAGGCAGGTATACTGTACCCGTAGACAGTTAATGGGATAACCGGGATGTGTCTCAGTTATTCCCCGTAATTACCACATCCGAACTATTCCATCAACCGTTTTTTGTTATAAACGACGGAATTAGTCTGCCTCTATTTTTCTTTGTATCATCAGGCCAATGGCATCAGCAGACGTACGTCATCAGCCTTTTTGTTGTTTAGTGGATTCCTTCCGCACAAAAGCCAAGCTAATAAGATTTTATGATCAGCAAGCAAATCCTGAATTTTCTCTTTATCATAAACGCTTGTACACTTAAAGGTCAAGTGGAACACATCTATACGATCCATCGCTAAAAATGCTGGAAAAATGACTGATTTCTTAGACAGCTCAAGAAAGTATCTGATTCCTTCTTCCAGGCTTTATCTTTAGAATTTTGAGATCAAGAAAAAAAATTTAGTATAGTTGCCTAATCATACTTTTCAAGTGTTCACATTCCAATGCGTCTATGCAGTCGATAATGTTTTGCTTTTTGCTTCGAAAATGTTCATCAATTACTTTCACTGGTTCAGACATTTACAGCTAGGAGCCGTCATACCTACAGTCAGTCAGTTATGAGCCATATACACGTGCCATATCGTCAATTAGTCCCACTAGTTCAGACATTTACAGCTAGGACCCGTCATACCATATACATAGAGTCAGTCATTTATGTGACATGCGTGATACATGACTGACGAGGCAGATTTTCCCCGCAGTAGGTTGCCATTACTTTCTGCGGTAGACAAGTTGCCATCCAAGGCTATATAACCCGGTCTATTCTGGTATTTACCCATAACTGGGGTGGGGGGTAGTAGAAGGGGATTCATACCTTTCCCAAGGGTATTAGCACGTAATGTAATGTATTGGATTCAACTGGAATTCAAACTCGGCTCTCTGATTCCTCAATCCGAGCCGCTCCACCGTGCCTCCTCTTATATACATACAACTGAATCAAAATCAGTCTCTTCGTATACAATTGGTAAGAAGAAAATTCGTTGTGCGTAAAACAATTTCAGCGCTTCCGAAATGTAAAGTAAAAAAATAAACTAAGCCAAATAAATATTTAAAAAGCGATCTCCACTGTGAACAATAACACATAGATTAGTAAAATGTTTCGAGGTATTACGACAAGAATTTTAGTAAAAATTGTTAGGTTAAGCATTTTATCCTTTTTTCAGTGTACTCTTGACATATTGGCTAGTGATTTATTTCCCCTCATAATGTTAACAATAGTATTACAAAAACGTATTATGCATCTCTCTCTCTATTCTATATTTTCTTGCATGTAGAACATTTTTAAAACCATTAAAAGAGATAGTTCTAATCGAAAGATAAGGAGAGAAAAGAACAAAATGGTCTTAGTTACTACAGTCGGTAAATAAAAAAGAAAGAAAAAAAAGTGGATTGCTTTTATTTTTCTTCAAACCTTGATCTTGGGCGGAAAAAAATGTCTGAACAGCGACAAAAATAAGGGAAAATTAATTAAATACCTATATATTAATGACATACCAATATATGAATATCGCCAGCTATGTCCTACGAAGACGATAAGTTTAAGCTGATTGCATTCGGTCTTCAAGTTGAAAAGCGTAAAAAACAGTCTCTGCTAAAAAAAAGTGTGGCTTTTAGTTCTGAATGTGATTTGTCCTTTGATTAAATATTCTAAAATATAATCAGTGACAGTGTAATTTTTTTTAGAAAACATTGCATCCATTTTCTTTGTACGTTACGTGAAATCTAATATATATTTCCTAATATTTACATACTGATTCCTTACGAATTATCTATCTATCTATCTATCTATCTATCTATCTATGCCTCTTTCTCTGTCTCTCGACACACACACACACACACACACACACACACACACACACATATATATATATATATATATATATATATATATATACTTGTTGACAATACCAATATACTATTCCACGACAATATTGTACAAAAACTTCTCGTGGTCTCTTTAACAAAAGCAACCAAACAACAGACAAAAAATATTACGAGTGTAGCAGAAACACATTCATGTGCATTTAACAAGCATTTAATGCCATGTTGCATTTCCACTAGTTTCCGGTCAGCTCCCTTATATTGGGACACTTGTTTTGCAAAAGATTCCATAGGTACAACTGATAATTATTAAATTTTAAAATAATTATTACAGAGCGCGTTAGGCGTGTGTTTCGTTTTTTTTTAAATCACCATCCGAACGATTACAGTTACAATAAATTTTTCTTTATAAATCACCCCTAAGGATGCTTTCGAGGGAGATTGAAAGTACATGGGCATGAAAATACTACGGCGTCTTCCTTGATGAATTTCATCCTAACATCAATAAACTAATAAGAGAACTGAAGATATTATTATAAAAATAAAATAAATGCGTGCATATTATGCAAGGAAACGTATTAATGAAGATATACTGCCTAAATACACACACACACACACACACACACACACACACACACACACATATATATATATATATATATATATATAGGGAGAGAGAGAGGGAGGGAGGGAGAGAGAGAGTATATTTATGCAGCTATTTTCTTTTGCAAGTTTAGTTAAAGACCAACTAATTTTTCTGGTTTTAACTTTTTACGATTAGGGTAATTTTTGTGGATTACAAGGAATTTTTGGAAGATAATATTTTCTGGCCTTTTTCGGCTTTCATAAGCCATTCTAAAAATGTTTTACTTCTGTGTTAATCCGGTTGTGCCTGTGTGTTTGCCTATTGTTTTCTTTGTCACATCTTCACAGGTTATGTCGACTTAATTTTAAGTATCATGTCTTCCCGTGTACAAAAACACAATAAAACGACCGAACATCACAAACTAACGCGCGATATTTAGTAAAAAAAATAATGGCATCCACTGACACGATGCTAGAAAAAAAAAGTGAACATCCCAAATGTTGTTCTTAATAATGTCCAGGACAGTGTGAACGTATTCGAACAAACGATATTAGAAATTTCCATCCAGTATTTTCCTCTGGATGTGGAACAACGTATTCGAAAATAGTAAAAATACAGCAAAAATAAAACATAAATATATCTTTATCTAGCATATATTGATTCAAATGTGTTTCATTAACTAATATAAACATATTATCTATTTATTTTTTTTATAAGAATCCATTCAGTACAGGAACATACTTGTTGACAACATCAATGCACTACACCATGAAAATAATAAACAAAATATTCAAAGTCTCGAGAGATATGTTCATCATAAATTAATTAATAATAACTAAGTATTAGAAGCTCAGGATGCAGTAAAATAAAGTTCAAATATATATATATATATATATATATATATATATATATATATATATATATATATATATATATATCAAGGCATAAAAAACAAATTGCGGATCATTTAATAAATAATCCTACTTGTGCGTTGGATTTCAGTGTGACCTGGTTTTTCCGTTTTGGCCAGGGCACACTGAGTATTCCATCTCAGGGTGTTGGAGACTTTGTACATCAGGTCCAGGCGACCGTCTCTTTGCAAACAAAGGGACTGTTTTCTTGGGCCTGCTGTGCTGGGTCTCTAGCATCCTTTGTGGTATTACTGTGATGAAATACACTTTTTTATTTTTTATTTATCTCTTTCTTCCCTGGCCATTCATTCATGTCATCCATAACAGATATTTTCTTCATAATTTCTATTCCCCGTTAAAAGTTCTGATGAGAGGGGACGAAACCGGTTAACTGTGTTTTTATTTTAAATCTATCATGGCCTTTAATAAAAAAAATTGTTTTTTATGCCTTGATACGCTTCTGTACCGTTGCAAATATATATATATATATATATATATATATATATATATATATTATTTCAGGATTTTTTCCCAACTTATTAAAGGTGATCTTCGCTCTCTCTCAACTGCTAACTTTCTCTCCTGTAGTGACAAGTTGCCTCACAGTTTTCATGTATGAGTACATTTCCAAATCTTTTTCACTTCTCTTCGGACCGTTATAGCTGAAACTCATCTCTTACGTGCCAACCGTCTTATGAATTGGGTTGGATATTTTCTAATTGATCTCTTTAGCTCTAATTTGAAAAACCGTTTGAAGAAGTAACGGACAACTTGCCAAAATCTAAAACACTTATGCAGATAAAGTCCTGAATAAAAACCACAATACTTAAATAAGAAAGAGAAAAAGACCCGAAAAAAACTTACCTTCTCTGTAAAGTGCATGAAGATTAGATTGCCTAGCCCCAGAAGAAAACGCTTAGCAACGTTAAATCCCAGGAAAGGATGGCCCTAGTCGTGATCCGAGTTTCAGGTTCATGTGATGTTCGTATATGAACACACACACACACACACACACACACACACACACACACACACACACACACACATATATATATATATATATATATATATATATATATATATATATATATAAAGAAACATTAGATTTAATGAAAAAATGTATACATACCTTCTAAAAACCCAAATCTAATCCTTTATATATACACCCTGAATCTAATCATCCTCCACCTATAGTTAAGCATATACCTTTATTTATCGAAAAAAGAATAAGTACAAATTCAGCAAATGAGAAGATTTTCTATGAACATATTAATTTCTATAATAAAGCTCTAAAAGATAGGGTCTACGAAAGCGCAAAACTAACTTATATAAAAACGGAAAATGGTAAACATAGAAAATATAGAAGTAGAAACATAATTTCGTATAACCAAATGGTAAAGGATAAATTAGGACAAAAACTCCTTGCTTTTATCGTTAAGCATTTTCCTAAAGATAGTAAACTTAGTACTATTTTCAATAAAAATACACTAAAATTAAGTTACAGCTTTACTGAAAACTTAGAGAAAATTATTAAGAAACTTAATGCGAATATCTTGAATAAACACTTAGACCAAAACCAAAGAAATGTAGACAATATAAAAATAAAAAGAGATGAAGATAAGCAAAAATTATGTAACTGTAGAAATCCTCATAACTGTCCTCTACATAATAAATGTCGCACGGAATCATTAGTATACCAATGCAATATATCATCTATTGAGCATCCCGAAAAGATAAATATCTATATAGGTTGTACAAGCCATGAGTTCTGAAACAGATTCAACCGACATCAAAGTTCATTTAGGATAAATAAATACCGAAATCAGACGTCCCTCTCGAAATATTTAAAAGTCAGGTGGGCAGTCCTTACTAGGTTCGGCTGCCCACCTGACTTTGTCACCCTGGTGCGCGCCTTGCATGACGGGATGGTGGGGAGAGTATGCCACCAAAACTCTCTCTCGGGCCCATTCCCCATTACTGGTGGCCTGAAGCAGGGGTGTGTTCTGGCACCAACGTGTTTCTCTCTCTACACAGCAGCAATGCTAAATGAGATACCACCAGACACACCCTTAACTGACCTTCGTTACCGCTTGGATGGTGGAGTTTTCAACCTCGCTGGATTCCGTGCCAGATCCAAGACCACCATATTTTCGGTACGGGAGCTGCAGTACGCTGACGACAATGCCACCCCAGGTCGAACGACAGAGGACCTCCAGTCACTAGCGGATGCATACAACACTGCCTATGAACGATTTGGGATGCAGGTCAACACAGAAAAGACCAAATTATTAGTTCAACCGCCATCTGGACTGCCTCTCCCAAACACTAACATCACTGTCAATGGTCAGACGCTGGAGCAAGTAGATCAGTTCTCGTATTTGGAGAGCATTCTAACATCATCTCCCACATGCAGGAAAGACGTGGAGAATAGAATCAGGGCCGCCCACTCCGCCTTTGGCCGACTCAACTGCCGCATATTTAAAAACCATGCACTGACAATGGTCTTCCGGGCAGTAGTCCTCTCCACCCTTTTATATGCTTGCGAAACATGGACCCTATATAGAAGCGAGGTAAAAATTCTAGAACGCTTCCAGCAACTGAAACTAAGGCAAATCCTCAACATCTCTTGGGAGAGCTACACTACCAACACATAAGTGCTGAACAGAGTCTCAGTGAGCAGCGTTGAGGCCACCATCATCCATCACCGCCTCCAGGCTCCCCAAGAAAATCCTATATGGCGAGCTGGCCATCGGGACTAGACCACGAGGAGCACCCAAAATGCGCTACAAAGACCAACTAAAGCGCATCCTGACACTCACCAACATTAGCTCGTCCTCGTGGGAAGAAACTGCCAGGGACCGAATAACCGAATATGGGGGAGATCAATACGCGATGGCATCGCGGACTTCGAGGAAAAGAGGAGGGAGAATGAAGAGGCAAGACGACGAAGGAAGAGAGAGCGATGTGAACGACCCAGTCCTACCCCTCCCCTCCCCTGTGAGCATTGTCCGCAACTATTCCACCACCGACTGGGCCTCGCAAGCCATGTCAAACATAAACATCAATCGCGAAGATAGGACTCAAGACAGAACCCGATATTCGGACACGACTGGGAGCCGACGACGACGATATATACGAGTACATATACATATATATGTGTGTGTGTGTGTGTGTGTGTGAGAAGATAAGGAACAAATAGGAAAAAGTATATATTATAGATCTGTTATTCTTCCTTATCTCATCATTATTTCGGATTTCGATACATATTTGATTACTATTAACACGCACACATACACACACACACACGCACACACACAGATATATATATATATATATATATATATATATATATATAAGCAAATGTGTGGATGTAGATCCGACGTTATGATGAAATATGGAAAAGACAAAGCAAATTCCGAATATGTGAGTTTACTGTTTTTATTTTGTTTATATATATATATACATATATATAAAGAAATGGGAAACAGTTCTTTACCAATACGTTTCATTCCCTCGGGGACGAAACGCGTTGGCAAAGAAAAAAATTCCTTTAGTTTAGCCTTTATTTGTATTGTCTTTACAGATATTTGATATATTTTTTATTTACAACTTTAATTTTTACACATACACATTATATATATATATATATATATATATATATGTATATATATATATATATACATATATATATATATACATATATATATATATATATACATATATATATATATATATATACATATATATATATGTATATATATATATATATAAATATATATATAAATATATATATATATATATATGTATATATGTATATATATGTATATATATATATATATATATATATATATATATATATATATATGTATATATATATATATGTGTGTGTGTGTTATCTAGTGAGATGTTTTGGCTTTTGATTATGTTTATACTCTGTCTTCAGTTTATGCTTTGGTAATATGTCTTAATTATTCTAATTACCGAGTTTTCATTCTAATTTCTTTTTGCTTTTCTTTGCATCTACTTTTTGATAAGTTCGTTTTACATTTCGTGATGTAAGCGAACAGAATAAATATTCCGTATTTTCAATTCATGATGCTCACTGAACCATAAATTGTAAACTATTTGATTGTTATTTAGGCCCGCTTCTTCCATTCACTTTGTTATTTTATCCGCGACTATGTTCCTTTGTTTTTGATCAGTTCTGTCTCTTGTGTGTGATTTATGTTAGACAGCATGAACTGGTTATACAAGTCCATAGAATTTTATTCAAAGGAATCATTCAATATTACATGTGATCCAAGAAAACCAAAGAATGTTTCCTATTCCCGAGCTTTATGTATACGTAAGAATACATTGCTTTAACCATATATGCATATAAACAGCAATCATTTAGTAATTGCAGAAGTAGCAAGAACAGCAGAAAGAACTAGAAAAAAAGGGGGTTGCTCTGTATAATTTAAGCTACCGTTCGATCGAAACTGATCAGTTGGAATGGGTTCTAACTTTGAAGAAATCATGCCCCCAGTCGGCCTTCTCATACTTTCTCTAATCCCGAGATACTGAACAAAGAGATAATTACTAACAAAAACGACAGAAATGTTATTTCCTAGCCTATACTAAATCCTATCAAAGATAAAGAATTATTTAAACAACAGTAGACTGATTAGATTGCTGTGTTTACGAAAACAATTATTCTAAAATAACTTTATTTAAAATCATAAGTTATCTTAATGCATATTCAAGCTTTTGAACATCTTAAATTATGCACCTCATAGAAAGAAAAAATAGAAAATGAAGAATATTAGGATTTTTACAGTTTATGTATTAATCCTCAAAATTTAGAATTAGTCTTAGAGATTCTTTTTTATCTTATGTTTAGCATAAAAGTTCACTTTTACATTTATAGATATAGAATTTCAAAGGAAAATTAAGGGATTCGGACTTTATATTTCGTTCGCTCTCTCAGAGTTCCATTTTTCCTAGTGTGAATTATTAACAAGTTTACGAAACGTCGTCTGGAATTATAAAACAAACCAAGTGTTGCAATAAGAACAAATTTAAAATGAAAACAACTAGAAAAAAATATTCAATTGCGCGGGAAATTACTTTGTTTAAGATTCAGGTACAAAAATAAACATAGCAAATATTGACTTCAAAATGTCCCAACTAAAGATGTGCCTTCCTTAAATAGGGCAACTGAACCTTGCTTTGCTGCAATGGACTTTCATAAGTTAATGGTAAAACACGGTTGGCAAACTTTTCTGTAATAAGGCCTTCGATCTCTAGACCGGTATACATTAACTTTATTGTTTGGAAAAGACTGGAGTGGTTACTTAAACACGTTTACACGCTATGAACCAATTGTTCCTTTAAACATATATTGTAAGTAAAGACATTTTGGCTATATAACCAAACACATAAAAAAAAAAAAATTTAAAACTTTAATATTTCAACTTCCCTCTCTTTTGTGCGTATGTCGAATTACATAAGCGTAAACATCACTTTAGGCTGATTAAGTCTGATATGCATCAACCGATTTTTTTACTTTCTGATTAATTTTCATAATATTTAATAATATTAATTAAGTAATGATATTTAAATATCACTAAATTTAATACAATAACAGCATTTTTTAAAAAAATGTATTTTCTAATACACCATTCCCGATGATGACTTAGTTGAAAACTTTGAACAAGATTAAATTATTTTTTATAATTAATCCACATATAAAAACCCCAGATGCAAAAGGACATTCGTATTACAAAACAAAATCATTAAATATAATAGACACAAACTCTCAATCTATCTCTCTCTCCCTCTCTCTCTCTCTCTCTCTCTCCCGGTGTGGACTGAGTTCGTGTCAGAAATAGAAATTTAACTGTGAAAGCTAACAAAAGAAGAAAAGTAAAACAGTCGAAAAACTAAATCAGAATTTATCAATTCCAATGTTTCAGTCAGACGAAAAGTAGGTAGCAGGGGTCAGAGAGTGTGGAAGTTATTCGTCTTAAAACGAAGAAGTTTTACAAAATTAAACCCGAATATTAACCTTTTGACATTAATTTGAGGTTATATGAAGAATGAAATATTAATTTTAAATTAAAAGAGGAATAAAAAGGTGTTTAAAAAAAACTTATATATATATATATATATATATATATATATATATATATATATATATATATATATATATATATATGCATAAATTTTCAAATTTTGTTTTTTTATAATTAGTGTACTTTGCTGCTACAACAAAATAAACATCGGCAAATTTTTAAGTGATCGTCCATAATGGTTTCGCCTATGAGTTATAGCAAAAGCCCATAAGTAAAACAAATGATTGGCTACAACAGTTGTGACTGTTTAACGCACAGACACAAAGCTGAGGTTTTCTTTCTCTTTTATACTTTTATTATTTCCATTTGTTAAACAACGGAAATTGGGAAGCAATGAAAACTTATATTTGGTCATCAAAATATGCACGAAACGTATATTTGGTCTCAAGTATAATAAAAATCTAATCGGCAAATACGGACAATTTTCCCTGCGGAAGTGTGTGTGTAAACCGATTTTCCTTCAAATACATACTTTTTCTTTTGAAATATCAGTATATTCATAATGGAATCTATTGTTATAGCCTTCTTCATATCGCTCCTGTTCGGTTTAGAATTAAAATACAAATCATGCTTTATATGAATCTGCCGAAACCAGGCAAATGAATGCGGCCGGGGTCTTGTTTCTTCTGGTTTTATTTCAAGTAATTCCACGTATAGATACGTAAGGGATTGAGCAGGTTAATGTTGAAAATATTTGTAATAACTGTTCACCACTCATATTAGGACAAATAAAACATTTATTCCCAATTCATGTATTTATCCACTGTAGCATGCTGGTTTCAAAAACTATTAAGGTGAATGAAAACTAAAGGAGGTGGGTTCATGCCTTTATCAAACTTTGTGAATAATTGGAAATTAAATATTTTCACGATTACATTTGCTTTCAAACAGCCTCGTTAGCATGGTTTACCATTAAGAATAATCGTTTTCTAGAGTGGCTCTAAAGCAAAGCTATCTTGCGCACACTGACTGCTAGTTAATCCATAGTTGAGGGGAGAAGACAATAATGGAAAAATATGTCGTATTTCCGAATGGCATTTTTTCGAATGTGAACGTAGCTGCTTTGTCCAGAATTAATCTGGGTCCGCCGGTTCCGCTTTCTCGCCGATAACCGTTATGCTGCCCACATATTCCCTATCTGATAGTAGTAATCACATTAACATAATTAAAAAAATGCACGATCT
Source organism: Acanthosepion esculentum (assembly GCA_964036315.1). Classification (NCBI taxonomy): domain Eukaryota; kingdom Metazoa; phylum Mollusca; class Cephalopoda; order Sepiida; family Sepiidae; genus Acanthosepion; species Acanthosepion esculentum. The sequence goes on along the minus strand of OZ038493.1, from coordinate 102,559,357 downwards.
CAGCGGCGAAACAAAAACAGAAGATGGCAGCGGCATCAAAGGCGGATCTTGATCTTATCCGACAGCCCGATGCAACAAGGTTTGCTAGATCTCGCCTGTCTCAATTCCTTTAGAAAGGCAAAGGAGGCGCTTCTGGTCAAATTTGTCCTCCAATTCAAACTGACAGGAATGGCCACGTCAAACTCTCTTTGATTCGCAACCATCTTCACCACCGCCACCAGAAGAGTGTAAGTGAATAGAGAGAGAAAATGACAAACCCTATATTCGTATGCGAGCAGGTGCCAGCAACAACAAATAAATAAACAAAATGTCATTGAAGAAACACATACAGATGTTTCTTTAAATTGAACGAGGCTTTCTTATTGACATTCGGAGTTGTGGCGAAGGCGAGTCAGTACAGACACAAAAGTCCCTGACTGCGTGGGGACATGTTCGTCAAAACCAGTTATATACGGATTGTCCCCGTTAGCAGCAGAACAGCTTGACATGTTCAAATACAGGCCTCCCTGCAACTTGTTAGATTCGGGTTTCTTTCAACTGTCTCCTGTCAATAAAGGTGATGCAGTCAGGAGTGGGCAGTTGACGAGATTCGGTGTTTTATGAAGTCGGTTTCATGAGCGTTTTGTCCCTAAAGTTACAATCTCGTAGTTTCTGAGACAGTGTTATTTTGTTACCTCCCATCTCTTTCCTTTCTCTGACTATTACCTCCCTTTATATTGAAAGCAGTCGGTTAGGTGTTTCCACCGACTTCAACACACCCTTGATGTATTTTACAACAGGAGTTTTGTTGATAATTATCCTGTCAGAGAGGCTAGCAAATTTATACGTAATGTTATTCTTTATTTCGAGGTCCAGAGTATGACGATAAACTACATCCGGCAGCAAGGATTCGGACTTGAAGATTGCAGGTTTTGAGGATTGTGGAACCACCTCTTAATTGCTGTTGTTCCCAGGTCCAACCTGACCCGGGGTGGTAGTACCTGTTAGAGTTCCAACTATAGGCAAATAGTGAACAAAAAATAAAACAATATGAAAATATAAAAATAATTTTTTACAGTAAAATTACCAGCAATATATTTTTATATAAAAGAATTAGTGACAATACCTATTTATAGTAAAATGACCAGCAATACGATTTTATAGTAAAATCACCAGGAATACATTTTATAGCAAAATTACCAACAATACATTTCATCTGTATTTGAAGATATACGATTACATTGAAAATATATTTAGTTGAATCCATAAAATTGTGTTAAAATATTTAGATTTCGGCATTAAATAAGCCATAAAGCTGTTGATATGCCGCCAAAGAAAATCAACCAACCAACTAACCAACCAGCCAAACAACCAACACGAAAGAATTATTTCATGACATTATTCCATGTAATATCCTACAATTTCTTTAAGTATATTTCAAAATATAACTTCAACAAAACTACAAAATAAAACACACATATCACCACCTCTACTCATTATGTCCACACAAACATGTATATGCACAAAAGCTGAGTATCATCTACCATGTATTCAACTGTGAAAAAAGAATAAAATATATCACATTTTTATTACTTCAAAGCCCCCCCCAATTAATTAGTTTAAACATCAAGTGACCCATATGAAGTCGATATGCAGTTAAAGGACCAAATCAAATATTTATTTCTAACACATGCTGCATAATTGAGTGTCGTAGAACAAATGTAAAAATAAAACACCTGAGTGTTGTTCTATAGATGTGTAAGTTGATGTGCACGTAGCGTAGTGGTTAGTGACACAGAAAGTGGGATAGAGTTTAAATTCTAGCTGAGACGATTATCTTCATTTTTTCGTGCCACTGACCTTGGCAAAGGGATAGTTTCGTTTCTTCTCTCCCAAGCTATGGATTGAACAGTTGGGCAGAGTAAACTCTATAGCCTCGATTACAAACTTGTCATAATGGGATATATGGCTCTATGGTAGTGAATGCTGGACAATTTAATCTCTGATGAGTAAAGGACCAGAGACATTAGAAATGTGATCCTACAGACGTATGCTGAGACTATGAAGAACCGACCATGGAAACAAAAAGGCATAATTATTATCAGAAAGAGAGTTGAAATTTCTAGGGCGTATAATAAGGAAAGAGGGCTTGGAAAATTTGGTACTCACAAGACAAGTTGAAGGCAAGAGGGACAGAGAAAAACACATCATAACCTACTTAGCGAGTCTGAGTAGATGAATGGCAGAAAAGGTTTTAGAATAGAAAGGAAAAGACAATTTTTTTTAAGAGCTGCAATTGTGGAGAGTCATGAACGCTAACGTCCTGAAGGGCAACTGCATAGAGAAGATATTGTTATAGCATTCTGCATATCGGTCTTGTTCGGTTTGGAATTAAAATATAAATCATGCTTTATAGGAATCTGCTGAAACCAGGTAAGGGAATCTGGCCGAAATGATTTTTATGATCTTATTTCGTGGACTTCCAATGAGTTCGGATAGATAAGTATGTGAGTAGCCAGATTATTGTAGAAAATATTATTACTGCTCTTATTAGAACAGATAAGAAATTTATGGGAGAGTGGTTTGGGTATATGTTTATTCATTTATCCACTATACCACGGTGGTTTGAAAAATATTTCTTAAGATATCTAGCGAATGAAGCGCAAGGAAAGGTGGGTTTATGCCTTACTCAATCTTTGTTCGAAAGTGCCTTTTCAGATTCTGACAGTAATTATTTTCATAATTACAAATATTTGAATTATATTTCCTTTTATTTATTTATTTATTTATTTATTTATATGTTTGCCTTTTATCAAATGAACTCTTTAGATCTTGATATGGCATGGCATGGCATTCAACTGATTCAGAAATGTTTAAATAATTAAATCTATATTATCGTTTTCTCGGATCGATGATTAAAATGCATTCAAATGAATGAAACCTCTTCATCAAATCTGGCGCTACAGAATCATAAACAAAGATCTTTACCAAGTCTCTATATAAAAATCATTTCATCCCAAAGAAGACAATATAGCGACGGAAACACAAGGAGGTTCTCCGTGTTAGAGAGTATGTGAAAAGAAGAAAAACACTATTAAAGAGCAAGAATAATAAAAGAGCAACAATTAAGAAGACAGAAGATAACGATTGACATTACATTTAAATTTTTGAAGATCAAAATTTGATTGGGATGCAAAAGAGATTTCTATAAGCGACAAGTGCAAAAAAGAAGAAGCTGTTAGCATAGGACTTACGGTTACATCTAGCCATTTATTTGTAAAATGATGTGACATTGCCATCACTCTACTATTATCATTTATCGTTAAAGTTTTTTTCTGATTCTCCGCTAATCTACATAAGGATAGAAAATGGATAATTAAAAATTGAATGGGGCGTAAGACAATGAAGTGTCTTCTTGCCGGATTTATTTAACCTTTACAATCTTAAAGAGAACTAGAAATCCTACCAGGATCTTTTATGTTAGACAACATTTTAACAAGATAAGATACGCAGATGGCACCGAGTGGAATGGCAGGGACAAAAAAAAAAAAAAGAAAAGAAAAAAAAGAAAAACCTACAGAATCTCTTAAACAAGTTAACAACATGAGTATAAAGGTTTTTTTTTTCGATTATCAACCTTTTGCAGGTTATTTACAGCCATAAAATATTTTTTAGTTTGTATGAATTTTGGGGGGAGATAATAATTATTTTAGTTTGACAATTATTACTAATTAACCCATACCTGGGGGAGGAGAATTGAAGTCATATTGCGTGTTAGTGAAAATAACGAAATCAACTGGGATTGGAACTAGGCTCTCCGACTGACAATTCCAAGGCATTAGCCATTACATCACCCCCGCATAAACGATTAGAGCAGCAAGTATTACCGAGAGGTCACCCCTCCAGGTACTGACCAGGCTCGACGTTACTTAACTTCGGTGATTGGACGGGAACCAATGTTTCAGTGTGATATGGCCGTAAGCACAAGAATAAAGGATTAACCATCCATTGTAAGAAATAAGATTTCAATATCTGGAAAAGATAACTACCTAGCCTGGTGAAGGTGTGGTCCTATAGTTCACTTAAGGTCTAACGGTCTAACCGTATAGATAAGTCTACTGATGCACAATATTGCAGTAATGCCAGGGTTTTCCACCCGCGGAAACACGCAGAAGGATGCTGGGAACATTGCATGTATGTAGTCCTAAGTTTTTCATTTTAAATCGTTACAGACAGGGGCGCTTAAGGTAAAGAAGAGGTCAACATTCTCATTTGGTAAGGTATTGACTAAATAGATTCCCACTAGGTCATTATTTTTGCAAGATCGAGGTAAGATAACATGTAACTAGAATTTATTTAAACTTTACTGTTTTTATTATTTATAACATTATGATATATAATCGCTTAAATCCTGCCTTTAACATCCTTCGTTCAATAACCTATCACCTAGTTTTTAACGAACTCACATTATAATTATTTGTAATTATCAAAAAATGTAATATTATTAATTATTATTAAAGTATCATTAGTGGTATGCTACGATAATCAAGAATGCAGTTTGCGACTTTGTAACTTTGTGCTTGCTTATGTGGTTTTTACTTATGAATCATGCTATATTGCTGAAGGACATACTTTGATCACGATATCCGTGACGATTTTTCTTTAAACCGCGTTGTTAAATATGTGAAATTAGCATCGGGGCCAATTTTATATATTAAGTAATGTCGCTGGAGCAAATGTTTTTACAATAGACTAAAATTTCTTTCCGTTGGAAAATATTTGTTCTCAATTTATACTTAATTGTACGGTTATGATTGGACTAAAAATTGCTTTAAATTTCCAAGTTAAAGCATATAACGATATATCGCTAACAAAATTTACGCTACGATGTGCCATTTTTACTTTGTACAGCGAAAAGAGACATATGAAAAAAAAATAGTTTTAATAAGTTATATTTCAATTATTAGTTATATTCTAATCCATCGGGTAAATAGAAGTAAATATATTTGAAAGAATTTATTAGGCAAGAGTAAATATCAGCTCGACTTGTACTTCGTTAGCCATTAGAGACGATGAAGCTGAATTCGCAACCTGTTTATTCATGTGTCTTGCTGCTTGTTGAAAAGGCAGAAGGGAATTATTCGGGTTTTTCTTTGCTTAAACGCGAGGAAGACAACGCATATGAAAATACAAGTGTTCACACTCGCACACAGATAAATACACACATATGTCTACACAGGTGCATAATTCTTCATACGTACATGTACGCTCTTACGCATAAACAGTAACCCATACTTCCAGATCCGCCCACATACGCACCCTAAAAAAACATAGTTACACACACAGTCACCCATGTATATTCACATACACGCATCAGTTCTCTGAAACAGTCTTACCTCCCGGTGATAAAGATTCTCATATTCTCTCTCATTCACACACACACACACACACACACACACACACACACACACACACACACACACATATATATATATATATATATATATATATATATATATATATATATTCGAACCTGCGATCATGTTGACATATAGCACTTCAATCGCACGCATTGTTACTAATGCAACAACCATTGCTTGCAGTCTGACACCCACTTGTATACAAGTATACACATATAAACTATGAAAAATCACCCACATGTATATCTACGGGCATGAACATACATACATTTACATGCACCTCTGATATCTTGAAAAAATAGCACACTCCAAATCGCCTGACGCTTATACATACTATTAATTAGAAACAATCATTACAGTGATACACTCACAGACCGATTTTATATATCGCTAGTACATACGCGCACAATAACTCACACAGGACATGAGAAATGCACAAAGACACACAGGCATCAATTCACACAAGAATACTCGCAGAAAATATTAGTTTCGTAAAATAGTCACGTGCAATTAAGATCCTTCATATCAACTTAAGTAAAAAGAGGGATCGAATTTGAAGTGATCAATATTTTACGAAGGAATTGAATGCTTTCATTTATTTTAAAATAAGACATTTTGTTCAAGTGAATATTTAGGAGCTGAATTGAAAATCGATAAACAGAAAAATGCAGAGCACGAAGCAAATAAAAATCGAGTCAGGCATATTGGAAGAAAATGTAAAACGGGGAAATGACAATAATAAGAATATCGAACATTTTACAGATGTTAATTGGAACAAAAAGCCAGCTACATAGCTTTACAAAGCGTGTAGCACTCAGAGTTGAGAATATATTAAATTGCACAATGTTTCATCAGTTTTTAATTTTTTTTTATCACTCGATCCTAAGTTAGGAAGTCGTCAGGCTTATTAATGTTGAAAGGAACCGTTTCTTTTTTAAACAGGGTTTTTCTCATGTAAATTCATAAATAGCATAAAATTTTGTGTAATGGTTCGCAAGCTTGTTTCGCTAGAATAATTACGACTGAGTAGTGAGTTCAGAATGCCCCTTATTCTTGGCTTTGTGCCGCATCTAAGCTGCACTTAGAAAATCATCACAAGTAACTCAATGATTAGCCGAAATTGGGATGTGTTCAGCTGTGTTAATGTAGAAAATTTTTTTTAAGAGAATGTTAAGAAGGCTTCTCATATAAATTGAATAATCTATCGTAAAATATGAAGAAATGAGCTTTAATTGTAAAAGGAAGTCACTTTTTGTAAAGCAGGATTTAATGTTTCTTTTGGAGATTCATCAACCGTTGAAATAAATGGAGTTATTTAAAAAATTCATAAATTTTTATCATGTTGACATAATAGAAAAACAGCAATCACCATATTAAAATAGTGACTGCATAGAGACTAAACTTTCACCTACCATTAAGGATCGGTGTTCTCTTGTTATATGAATCAAGTGTCGCTACTGACACTTGAACATAGATCGCCAGTGAGCAAACACAGGCGATCCCATTATTGATCACGTGACCCTAGAGAAAATGTATATATGAGAGGTAGCGTGTGTCTAATTGATCGCTATTCCTAGTCTATCCTCTATACTATACGGATCGTTATTTCTAATCTATCCTCTATTACTATACGACCGCTATTCTCTACTCTATTCACTATACTATTTCTCTATTCGGATCACTATACGGATTACTATTCGAGCGAGTGTTATCGAGCAAGTACTATTAGTACGAGTGATATTCGAAGGCGTCTTATACCAGTATTGTTCAACGGCGTTACTAAAGTTGTATCTGCGATTACAAAGTCTCTACTACAAACATTACGAAAGTGACAACCAGAAATTGTTGACATCACAAAAGTGGCAACGAGTGATTGTTGACATCACAAGATCTCTCAAGGAAGCCACTTGACTTGAACGTCAATTAGGGCTCAAGCTATACCCAGAGCACGTGGAACTCATATATACAATCTATTGATATAGATGCTAGAAAAATGATAGGTTCATTGGACCGCGCCAGTAGGCACCTGGCACTTCTGCTATACCCTACAAAAAGCTAGATCAGACCAAAAATGAAGATGTTAAGTCCGCTCTTGCATTTTATTTTATGTTTTTAATCATTTCACCCTAAGCAAGGCGATAATGCCACTAAAGTCCAAGTGATTACTAGGAGGAAAGGAGAATGAAATGACTTTAGAAGGAACCGAAAATTCAATCCTAAATAGGGAACAAGGCATAAACCTGTTCAGTAGACGAGGTAGGAGTGTGAACAGGGCGATAGGCGAAACTATCCACTCCTTGCCTGATTTGATACGTTGCTTTTTCCACCCTACAGCCACAGACGAAACGTAGCAAGTTTTTCGCTAGTCTATCGTTATTTCCATGGCATGTGTTTCTGACGAGCTACATAACTTGGTCCCACCAGCTCTGACCTTTGAAACAGCGACCCGTCATGCTACGTACACACGGAAGAGGCATCCTCATTCCGTTCGTATTAGTAATTTTCAGTCGGATAGCTCCCTGACAAGAACGGCTGCTTTGTTGGACATAGTAGCAGTAGGATGTTTTCTCAATCACTACATTCTTTCATGCATAACCTCATGAACTTCAGGAGTTCTGATTTAACACTCCGTGACTTTTTTCTTTGGGGTTGGTTAAAGTAGTAAGTCTACTATATCAAACCATGACTTTGAAAGAATTTGAAAGGCGAATGCAAGAAGTATTAATTATAAGTATTTTAAAATGGGGAGATACTCTTCAGTTATCCTGTGTATCTGGAGGGTGAACTTATTTTTATTTGGTCGAGTTAGCACTGACATTCTGAAGCCAAGCATCCCGATTCTGCCTCAAGGTAGGAAGGTCATTAGGGACGCATTCTGCCTCATACCATAGCTGGTCAATGCAGGTGACCAACTCGCCATGCACCATGTCTAGGTATCCAGAACAGTAGATCACTCGTTACTTATTGTTTTGCGCGCCAACAGTGACCTGCAAAGGGCATTCTGCGTTTACTATTTCTCATTAATTTTCCATTGTTTTGCTTTATAAAAATTCATATAAACTTTTTCTCTCTATCTCTCATACATAGATGCAGGGTGCGATGGATAAATTGGCGTTGAAAATTACGCAAGAAAGAAAATGACACTGACAGGTATAACAGGTATATCGGGTATATCAAAAATACTTTTACAAATTTTGGGGCCAGGTTCCTCGTGACAAAACAAGAAAAAGTCCAAATAAATATATGTCCGCAAATCCTTCATTTTTGGGTTATTACATATTTAAAAAAAAGTTTACGGTAGATAGCGCTGTGTTGCCATAGAGGCTAGGTTACATTTGTCATTCGGGTACATTTTTGGCTAGTCTGTCTTCAACGTTTGACATGTGTTAACTGAGAACTGTTCCGTTTAACAATGGCAGGATATTCATATCAAGCAGATATGATTTTTACATACGGCTGCGCGAATGGTAATGGACGCGAGGCTTCACGGCGGTATCACATTGCGTTTTCCAACCGAAGGCAGCCGAGTCATCCAAAATTGCTGCTGTTTATGGTCGCGTTGCTGAAACATGATCCGAGGCACCAAAAACTATGGAATAGGGATGGAATATGGGTGGTTTGCTACAATGTCAGCGGCATGGTGGGTCCCTGACATGAACGTTAGAATTGGCGGAATGAAGGAATGTAGTTCGTTCGAACACTTTCTGTATCGATAGAGATGCGAGATTCTTGCCGCATGCCCCTTGTGCGAGAGGGAACATATATATATATATAAAATATATATATATATATATATATATATATATATATATATATATATATATATATATATATATATATATATATATATATTGAGACATGTTTCGTTGAATAATGTAGACATGTTCTGTCTACTTATTCTCGATAGAATTCTTTCATTTTCACGGATCAGCTTTTTTTGTGTCATTATTGAAAGACGAGAGGAAATCGCTGTGTTGATACATATTACATTTTATTTCCGAGTACTTTCGACATAGCACAATGTCATCATCAGTGTATTGTCAATTACAGGATAAATATTGTAGTGTTCATTTTTGTTTCTATAATAACACAAAAAAGCTTATCCGTGAATATAAAACGATCCTATCGAGAATAAGTAGACAGATTATGTTCAAATTATTCAACGAAACATGTTTCAATGAAAACATACTGTCGAAATATACGCATATATATATATATATATATATATATATATATATATATATATATATATATATATATATATATATGTGTGTGTGTGTGTGTGTGTGTGTGTGTGTGTGTGAATATACAAAGCAACTCTCACCCAAGTCGACCGGCCAATGATTACCACACGTTGCAGTTCATTAACCGATCTTGTCGGCATGCACCGAAAGCTGGGGAAGAAGAGCGCGAATCCTGTTTTCTATATTATATGTAGTTGTTTTAATCAGGGCTTCGCTTGCTTTTCTGGGTTGAGTAGGTAGGTGATGATGGGGTCTTACCAGCTCCATGACCATCTATTAACCTCAACATGGTGGTTGACAATTACGAAAATGGCGATCTCGGAACCGCGATACGGACAAGTACACGTTCTGCCAAGAGAAAACCAGCACTCTTTCCGATTTTAAATATCAATGTTAATATAGATTAGTACCCGAATATAAGCTATTTCTTGTTTGTCACCACTTTATCTGCAAAGATACCTCATCCACTCTTTTACTTATGCATTAGCTGACGGGGAATTTTGATGCCCTTTAGGGAAACGAACTTCAAAGGAACCATCTGCTAGACCATAAAGCAGAAACACTTGAAAACTAACCCTTCCACTTCTATGTGGATGTTCAAAGTACAACATATATATATATATATATATATATATATATATATATATATATATATATATATATGTATATATATGTATATATATATATATATGTATATATATATATATATATATATATATATATATATATATGTATATATATATATATATATGTATATATATATATATATGTATATATATATATATATATATATATATGTATATATATATATGTATATATGTAGATATATATATATGTATATATATGTGTATATATATATATATATATATATATATATATATATATATATATATATATATATGTGTGTGTGTGTGTGTGTGTATCGCCGACTTTGTGTAGGACATGTCACGCCTAAAATAAAATATGTATTATAATCAGATTTTATCTTTGGAGACGGCATTACACATGTTCATAATATACATATACTACGCATAATGGCCTCTTGCTGTCCAGTCAAAAATTTCAAATATTACCTTTTGCGTTCTTAATTTCTGCTATTTTATTGTTCTCTTTCTTGAATAATGTTCTTCTTTTTATCGAATTCTTTCCCACGCTGATAACCTATTGCATCTTAGTATCTTTATTGACTTTCTTGTAGTAAAATGATAAAATAAATAAAAATGAATAAAATAACAATAAAATAAATTATAATCATCTATTAATTCCCGGTGTTGTCGAACTCTATAGAACCGTTGTATAAATGAAATCATTTCTACGTTACAGGTATATATATATATATATATATATATATATATATATATATATATATATATAAATTTAATTTGTAATGTTTAAAAAACTAAAATTTAAAAATACGTAGCTAGCAATTATTCTCAACGATACTAACTTGTTTTAGTTTCTGATAACCGAGACACTCTTCTGTACACGAAGAACAACAAAAATACATTAACTTTAGACAATTTAATTCCCAATCTTAAGAACATATTCGGAAATATGTAATATACAATAAAACATTATACAGACTTCGTCGGCTGTATCTAATACAACCTGGTGGAATAAATTACATTATCTCTAAGAATATATATATATATATATATATATATATATATATATATATATATGTTTGTATGCATGATATAACGATATATAATTTTGTGTAATTTTACATATAGACTAACAGCATTTAAGAAAATAGTGTGACATGCTGGAAAAATATATTTGTGACGTGTTACATCCGTTAGGATTTCATCCGACTGGACGTTGTTGATTCTGCCACGTCTACACATGCGCACGAAACAAAAAATAAAAAAATATTATGTCAAAAATTTTGAAACGACCAGCGTATCTCGTTTCGTGCGCATATGTAGACGTAGCAGCATGAACAAAGCCTAGTCCGATGAAATCCTAACGGATGAAACGCGTCATAAAACTTTTTTCCAATTTGTCACACACACACACACACACACACACACACACACACACACACACACACACACACACACACACACATATATATATATGTAACGAATTATATTCGTATATAGTTGAGTTCAAGTTCATTGCATTTACTTACGTGCTAATGCCCTTGCGAAAGCTATGGATAAAGAGCAGGACAAACTGTGGCCTTGGGTGATGAATTGTCTTGGCGAATGCCACCTCCGAATTCAAAACCTTCGCAGCGTCGTTCGGTGATCTTGTGGCATATTGTGCACCAGCCCTCTGTATTCGGTTTTTCCAAAAAGTGCGGTTGATTCTGCATAAGCCTCACCACTTTAATTAAATGATATGCGCAGGTAGTCTTGCTGTTGGTTCGAATAACTGAGCTGCTTGAACCTCATACGTCAAAAACGACGTGAAAGGCCAGTAAATATAGCAAAAGGAGCAGGCCGACATGCAGATTACGAATTCGAGATGCCAAAATCCAGCAAGTACAACAATTTAAATTTGAAGTATTTTAACAGAGTACGGAAAGTGCGACACTGAAATCCGAAGGCTTTATCGGATAGGGAAAGATGCCTTCCAAAATCTAAGAACAGTATTAATTAACAGTAAAAATTTTGTTAGAAACAAAGAAAAGAGTACTAAAATGTTACGTAATATCTCTTCTCCTATATGGCAGTGAATGCTGAACAATCTCCCCACAGATTAAGAAGAGACATGAAGCAACAGAAATGTGGTTCTACAGAAGGATGACGAGAATACCATGAGACGACCATATGAGCAACGATGAAAAAAGGAACAAAAAGAACATTTATGCTTAACATCAGACAGTTGGTAGTTCAAGGGCGCATAATGGGGAAAGAGGGCTTGGAAAATTTGAAACTCTCAGGGCAGACTGAAAACAACGCATAATCTTCCTCGTGAGTTTAAGTAAATGAAAAAAATGTTTAGGAGAGATTTTATCAAGAAATGTATTAAAAACTGCAAAAGACAGAAAATTGTAAAGAGCCATGATTGTCAACGTCCTGAATAGACATGGAACATAGAAGAAGAATATACACTATACGTATTCCATTAAATTTGTATGAGAAAACGACAGAATATATAAATATAAATAAATATAAGGCAATCTGTAAAACCAATTTTGACATGTTTCGCTGATCAGAGAGCTTCATTAGAAAACTGGATTTAATTTCGACTAAATTGATATTTGTGAGACTGAACGCTATTCACGTTATGAATATGGATTTTTTAAACACTTTAATTGTAGTTCTATTTTACTTAGATTTTATAAGGAAGTAGGTATGCCTTACAGCTAATATACGACCGAAATTTCAACTGTAGTAAACTGTAACAAATTCAGAGAGCTGTAAGAACACTCGTCCACCTCCCTGGCTTTTCACATGTTCACAGCCAATGATGTTATATGCATTCGAAGGTAATCGGTAGCCAGAACATCCGGGTTATTTCATCAACCCCGTAAGTACCACATCCGGGCTATTCCATTAACCGTTATAACGACGGAGTTAGTTTGCCCCGGTTTATATTTTTGGCACGGAGCCAATGGCATCGGTATGCACACGCCATCAGTCTTTTTAACGATAAGTGTATTTCTTCTACACATCAACTTATTACACATTCTTACTAAACTGCTGTTGAAGCAAAATGAGAGGCGAAAATTCTAAAATAAATAAATATACAAATGAAGCCGCCTTGCAGTAATGGACAGTGACTTGGAATGCGTTCTCGAAGGCAGAATACATCCATATATCTCCAAACAAGTTTAATTAGAAGAGATGATTTGTTTAATTTTTGTTGTATTTTGTCAATTTTCGAATAAGGTTTTGAGATTAGAATTATAAATAAACTATCCGAAGTTCATGTTGTGTCGTTCGTTTTGTTCAAATATTTTCGACCGTCTTTGGAACGCTGAAAGTTTAAAATAGCATGCTGTGACGACATGTTTAATGATTATTGGGAGCAAAACAGCACCAAAATAGATACGTTATTATTAAAATATATGATATAACGTTAATATCTATCTATCTATCTATCTATCTATCTATCTATCTATCTCTCTCTATCTCTCTCTATACATACATACATACATATATATATATATATATATATATATATATATATATATATATATATATATATATATATATGTATATATATGTATATATATATATATTATGAAGGTGTTACATACGGACAAACAATTACGACAAAGATGCATTTTTGTTTTGTGATGGTTATAAACGAGTTTATAACCATCTTTGTTCCTCACCCGTCGAGATGCGTTCGCATCGAAACAAAAATGCATCTTTGTTGTGTTGTTTGTCTGTATGTAACATCTTTATACTAAATAACTATTAGTCTACGCTTGGTATTGAGACCTCTTTTAAATTAATGCTATGAACGTTTAAATTAATAATCTCTTCGTTCTCATTACACACACACACACACACACACACACACACACATATATATATACATATATATATATATATATATATATATATATATATATATATATATATATATATATATATATATACACTATTATTATATCTTAATATAATATTAATTTCCGCGAAAATATACACACAAGCATGGGATAGGCGGTTACTTATCCAACTCCCTAAAATAATATTAGGAAAGTTATGAATCTTCATTTCTGTTGAATTATTGTTTCGTTTATTACAGCTTATCAACCTGTTTGCAGGTCATTTAAAGCCAGTAGTATTTTTAGAGTCAAAGCAAATTTAATGGGGAGATAATTAGTGATAGAATTATTAGTAATTTATCCATAACTAGAGGGATAAATGGGTAACTGAATATAAAGAGCCTAAATGGAATTGGAACTAGGCTCTCAGATTAACAACTCAGAGGCATTGTCCATTACACCACCCACACATCCAAGCTTACAGCACATGCTATTCACAACTCGTCACTCAGCTAGGTACTGACCAGGATAGACGATGCTTATCTTCGGTGATTGTACAGGATTGATTTGGTTTGTTTTACGGCATATCTATCTCAATGGATTATTTCATGCCGACAAAATTTTTATTTCTGGTAATATTTTAACTTCAAAAATGTATCGTTGGTAATGTCACTTTTTTTCAAAAATGTGTTGCTGATAATAATTTTTTTTTTACAAAGTATTTCTGATATTAAATCCTATTTTTACACTTACATAGTGTTTTAACCCCAGTTTGGGGACTAACTATTTACCGAAAGTTAGGACCCTAACAGGTGCTACCACCCCGGGTCAGGGTAGACCTGGCAACATCAGCAATTAAGAGGTGGTTCCACGCTACTCAAAACCTCCTGATCAGAGGCCTTGCTGTTGGATGTAGTTTATCGTCTTACCTCGGAGGCGGATGTTGTTTATCGTCATAGCCAGGACGCGATCGTACAGGAACCGGTGTGTAACTGGTTATATGTTACAATAGATGCTAGAAGAATGAATGGAATCTAATTCCCTCCAAAGAAGCATTTTCATTTATAGGCATTATTAAAGGTTTCAATATGTAGAGATCTATCTGAAAGTTATTAAGAATTTAGTGGGGTTAAATACATAAGGGTACTGCTGGTAGTCACTCGACCCGTCTGACTTAGAAGAAAATCAGTTTTCTAATATTTGTCTGTTTTTTTTTGTTGGCTAGTGACATATCAATATTTATATAGGTTATTTCATGCCGAAATGTAAATATGAAAATTCAAACTTTATAATTAATTCAATAGATAATGTATGTCATGTCTTCAATTTTACTAAAATATGTATTGATTGCCATTTTGCTATAAAAATGTAAGTTTATTATGTTATTATGTTAGTAATTTTACTATAAAATGTACGGTTGGTTATTTTACTATAAAATGTACTGTTTATAATTTTACTGTAAAAGTGAATTTTTGGTAATTTTATTATAAAATGTATTGTTGCTAATGATATAAAATGCATAGTCGGTAATTTTACTATAAAATATATTGTTGGTATTTTTACTATAAGAATGTATTGGTAGCATTTTGAATATAAAATGTATTCCTTGTATTTTTATTATAAAAATGCATTTTATACTGTCTTACTGTTTTGATTTTAGTTTGGAAGTTCACTATTTGCCCATAGCTAGGACCCCAACAGGTGGAATCAACCCTGGTTTGGGTGTACCTGGGACCAACTCCAATTAAAAAGGTGGTTCCACGCTCTTCAAAACATCTAGTCTCCTATCTAATGTTTGGTCATAAAATTACGTATATCACGAAGTAGATTGAGAACTTTTCAGAACTTCTTCGTAAGCGGATCTGTTTGAGAATATTTTCAACACCCTTTGGACGTGAGCAGACATCACCTTACGAGTGCCTGCGCGCATAGTTTGCTAAATGATCATTTGTTTAAATATGAAGTTTGTTGATTTCAAAAGGTTTACAAACGCCACCGAAAGGGCGGTTAAATAGAATTGCTCAGATTGTCAGCGAAGAGACAAAAACTAAGCTTTGCGTCCAACATCTGCTTTGTCCACACCGATGAGGTTCGAGTTAATCAACCAGAAAGACGAAGACAGTCTTTTAGTCTTTTCTATTCACTACGCTCTTGTGTCCTAGGCGTGATTACGCGGTTGTTTTTAAACTGAAGAGGAAATTCCTTCCAATTAAAGTGAGAGTCGCATGAATAAATTTTTATTTTAGGAGACAATTAAAACAGCTCAAAAGCAAAAAACAGAAAAGAAAATTAATTCAGAAGATCGAACAATCATTCTCTTTCATCGATGGACGCATCCAAAAGTTCCCCACTGAATCGTTATCCCTCATAACGAATTCCAAACTCCCGGATATTCTTGGCATCGAAAGTATTATAAATGCGATATTGATTACTTGGAGAATACCGATTGCGATGAATCTAAATTAAAAATTGGAAGACTCTGCTTGCTCTGATATTTAATATTCTGATTTCTGATTCCCATCTGGGAGTGAACAGCAACTAATGACAACATAGGAAAATACACATCGAAACCAATCGCATCACACACACACACTCTCTCTCTCTCACACACACACACACTAATATATATATATATTAAGACATTATTATGTTTATACATTCTTTTATAGATACAAATATTTAAGTAAATGCTCTGTTTATAATAAACAGTATTAATAACATTTACCGGCCTGAATGCCCGAGAAATTTTCGTAGAAAATATTCGTCCTCCGACAGGAATCGAACCTGTACCCTATATGGAACCGTCACATATCCTGATATGCCTTAACCGATTGAGCCATAGAGAATCGTTCGGTTACCAAGATCGATTTAACTGCTTTTTAAACTTCCATGAATCTCTCAAGTACATTCATATTTGCTCAATGCGTATCCAAATTTAAACAAATGACGCCACACATTATGAAATGGACAAAGTCCGACAATTATTTTAAGACATTTTTATGTTTATACATTCTTTATACATTGTTTATACATTCATATATTCAGATTGAATGTACGTGAAAAGAATGTATAAAACATAAATGTCTTAAAATAATTGTCAAACTTTGTCCATTTCGTAATATATATATATATATCTATATATATATATATATATATATATATATATATATATATATATCTATATATATATATATATATATATATATCTATATATATATATATATATATATGTTTCTCCTTTCTAGTTCTCTTAAGTTGAAATTCATCAAGTAAGGCGCCGTAGTTTATGTTAACCCAAGTATTTCCGAGCTACGAGATTATCCTCAGAGGTGAATTGCGAAGACAAACATAATGTAACTGTAATCATTGTGATTTCGAAAACACACGCGAATGCGCTCGGCAATAATTATTTAAAATTAACCGTTGTATTTACGATGTTTTGTAAACAAGAGTTCCCAGTCGAAGAGGGATAACCAGCGATGCTATATTTTAATATGGTTTTAATTTTAGTCAACTCAAATGCATTTTAAATCATTACTACTATACTCGTAATACATTTTATTTAGTGTTGGATTGTTTCTTTTGATACAGAGAGACTCCAGAATTTGAAGTATCCGTTTATTATTTTCATTGTGTAGTATATTGGTATTGTCAAAAAGTATTTTCCTGGACTTTGAAGGACAGGAATGTGTCTTTAAATGGTGTGCGATGGAACTTGTATCCGATAAATGGAGTGTCAAACGTCTTGATAATATTGTGGTTATCAAGCCAATATATGGATTTACTCTTTTGTCAACGATACAATCACCCAAATGACATTGAAATTGATTTACAATGTTGGTCTTTTACAAAAGACTAGTTGACGGAGAAGAGTTACTGCATATGATTAATTGGCTTTTGTTAATCTTAGTATAGTGTATAATTATTTTTTTTTTACTGGGATAAATGGGGAAGATATTAGTACTTAATTTTAATGAAACATGATTGAAGATATGCTGCCTAAATACACACATACACATACACATACATACATATATAGAGAGAGTTATTTATTAATATAAACGTTATTTTGAGGGTGTTTTTTTCTTGTCTTTTTCTTTCTTAAATAGTGAAATTAATAATAACCGACATAGAGGTCATGAGAAAGAACGGTTGTGTCTCAGACAAGAATTGAAACTTTTCACTCAGGGAAACCCTTTCTATAGACGCAGCATTCCATTGCAAATTCGGTTATTTAACGAAGAAGGATGATGTCTCGGAATGAGAAGTCGGGGAGCCGTGTTCGAGTTCCAGTCGAGTCTGTTGCGTTCACTTACGTGCAAATACCTTTGAGAAAGGCAGTGATCCATCTCGTCTTCCTCCATGTGTTGAATGGCGAGACGGAGTAGGCCCTATGGAAACCAGCCCATCGCAGAAAGAAATAGCAACTAATCGAAAGAGACATGATTATCAAAGCATGTACCACAAATAGCACTTAACTGTTTAAAGAACTAATATATATTGTCGTCTAAATTACGCAAAAATGAGAATAAATTCTGGAGGGTCTCCATGTTTAAGTTGGTTAATTTTGCCATAATCATTGCCTTCAGTTCATCTTTGGTGTTACAAGGAGTTTTGTTGGTCTCTTGCTCAAATGCGCCCCACACATAATAATGAAGGGGGGTTGCAGTCTGGGAAGTAGGGTGGAAATTTATAAGAGGTGATGTAGTCGCAGAAATTGTCTGACAGCCATGAGAGTGTTCTGCTGCGTGTGTGGCATGGTGCAGAGTCCTGTTGTCAGGCATAGGCTCTTCCAGCAGCCACACACTGCAGCACTACCTCCATAAGGCACTTGATGTAGGCCTCCGTGTTGAGTCTGAGGCCATGTGAAAAGACGAATGGAGGCATAACGCCCTCATTACTAGTGATTACTCCAAACGCCTTGATGTTGATTGGATATATTGTTCAAATCTTTCCGAATCCTCTGCACTGTCCTCAGATTAACATCCAAACACTCTGAAATGTTCGTATAGGAAATTCCAGTTCGAACGCCAAACACTACAGCATGCCGTTTCCAAATATAGGAGGGAATTGCGTCACGGTGATCCTTTTCTCACAGACGGTGTCCAACTGAGCCTACTATACCGAGCAGTTAACAAAATCAAAAACAAACAATGCGCGTGCGCAAAATGAAAATATAAAATGGCGACAATTTACACATCGCACCCTGTACATTATATATATATATAATATATATATATATATATATATATATATATATATATATATATATATATATATATATAGTGCTCAATGTGATTAGACAGAGCCAAGAAATATATATAAATAAATACACATATACCTACTTAAGTCGCACAGCAAACGTAAATAACAATATATATATATATATATATATATATATATATATATATATATATATATATATATATATATATATATTATGAAATGGACAAAGTCTGACAATTACTTTTAAGACATTTTTATGTTTATACATTCTTTTTATAGAGCATTTACTTAAATATTTGTATGTATAAAAGGAGTGTATAAACATAAACATATCTTTATATATATATATATATATATATATATATATATATATATATATATAT
Organism: Acanthosepion esculentum; assembly: GCA_964036315.1. Classification (NCBI taxonomy): domain Eukaryota; kingdom Metazoa; phylum Mollusca; class Cephalopoda; order Sepiida; family Sepiidae; genus Acanthosepion; species Acanthosepion esculentum. The sequence goes on along the minus strand of OZ038493.1, from coordinate 102,539,655 downwards.
ATATATTACTGTGAATGTTATTTTTAGAAACTTCAAGTGTTTGAGTTGGCGTGAAATGAGAAATCGAAGAGCCGAGTTTCAATTCAAGTCGAGTCCGTATTTTCTAAAATAGTGAAATTAATATCAACCGACCTGGACCTAGAAATCCTATTAAGAAAAATGTGCCTCGTAGGACTCAATCTAGTGGGTGGTGATGTTATTTTCAGTTAAAAAGACAAAATAAATAACGTTTATAGAATTAAGAAATAATATACGGTTACAATATATATATATATATATATATATATATATATATATATATATATATATATATATATGGGGTGCGTAGAAATAACGCCTACATATCCCCCCCCCAAATACCTCTTACTGTCTTCCCATTATGTGGGAAGTACTTCTGCATGGTGTAATTCTGCCGAAACTTCTATACATCTATTAGCTTATTCGAAAATCTTTTACGTATACATTTTGACTAGAGTCTGCCTATCTTCTCTTCTATCATTTATAGTAGATTTCAGAATTTAACTCACTGCAGAATTATAACTTAAAAAAAACAACATATTCACTTACTGTGTGAAATGGAAAGATAGATAAACAGATATGAAGAGACAGATACAGTGTCACATAGATAAGAACAGACTCAAACTGATAGAGAAATAGATGTGTTGATCTCTATCTTTTCACTGAATAGGAGAAGAATGTGTTTTAATCAATCCTACCTTTTCTGACTTGCTAATATCTATTGATTTTTACTGTGTAACTGGTAGAAACATATTTTCAAGATTACAAGATATATTTCACATAGGCGTTGTCTTTCTTATCAATTGCAGATATTTAAGGTATTATGCAATTTACATACCAAAGGTGTTATTTTTTTATGTTAGAAGCAGCGACATTCAGAACCAATTTCCATATTTGCAGATATCTGTGTTAGTTTTCTATTTTCTTTCTTAAAATTTTAAAGTCCCTATTTCTTTTTTCCTCTATCTAAACGGATATATTTTTTACTATGTTGTAGTAACTACTTAAGACATTTGGATACTGGCTTTACTGTCTATCATATTGCAAATATATACCTTTTAGGCCAATTTAATAAAATAATTTGATAAAATTGAATCTGAAATCAGAATCTATACTGGTAGCGAACCGCCTGCATAAGGATAGAAAATGAATTCAGTAAATATAATAATAATAGTTGGTCATTCGTATTGGAGGATACCCGTCTTCTAAGGGGGGCAATCCCTATTGTAGACGCTCGCTCAGGCGCATTTGTGTATGCTTAACACCCACAGAGCCAACCTGTGGCTTATACTGCAACTATAACCTTAGTTACAGTTTCTGGGAGAGAGTATATTCTCTAACGTGAACACAATGACAGCCACCCAATTTTACTCACAAGTTTTACAGGCACTTTCCAAAGGTACCGCACGTTGGGATCTTCCCACTCCAGACCGATAACATCAGAATAACGTTGGCATATAACCCCTCTGGTAGTCTGTGCCAAAAAAAAAGAAGATGGTCTTCTTCAAAGAGTCTGGCTCTCAGTGACCGTATTTATGTTTGTCCTGGTCGCATGTCACGCACGATACCGCGGCTGATGGGATGATTGCGTAATTCCAGTGATGCTGAAAACACGGCGAGGTTTTAGACGCAGCTTTCTGGTTTTTAAATCTTTGGTTTGACCGTTTCATATTAGTTTCAGAAGGCTACGCTTATGAAGTGGTTTAGGGTAGCAAATCGCCTGCATACGTGGAGAATATGTGTTCAGCAGATATAGAAAAATAGAAAGAATTGTAAGAGAAGAATGTGGCTTCTCACCGGATTTATTCAACTTATAAAGCGAGGCAATTCTGAGAGAATTAGAATTCTTACCAGGATTATTTATTGGCGGCCACAATCTTAAAAAAACATAAAAGATACAAATGGCACAGTGTTGATAGCAGACACAAAAGGGAAAATACAAGAATCCCTACAGAAGGTAATGAAAGAAACCGAGACGAAAGGATTAAACATCATCTGCAAGAATAGAGAATGAATGGTTGTTAGCAAATGGAACAGCCCAACATGCAAATTATAAACTGGAGATACCAAAATAAAAAAAATGCAATAATTTAAATATCCGGGAAATGTTTTAACAGAGAACGGAAAGCGTGACACTTATATCCTAAGGGGCATTGTGATGCTGAAAGGTGCCGTTCAAAAGCTAAGCAAAGTATTAAGAAACAGGAAAATGTTGTTAGAAACAAATAAACGTGTACTGGACTGTTATCAGTTCTATATCGCAGTGAATGCTGAACAATCTCCCCGCAAATGAAGAAACTCATCCCTTTCTGATTGCTGTTTTCCTCCTACTTTTATTGGCATGATAAATCTTAAAAAGACCCGGATCTTGACTAGTTGCAGAGAAGCCCGTATCTAATTAGACATGTCAAACTGTCCTGCTGCTGCTAACGGAAAAACGGGGTAGTAACTGGTGTTGACAAACATGTCCGCATGCGACCCGAGACCTCTTTTGCGTCTGTACTGACGCGCCTTCGCCACACCTGTGACGCAAGAAAGGGTGATGGAATGTTTTCACAGAAGTACAATAAACCTATCAAAATGTTGATTGCTGCTTGTGGTTCTACTGCATCGCTTTGTCAGTAATGTCTGGATCGTAACAGACATCAATTTGAAAACATGCAGTGGCAAAATCTTAAGAACATGCATTTATAATAAATACCGTCTCCATACGCATTATTTAGATTGTATATACTTGGTTGTACTTGCTTGAATTATTTCTTGAGAAAGCCTCAAAATGTGTATATATTTTTTCGAGGTACACTGTATATCATAACAGGTAGTGACAAATGGATTATATACCAGATGGTTCAATGCAAAATGCAGCGGATCGACAAGGGTATTTCTTTAAAACCACCTTCAAAGGGCATGTTGTGCATGTAGCGGGATTGTTGGAGCATTATTCATTTAGATTCCTTAAAATGCAATGAAATACTAAATGCACATTTATGCGGTCGGCAACTGCAATGTGTCGATAAAACTTTGATCTCAAAGCGCCTAGCGCTTGTCAAATCGGAAAATGGTTTTCTCTTTCATGACAACGCCAGGCCGCATACAGCAATAAGAATAGAGGAAAACAGTTTTACTTGGTTCTAATCCATCCGTGGCATTAGACTGAACTTGCACCAACCGATTATTATCTTTTGCGATCGATGCAAAACGCTTTGATGTGGGAAACGGTCTCTTAACAAAAACAATGATTCAGGAATTCGTGGAAAACATTTTCAATTTCAGTATCTGCGGAACATTACTAAAAAGGTATCAAAGAGCTGCTTGATAAGTGGCAATAAGTCAAATGGTGAATATATAATTGAATAAAATGCAATTACAATTTAATTTTTAGTAGTAAATTTGATAAACAAAAACGGAAATTCCTCAGGAATCAGTCGAATATAATGAAATATGAAATTATCCTAGAATCTTATAATTAATACCGGTTTGGCAGCCCAGGTGAAACCCTATCTCAGCTTATATCATATATTGTAGTATAAAATAGCCTAGTCTAAATGATGCATCTTTAGCCAATTTATACCCAATATTCGTATCAACAACCTTTTCTGTTAACATGAATGAAGTAACATTATATATAAATTGTTATATATCAATAACAATATTTGGGGAAAAATGTTTGACAAAGTGGAAAAAATTTCGTGTGACGCGTTTCTCCCTTTAGTTGGATTAAAGGACGGAACGCGTCACACGAAAACTTTTTTCCACTTTTCTGTGTAAAACCACATCTCTGTCACCTTGAGTCACTTCTACATCTTTTAGGAAATTGTGCAACATTCGCTGTCGTAAAGACTTTCAGATGTCACGTAACAATTCAGTATTCTTTTTTTTTTGTTACCAAAGAAATCCTCCTGTCTCGCAATACTCTGGCCAGCTTTTGGAATGCGTCCTTGGCCATCCCAGTACATCTACGGATCTCAGTGTCGCACTTACCGTCCTCTGTCAAGACGCTTTTCAGATATTTAAACGTCCCCGTCTGCTTGATTGTAGTGTTCCCGACCTTCAAATCGCATTTCAGGCTCATCCTCTTACTAATGACCATGCATTCTGTCTTCTTGTAGTTTAGTTTAGGCTTAGTCCTTTCTTCTCACTCTCCATCTCTACATTAAAACATTAAAAAAAAACTTGGGCAATATTTCTTTTAAATAAGCAGGGTAAATTCTGCAATCAGTACTCATCTCGATTGGAATTATAAAATCTTTCTCTTGAAACAATTTTTCAGGACAATAAGTTTCTCATGTTCAGTGGCTGTTATCGTTCTTTACACTACTGACAGCGGATTCCTTTCTAACCTTTTATTTGAAATGGTGTGGGAAGTCAACATCTTAATTATGTAATTATTTTCTCACCGTCTTAATATGATATCCTTTTTAACTGCTGCTGCTGGAATTCCTCTCGTGATGTGGTTTCTGTTATTTGCTACGGTTCCTCGTTTGTGATTCTGTAGGGTCAGTTCACCAAGACTCACGGGCTTCACACAATCAAAGCCATTTTTAACCATTGACTAAGAAGGCATTTGTACATACGTGTCTGTTTAGATATTTCTGAACGGGTTTGGCTTCATGCACGCATTCCTATGTAAGACTCGATCTGACGAGGTTATTAAAGAACCAAACTTGAGTTATTACGTTAATGTTTTGGTTTTATAGCTGTTTGCGGTGTCTGGCGAAATGAACTCTAGTGAAGTCTATTCTATGTTCAATTTCTCATTTTCCAATACCGAATTTGATCCATTCAACAAGGTAATAGTTTAAATTAACCATTTCATCCAAATGTACATTCCTAACAATGTGTTGCTTTAGGACTACATCACGTCGAAATATCGGTACTCATACAATCAGCGAAGATAAGCAACATCAAACTAGGTCAGTACCCAGATGGGTGACAGCTTCGGCGAATCAAGTGCTGTAAGCTTAGATGTGTGTCTGGTGTAATGAATAACAAGTCGAATTTGGAGGTCGGAGAACCGAGTTTCAATTCCAGCTGGATTCGTTATATTCATTTACTCGCAAATACTCTTGAGAAAGGCATGAATCCATCTCTTCTCCCACAGCTATGATTTAAAATAGTATCATTTGTATCAGTAAATCTTTATTATCTAAAAGAACTCTTACAAACTAAAAATATTTTTTTGCTTTAAATAACTTTCAAAAGATTGATAAAGCATAAAAATACAATTGTGATTGTAAATATTGGTAGAAAGAAATTTGAAAATCGCCTTTTTTGAATTTGAAATACTCACTCCCTTGCAATTAAGTCGTTAAGAAAATCCTGTGACACATAGACGATTACAATGGAATGTCCGATTATTTCATGGAAAAAAATTAAATCGCAGTCAGACTTTCAAATGTTGCCTGGGTAAAATTCGAAATCCCCATGAAAAAGGTAACGACGAACAACTATTAAGGTATGCGTGTGGTTTTCGTTAAAAGAAAATCCGGTTAAATTAGTCAGAATTAGAACTAAAAATATTTGCCGTAAATCTAAAGAATTTTAGCAGCACCCTGTTTCATGAAAAAATCATTGCAGATAATTCTATCGCTAAAAAGAAATCGGAATTTTGTGGTCTCTTAAAAAATTGTCTCTCCCTGGAGCAAGAAGGTAGACGTTTTATTGCTTTAGAAAACTGAATTAAAATCTACATTTTATTTTTTAGTCAGCGTTTCTTAAATAGGTTTTAGTGGAAACATGTTGAGGCATTTTTAGAATTAAACAAGTTAATTTAACTTATATTACGGTTTTGAAATAAATGTTTCATTCAACTGTGTACATTTAATTAACACTAAAAAGAACAGACAGCAGAGACAACAGAAAAAGCAAGCCTAGGAGATTGATTATTTTTTATTATTCAGTACTGTTTAGTCGAGACATGTTTTTGATAATATGATGTTAGGTGTGATAAACTGTCTGTAGTAAATACTTTTTCTCATTAAGAGCAATTAGCGTATATTTTATGAAATACTTTGCGAGACTGCAATATTGTACAAAAGTTCGTTTAGATATTTCATTGTTTCATAAATATGTATAAATCATGACTTTACTACATCAAATATTCTAAACACATTTTTCATTAACTCGAGAAGATAATTGCTATACAAAATGCAGCGTTCAAAACAAGCAGATGAGTCAAGGTCATTATGACAAAAATACTTGCCTAAGAAAATATATCCAGGTAAGATAAGGACAAATGGAAATTAATTCCAGTGTCCGTATATATATATATATATATATATATATATATATATATATATATATATATATATATGAAAACATATAGAAAATAGGAAATAATTCGTTAGGTAAATAATCCGAAGTTCTTTAGTATTTTTGTTTTTATTTTTAAAAAACAGTGCTCGATACAAAAGTAGAGCCTAAATTATAATTATTTATTTAAAAATATGATTCCTTCGCTACATAAGAGTTCTTATGTTTCAAAAACAAGAGCTGTAAACTTCAATATAATTATTAGAATTAAATTGAATTAAAATACCAAGCTCTGTTTCATCTTCTAGCGAAATTTTCGGAATAACTAATCTTGAAATTTTCGCGTCTTTATAAGCATATTCATTATTAAAATTAAATTATAATGGAAACGGCTAGAGCAATTGTTTAAATAAGGGGCGTAAGGATTAATAATTTGTATCAATATCTTTGGGAAAGAGGTCAAGTCGTGGTAGGGTTGGAGTGTCTAAATTAAGGCGGAATATGGCATTTAAACTCACACCGTCTCGTCTGGTTCATCGTAAACTGTCTATAGAGATTTATTTATGTTTTGATTTTATTATTTTTTAAAAGGGTCGTGTGCATATAAAAGTATCGTATTGAGCTACAATTTGTTTATTTTTTGGCGACTTCATAAAGGTTTTTTATTTAGACTATGGACTTTAAAATTTGTATTTATTATTTAATTGTTTGTTTATTATGCTAATTATTTAATGCGAAAATTTGATGATGTCGATCAAAAAACGTTAAGTCATGTCTATTGTTTAAAAAATTTTCATTATTTAGAAACTTAATAATGTGTAGTTTTTCATGTAGGCATAAAGGGCATGAGCTATCCCAGGTTTTACAAGTTCTTATTTTATTTATAATTTTCCATTTTACTTTTGGAGT
>OZ038493.1:102519976-102529976 GCA_964036315.1 Acanthosepion esculentum | reverse complement strand
TTGAAAGCATACTGAAGCAATCTTTTAACTACCGTGTCCCTTCAGGATATGCGGGATCACAACTTTCTCTCCTTTTTTATTTGTAACCCATCTGCACTTTTTTAGCCACTGTTCTGATATTCAATTACACATGCTCTCTATGCATGTCATATGGTGTTTCTCTATCCCCCTCTTACCTTCAATATATACTGTGGATGTCCAATTCTGCAAGCCTTATTTATCCTGTCTCTTCCAGATACTAATAACAAGCATTTTCTTTTGTTTTTATATTCGTTAAAACTTTCACATATTCGGTCTATGTTATTTTACCACTGTTCTGTAGAGACACACATCAAATCTTATCATTTTTGAGTAAACTTGACATTTTTTGCTATTAGGTTGGTGCAAAAATAATGTCGTTTTTTGACGTTCAACTTCATGTGAGAAAACGACATTATTTTTGCACCAACCTAATATATAGCATAAATGATCTTACATAAATTTGAATCACTCTTACATTTATTTCCAACAAAACTAACCTGTTTCTTAATAGTTTTAGATTTTGGAAGGCATCTTTCGTTATTAAAATCTGCCTTTCGAATTTCTGTATTCGATTTTCTATCGTCTTTCATAACACTTCTTACAATCACCTAATTAACAAGAATTTGGTACCAATAGATAAATTAGCCAAGATTTTTGTGTACTTTTACACATTCAAAATTACACCGAGTCGTTTGCGCAACCTTTATCTTGATAATTTAACTAGAGTTTCTAAAATCTCTGACCTCCACCTATGGTCAGAATAACAGTTTAGAAGTGGTTATTAACATTACAATTCAGGTTGTCTTTGCTAAATTGTCGGAATCAGTAAGAACCGAAACGGGATGCCGCAAGCAATGAGTCCAAGATCTTGAATCTTAGAAGCCTTTCATTGTTTGGATAATTTCTCCGCCGCTACAACACAAAAGATAGTTATTACTTCTGGGACATTGTAAATACTTTCCTCTATTTATGATGCCGGCGGTGACATTCAAACGTTGCTTCTCTTAGTAGAAGCAACTTCAAAAATTTATTGTTCTCTTTCACTGTCATTTCGTGACTGTGATTTCAATCCACAAAGGTTTCTTATTTTGTTTTCGGCGTCTATTATAATTAAGAATACACCAAAGGTTTTTGAGAAATTAAAATATCTATGTTGTGTTTCCTATTTAGAAAATTAAATTGGTTATTATTATATGATATGGTAGATGCGAAGTTGGTGTACTAGATACCGGCTCGGAATATGAACGTGGAGAGACGAGTTTTAGTTCTAGACGGCTTCGTTATATTCACTTACGATTAAATAGTCTTCGGAAAGGTATGAATACACCCCCAAGCTATGGGTTAAATAGGATTTCTATCTAGGGAAATCATTGTTATTCTCAAAATATAATTTGCTCGTAAATATTGCATTAACAATATTCACTATAAAAAAAAAATACGTTTGTCTTAAATAACACAGAATGTGGAGTGGGGTGATTAGCTTTAACCAAAAAAAAAATAAAATAAAAATAAAGCAAATCCATCAATCAATATTATTTGAATGTTTTGGGTTACTTTTTAATCGTGGCCGATGCTACCCCAGGGTTTTCCTTGATGAGCATTTCAACGTTAGCAATTATTTTTCATTGTTCAATGAAAAATCAACCCGAGTCGTTTGGTTAGTTTTTAAATACAAAATAATTTGACTCATCAACCACCTGGAATATATATATATATATATATATATATATATATATATATATATATATATATATATATATATATATATATATATATATATATATATATATATATATATATATATATATATAAGTGTGTGTGTGTGGAGAGAAAGAGGACGAGTGATAGATTTTGTTCTGGAATATTCATTGCCAAAACGAAGATGTGTCTCACACACTGATTCGTATAATATAGCAGGAAATATGGTTAAAATATGTCAGACACAGAACACAATTTTAAATCTTTGACGGTTTAAGCTCTCATATACGAAAGCTCCTAACGGCCATAATCCTTACTTAATATTTCATCCGATCTCAGTTTTGTTTTCCGTATCATAATAATTGCCACACTCGTTTTCATTCATAATATTTTGATACATATGTATTAGATTTTTATTTAAAAAAGAAACATCTGTATATTTAATAGAATACTTATTTTTATATTTTATTTAATTTCTTTCTAGCGATAAACTCAAGCGACAACAAAATAGTCATTTACTATAACTGCATTTTATCAATGTTTTGACATTTATTTTCGATACTAGTAATGTTAAAATATTAGGTCTAACTACAAAATTCTTTTTTATTTTATAATTAAAGGAAGATTTATCAGTGAATGACCAATTTGTATAGATCTAAAAAACACCAATATACTGACTGAAATAAGGACTATATCCATTGTTAATAGTTACAGATGAAAACCAGAATGAATCTAATTACAGATGTCACAAATAAGAGAAACAAAAAAATTATTAATAACATTCTATCGAACTAAGTTATAAATTCCTCGCGTAGAGTTTATCAATTATGTATTTTTACTAACATTCATCCAATACAAGGCCCACGAGCCACTCAAGTTAGAGGGTTACGGCGAGGAGTTATATTAGCTTAGGAAAGGACAAGCATTAGGAATATAGAGCTGAAGGAATCGGAAATCCAATCTTAAACAAGAAACAACGGATAAAATTCTACTTCTATTTCAAAACATTAGGGTTTCTTAGTGTAAATATATATTTTTCCATTTTGACATTCTGTGCTGTTCCATTGTTTTGTTTTTACTCTTATTAGGATGTCATAGAAAATTAGCTGTTTCCATACAATAAACATTCGTTCCTCGATCGAATAGTTCGTACAACTGCCGATTGAAATTCATAACATCTTTGTATTAAAACAGTTTTTCAGAGAAGTAGTCTTATCACTGTTGCTAACTGTTATCGATCTTTCTAGCACAGATAGACGCGACTCTTTAATAGCATATAACGGTAAGTATAGGCTTGGTCTGTGTGATATGTCGAAAAGGTTGATGTAAATTAATTGATAACACCGAAAAAGTAGATATTAACTAATAAATAAATGGCGCATTGTGTTGTATTGATGAAGTATTTTATGCATAAATCCAGTTTATTTAATGTCGAAATCTGTGGTACTGATTGAATTATTTTCTACGGTTTATCAAACCGTTCTAGGTTATTTAAAACCATGAAATATTTTTAGATTGTAAGGATTTTTTGAAGATAAAACTTGTTTAGTGACACAATTCTTACCAATTAACTCATATCCGGCAGATAAGAGACGGATTTATACATTTCCCAAGGGTCGGTCAGTCAGTTATGTGCCATACGTGATACACGCTTAGGCGATCATCTATATTTCGATACATGGCTAACGAGGCAGATTTTTTTCACACAGTATGTTGCCATTTCTTTCTGCTGTAGACCAGTTGCCATGCAACGCTATAGAACTCGGTCTGTCTTGCTATTTACACATAGCTGGGGGCAGGGGAGAAGAAGAGGATTCACACCTTTCCGAAGGATATTAACACGTAAGTGAATGTAATGGATTCGATTGGAATTCTAACTAGGTCCTCCGATTTGCGCGTAAGTGAACGAACCTAATTGGTGCTTGGCTCAATAATTCTAAGTCATTATCCATTCCACTATCCGCAGATCCAAACTTATAGCCCCTGGTATCCGCAAGCGGTCACCATTCTAAGTACTGACCAGGCTCGACGTTGCTTAACTTTGGTGATCGTACAGCATTGAGAAACGGCTTTCAGTTAATGAAAATATTATGAACTGTGCGATGAACTGCGATATATGAGATAAGATCACATTCAGCGACGAAAGGAAGATGGAGCTTAACTCTAAGTGTGACTTCATAAAAAAAGCCGGTTTGAAAGCGAAATAACCCACGTTACACAGCGAAGACAGTGAAATTTTGTGGGTAATGCTTTAGAGTCACATAACAACTGGTAGTTTAAGTAAATGGCTAAAAACTGAGGATAGTTTGAATAGTACTAAATATATCATGTTACTGGGGGAATATTTAATACTAGACTTGGATGAAAGTGAAATTATTTAGCATTACGGAGCTCCTTATCACAAATTGAGTGCACCATAACAGAGATTGACTTAAATCATGAATCAGTCCTTGAGAAAACTGACGAGCAGAATTCATTAAGAGAATTCATTTGATTTAGAATTGTGGGAGCCAAAACACAGGGAATTTTATCAAGTAGTTGTGAAGCTGGTGAAAAAGTTGTACACATCGCATAGCAGCCACAGTGAAACAATTCTTCAAGATACAGGAAGAAATACAAAATATTAGTCAGTATTATATGTAAAATTTTCATTAACGTTTTAAAACATAAATTTTAATGTTTTAAAACATATACATTTTAATGTTTTAAAACACAGACATTCCAATGTGTTAAAATACAGCATCTAACTTAGTTTATATGAAGTGGTGGTGGTCTTTTGCACGGTCAATTTTGGGTGACCATCGCACATCTTTCAGAATCCTTTGCTAAAACATAAGATAATTAGTGGGTGGGGAGATGAATCCAATCGCGTCAAAGTTTCATCATACAATAAAAAAATCCATTTATAAGATGACAACTATCAGAAATTTGAAATGGCTTAAAATGGTTTTTGATTTTTGCATGGTAACGTACCTAATTGTCATTCAAAGATCGGAGATTCTTAACGTCGATTCGAACTCCAACCAGTGGAATCGAAACAAAATTAACTTAAAAAAAAGACTTGCTGGTTTAATTAGTGTAAACTGCAGATTGGCATGCAAGATCCTTTCTTGAATGAAATGTGAAATGAAACTAAAAGTGCTATGAAATGAAATCAAATTAAAATGAAGTGTTAAGAAAATTAATCCTATTGAATACACGATAATCTTTTTGTTAGTTATATTTCTTTTAAATGTTATAATTCTATTCAGTGCTACACGGCGTATATGTGAATCTGGGGGTATAATCATTTCTGCCTTCCATCAATATGGTTGATGATAATCTCCAAGAGAGGAACACATTGCGCTTTCTGGGTCTGACGTTTTCCACTGACTTAGAGTCGGATGGTTATATTGAATAAATTGCCATGTTTGTTGCTAGGAAATTTCGTTTACTAAATAATAGTTTCATTTTATTGGGGAAAAGTATCACTGCTCCGACTGCCTCGGTTTGACCTTAGGGATCAGATACAAGACAAAATAATGAAGTCGGTTTTAATTGGCTCAACGAGTGTTGGAATGATAGAGAAAGGGTTTTCAGGGAGTTGCTTCTTACTCGTCAAGCAATGTAGACGTGTGAATTTCGTGTCTAACATTGTTCTCCCGTGGAGGGAGACATGCAACATATAATTATGGGAGGACGCAGAAGGAGGGTTACAACGCGGTAATGTTCGAAGAATATTTTCAGAGGAGGATTCAACGAGGGAGTATATAAATAAAGAAAAAATAATTATGACATAAGGACAGAAAATAAAAGAGGAACTGTAATTACTATGAACATGTGTGTGTGTGTGTGTGTGTGTGTGAGCAGTAGAACTAATGTTCACACACACACACACACACACACACACACACACACACACACACACACACACACACACACACACACACGCATCTAAACAGCAAACCAAAATAAGAAATAATGATGAAAACCATCTAGAAAAAAGTGTAAGCGGACTGGTTGCCGCATGTCCAATGGAAAATTGTTTTCCATTGGACATGCGAGAAATAAAAACTGTCGGCATTTTGGATGGACAGAAAAATAAAAAGGACGAGTAGGGAAAAGAAAGAAAGAGGGAACATAGTGAACATCCACATTGGTGTAACAATGTCAATTTTGATTAAACATTTTTATGAGAGGCCGATTTTTGTTGTTTAGTTTTGTCTTATTACAAAGGTTTAGGACCATGAGCAAAAATCCGTTGCTGATTTTGATTGGCACACTTTAATGTTGTATGTCTGGCAGTCTGTTTTACTTATTTTGTTGTGGAAATCTGGCCGCGAAAGTTTCGCTTTTAAAAGCAAATTTCTGGAGAAGGAAATTTGACAATAAAATAAATTTTCCTGATGTTGAACTTTGAAGAAATTTGATGTTGGCCACGTACGCGAATGCAATGGAAAATTGTTTTGAAGAAGAAAGACTGACGGTATTTTGTGATGAGCCATTCCCACTGTGTACTGTTAATGAGTTGAATATTTTTGTGACTAGAGTTTTTCGTGCATTCAAATGTTTTAAGTTTAGAATTATTTTGTTAATCGTAATTAACTGACAAATGATTGTTTTGTTCATTTTTATAACAGATTGTGGGATTCTTTTTTTATTTAAGAGACGTATGTGTGTTATTTTGCCTTCACTATTTGAAAAATAGTTGTTAATAGGTGAATTTTGTGAGTTAAATTTTTGTGGAAAAATTAAGCTAATTAATTATTTGTGGGAATAAGTAGATTTGACCTGCATAGTTTCTGGTTTCCGAATGTGTTTGTGTGTGTGTGTCCTCGATGGGAAGGTGTCACAACTAAATATATAGATAGAAACCAGACAATGTTGTGTAGAGTGGGAGCTGTACGCTCTGAAGTATTCATAAAAAATGGATATACGCTAAGATACCCACGGGGCTTATATATGGCCTTGACGAACAAAAAGTAATTGGTAAAGTGGTTTCTGAGATGTCAGGTCGCGGTAAACGACTAAGGGAAGAAAACTCTTGTAACCACGGTAAAACCAGTAGTGGATTAGTTAGGAGGTGCTGAGAAAATGTAGTTGTTTTCCCCGTGGGGGCAGCCAAGGACAGAAGGGATTGAGGTGATGCGGGATGAGTCTTGGCACACAGAAGCATTGGTTAATAATAACGATTATAGAAAATTAATGGTGGTAAATTTGCGAAGATTTGTTCACGTAAATCTGGTAATACACAAATAACAAAGTATTGGTTGTGGTTGAATAAATAGGGTGATGTATGTTTGCTGTGTCACTGTTCATAGAAAGTGTGGATCATAGATATACGTGGCAAAAATGTGGTTCAGTCGTGGAATTGCTTGACGTTGTCGCGGGAAGCTTTTAGCATGTATTGTGTGATTTTTGGACAAGTATTTTCTTCTGTGAACTGTAAGTACATTTCGTGTAGTCTCAAGGGAAAAGACAAGAAATTCTGCTCTCCCCAGGAATATTGGATTGCAGAGGTGATACCTGCTGACCTGGATGAAGGTTTTATTGTTGAGGTCAAAATTCAATGTTGGAATGAGTTGTATCCAGATTGTCGTCTGAGGTGTTGAGCTTGGGTTAGCAAAGCTTGTGACCAAGAATGTACAAAGGATTGTCCGGTATTGTTTTTTATTAAAAGAAAATCTTCGTGAAGCGTGAGAACTGGTCAGAGTAATGGTATATGTGCATATAGGAGGGGTCATGTGACCCAGGCCCAATGAAGAAAGAAATGTAAGGAGCATTCATTGCAGACACGAAAGAGATGGGAATTTTAGAGGAATATAGTTGAAATAAAGTTCGTGAATGATTTTTAATGATTAGGTAAGGTATGTTAAATAATAGTTTAGCAGATTTTTATTTTTATGGGAAGTGTGTCTCTGCTCTGATTTCATCAGGTTGCCCTTAGGCATCAGATACAAGGCAAAATAAGGAAGTCGATTTTGATTGGATGAACGAGTGTTGGAATGATACTGATATAGAAAGCTTTTTCATGGAGCTGTTTCTGAACCGTTAAGCAAGGTAGACTTATTTCCTTTCGTGTCTGGAAACGTCGTCCCAGTGGAGGGAAAACAAACCCACTAAATATGTAGAAATGTATACATTGACGTTAATAAAATAGCCAAGTTAAAATCTGTGTTGAAGTTTTTTTTGTATCTTGGACTCAAAACAACTAGCGATCATCAGCCGGGAGAAGACGAGCGAAAGAATAATGCAACTTTATGATCAAATCGACACCGTCATCTAAGACCTATACGACACGTTCACTGTGTCATATTAACCTCCAAGAGACCAACTGATTGCGCCTTCTCGTTTTGGCGTTTTCCACTGACATAGAGTCGGATGATTATATTGCATAAATTGCTATGCCTGCCCCTAGGAATGTTCGTTCACTGTGTCATGCAAGAACATTTTTCCTTGCCAGAATCCTTCATGCACGTTTATGAGTCTACCATCCGTTCGTCCATTGAATATTGCTGCCACATTTAGTCTGGTGTTCCTGCTATACATTTTGAGATTCTTGACCAAATCCAATAAAGATTTTGTAATGTGATCGGTTATGTTCTGGCTCCTCGTCTTCAGTCACTTTCCCACCGCCGTGACGTGATATCGCTCCGTTTTTTCTCTCCAAATATATTCATAACAATTGTTCTTATTAGATATCCTTCTTGAAACTTACACCCCATAAACTTTAGCCTTGTACTAGATTGGCAACCAGGTTCTATTGTTGAAATAGCTAGGTATATCCGTAAGTACTATTCTGATAGTTTCCTTCCTCGAACTTCTGACCTGTGGAACTCTCTTCAGGGTTCTTACATACCTGTCACCTACGGTATCGAATATTTAAAAGCAATGTCAATCGCCATCTTCTGTCTCCCTGAGATCCGTTCTTTTATTGTCCTAATGTCTTCTCACCTGCTTTCATTCTCCATGAAGCCTTGCTTGTTAACAGAAATCATTAACTTGCAGGAGTGAAATGACTAAGAAAGAAACTGCCTATTTTTGGTTGCAGTCATTAATGACCAATAATTGTTCACTCCTCTTTTCAGTGTTGGCGGGAATACCTTTTAGCAGTAAACACGTAATACCGTAAAAACAAAATTGAAAAATATATCAATATAACAATAGACAAGAGCTTGAAGATGGCGCATGATTGATTTGTTTTTTCGAATTATCAACCTTTTAACGAATTAATTTAAACCAGAAAATATTTTAGATTGTTAGACTATTTTTTAGATAATAATGATCTAGTGATACAAGTGCTACTAATTAACCCGTAGCTTGGGGGAAGAATAAGTGGATTCATAGCTTTCCCAAGGGTATTTGCGCATAAGAGAATATAACAAATCCAACAAGAATTAGAACTCAGTTCTCCGATTAACAAGCTCGAGTCGTCATACATTACACCATCCGCAACACCCAAGCTTACAGTACTTGGTATTCCCAAGAGGTCACCCATCTACGAGTCTGGATGTTGCTTAACTTCGGTGACCGTACTGAAAATAGTGTTTCATGTAATGTGGCCGTAAGCCATGATGGCGAATGATATAGGAAAATATTATTTATAAGTGGATATGTTCATAAAATGATGCATCCTTCTGTGTCCATGTAAACTACATCAAGTTCAGGGAATAAAATAGCATCGTTGAGTAGAGTAACGTTTCAGCGACAGAACAGTCACTATCAGGATTAAGTAGCACTTGAATACCAGTAATGATAGTGCAATACATAATACCGCAAGATATTGATTCATTATAAATGAAGAATGCCCTGAAATGAATGCTACCTATTTATTTCTATGGAAACTACAAGAGGAGAAGGGAGCTAAACGTTGGTTAGAGTAAGTTTTCAGGTACAAAACAGAACGTTCATATCGCCTCTATCAATCGCTAATCGCTGAAATTAATGCCACAGAAAAATACCAAACCGTTGGCTAGAGCAATTTTCTGCTACAAAACATGATTTTTCCATTATCTGTCTATATTTCTGAGATGAGGTATTATGTACACTATTTACATTATTCGGACTATTCCAGATAGCCACCACCACTGACCATGCATTTTCATCAGCAATAAACAATCTTTCACCAATTTGTGCGGTGGCTGCTACGTAGAGCTGGCTAGAACATAACTAGTTACCCACCTTCGACTTTTTGCTCTCCATAAAACAACAACCGTCAATGAATGTCAATTGGTACAATTTTTCTGCTTGGAAGATTTCAATGATTCTTCTCTGTACACGTGTTTTCATGCCAGAGGCTAAT
>OZ038493.1:102439976-102517476 GCA_964036315.1 Acanthosepion esculentum | reverse complement strand
CTACTTAGACAGGCGCGACCACATTAATTGCATATTAGATTAAACCCTGGGCCAACATTCTAAAGGAGATTAGCAATCAAGACCATTACAAACATCCCTAAAATTTTTCATGCTCAATACGATTTTGTCAAGAGTCTCTGTTACAACTGTGCACTGATTAACCTACATACATATACCTACAAGTCAACTCATGTCTGAGTACAATTACATCCTTGTGTTTATTCTTGACTTTATAGCCGCTGACGACTCATTAGTCCAACAGGAGACCTACACTTTAAGACATGGGTTTGAAAGCAAGATCACTCGTTGCATTGGTAATAGAGTGATGTGATTTCAAGTGAAATCAAATTGGACATCATAGTGATACATTGTGTTGTTGTAGTGAGGTGTCAGATCAAGCTCGCCTTTCAAAAAGCATACACATCTACATTCGGCACGGATTATCTTTAGCGCTTTTACCTGGGAGAAGAACTACGTGCAACCCGTTTTAGCTTCGCTATTTAATCCTTACTTTCTCACAGACGTCAGAACTAGTCGTCAGTAGTACCTTCCAAGTATACCTTACAGTCGAGAGATCTTTTCAAACTCTGGTGTCTATGTTAATCTTCTAAAGTGTATCCGCGAGGCAGTCTTTTGTAGCATTTGTGAAACTTTCACAGCGGACATTTACTTCATACCAGTTCACCAATCAGTGCTTTTTTAGAAGCCGTCTCTCCGCTAAGATGTGGTTTATAAATAACAGAATGCAAGTGTATATTTAAATTAAGAGTCTTTAAACACGATCGCCTATTTTTCATATATATTTTTGTAGCGTAGACATATTAATGATTTCTATATATCTTTAGGTATTAAAAAATGTATGTTTAATAATAGATATTACTTAAGTCGAATATACTTCTAACTATAATACTAATATTGTTCTTAATAAAAAGGTGGATAGTAAGGTGACATTAGACATGTACTTTGCGCTACACCGAAAATATTTTTAAATGATTTGCTTAGTGTTTTCTCTAGTTGATAGCCGCAACGAGCCCGGGACAGCACAGGTTAACTTCTATTGATTCTTCTGTCTGATCGACCCAACTTTTATTAAGATTTTAACAACGCATGTAAATTAGCGATAGTTTCAAATGCACTAGAACCACGCATGCGCTTTACCTAAATTGCAAATGGCAGCTCTGGCACAGGTAGGTTAGAATTCCTTGGTTCTATTTCACCTTATTTTTCTTAATATCAATTTTCATGAATTGATTTTAATGGCACTGGGGAGGATATTATTTCTGCCAAATATTCGAATATGCATACTGGAAATATAAGTGCAAGTAAACGCTTGTAAAAAAAAAATTAATTTCTTATCTAAGACTAATAAGTTATCTTACGCCTATTGCGACACTAAAGCCGATAAACAACGCTACTAGCTACTACGGTTAAAGTACACTGAAGCCTCTAGCATCTACCCAAAAAGGGAGGAGTTACAAAAAAATGACTCTTACCTGTGTAAAATAGTTCTTTCTTTATTGCGCAATCTTTTGACTGAAAATAAGAATAAAATGATTTTATCATAAAATAGAATAACAAGGACGCAGAAGAAGAAGAAGAAGAAGAAGAAGAAGAAGAAGAAGAAGAAGAAGAAGAAGAAGAAGAAGAAGAAGAATAATAATAATAATAATAATAATAATAATAATAATAATAATAATAATAACAATAATAATAATAATAATAATAATAAGCATAGGGAATAAAGGGGCTTGAAACAGAAATCAGTTTAATGTGGTATTTCAAGTCAACATTATCCGTTGTTATTGGCGGTCTCGTAAACATTTCAAAAGGAGCAAACAAAAATGTGGATGAAATTTCCAAGCCCTAAAATATAAGAATTTTAGTAAACCATAATCATGGATATTTCTCACATCATGTGTAAATCTATCTTTATGCAGTGATCACGATTACATATATTTCTCGGATTGGAAGCCACGGATCGATTGAAAGATGTTCCAATAGACTCAGTAAAGGGGTTACTGATAGCCAATGCTTTAAATAATACAAAATAAATGTACTGGCAAGTTCAGCTCACACATTACGAATAGATTTCTCAATGTAAAATATGTGTGATCTTAGTTTATTTTTTGTATTTTTATATATTTTTAAATGTAATGATGCCATTTTGACCGTAGGTCTCTGGTCGGCACCCAGAAGAAAATGTGTATGTAACAGAAATAAAAGGAAATAATAATAATTTAAATCTTGAAAAAGAGCGTTGTAGATAAAAATGTCACAAAATCAGCTAGACACAAAACCGAAACAAAAGCGAAAGTATTATGTCAAAATTAAATGGAGGACATCTGGAGCCAAAATCCCCTACATAGCCAGTCCTTATTCCGAAGTAAAAAATATTGATGTAGATCAATTCACAACTATCAAGTGGCTAAGGAGTTCATGACTTAAAGGTAAAACTGAAGAGATCATTTTTTTTGCACAGGACCAGAGCCTGCTTACGGGCAACTACAAGTCATAAAAGTACAGACCCAAAATATAGGTTCTGTGACCAATACATTGAAACTATTGATCATCTTATCTCAGGTTGCTCAATACTCACAATCAATGAGCACAATAACCGTAATGAAAGGGGAGTTCAGAATCTCTGTAGGAAGATCTCTAATCACTACGGAGGAAAACAGCTGAAAACTGGTATTACACTTCATCATTATCACCATTACTACTACTACTACTACTACTACTGCTACTAGCAACCGTTAAAATTTCACAGTTTTCCAGCTGGATTTTTCCGATGAATAATAATTATTAACTTAATGAACAAATAAGCTCATTGTGAGATTTCACGACTATAAAATACCTGTGGGAATTCTCCGATTTCATCGTTAAATATTTGAGTTTAACAACTTTCACCAAATATTGCAATAAAACCCACGAGTGTGAATGCAGTTCATTATTTTTTAAAAAGTAAGCCGGTGTCAATGAAAACATTAGAATTTGACAAGTTTTCCATGTCGGTGTAGCAGACATTAAAGCTAGGAGAGTGTTATCGGTCCTTCTATATTCTCTTTCTTTCTCTCACTGAAACCAAATAGCGTCTCTGATATGCCTTTCCACGCGATGAAAACATAATAGACCATTATTTATGTGTTATTGGCTTATCGGAACTTTTGTTTTAATAAAACGCAAGAGGGATACTGGGATAGGAAGAAAGAGGCGGAAACCCAATCATAAACATGTAAAAAAGGAACGAAGGTGTGAGCAGGGTTATATGATAATAAATGCCCTGATTTTACAGAAGACATCTCATGGTTTCTGATCTTAATTGATCGCTGGTATTAACACTTACATATTTCTTTTGTTAAATTTGCTAGAGTATATATTCCATTTAAAACCGCAAATATCATTGTCTGTTGTTTGAAATTAAAACATAGGATTGTAGTGTGTGGGGGGGGGTGAACGCGCCGTTGTATCTTTGTTACTCAACCATCAGGGCCAGGTGGAGCGGAGTGGGGAAAAACTTGCTTTATTTAAGTTTGATGGAAGAGGAACCGAACACGACTTGGGAGATGCGTCTGAATACTTAGAAACGTCTTCAATCGATGTCCGTCCAAATGGACGGGATTTAATTGGCACGAAATTATTTCTGTGACGCACCAGCAAGATTATGATTTTATCAAAGTCTCTCAGCATATAGCACACATTTATCTGTGAGGCATGAGTCTGACATCACCTTATTAGTTCTAGAATTATACTGCATGTATTGAGATTTGTATCCCAGCTTCATTATTTGACATGCTGATCTATCCTTTATATTATTATTATTTATTCCCTCGAGCTATCTCGGGCATTCATGAGTCTATCACGCTAACCATAACGGTCCCGCATCAGGGTCGGAAGTTTATTAGTGTGACATTTCTGTGTCATAACCTAGCTAGTCAATGTATGCGGTTACTGTGCGAACAAGCAATCTAACTCCGTGGCTAGTGGTCTAGAGCAGTACATCACTTGTTTTCCTCGCCAGCAGTCTTTTGCAAAGCGCATTCTGCGTTCACGTCAGACTAGGAATATCAGGAATGGGTCCGTAGAGGTGTGATTTAGTCAGATGTTGTCTCCAAGAGATGTTAAGTGTAGCTCTCAGCTTCCGAGAATAGGTTCCATCAAGCTTGGACACTACATTGACTACATATTGAGAACTCCCCTCGACAAACTTCATGATCTCGGATTTACGCTATCACCAAGACTTTCAAATCGTTTTTCTGCAAAACAGTTGAGAGGTATTGTTGGAGATAGCATAACTATTTCTGAAGAAACAATTACCAATTCCAAAGTTCTTCTACATCATCTAGAAAATACCACAAACGGTTTTGGACTCTGTCAATGCCTCTAAAATTGAATTCATAGGCTTCAACCAGCTCTACCCTTAAATAATATTAATAATGAAGGAAACAATTTTTATAAAGAATGCATTATATTCGTAAAGTTTAGGAAAGTGATAAATACATCCATCCAGCTAATGCAGCTTGAATGATAAAAAAACGTATGATAAAAAAAGGTTTTAAAGAAGAACTGGGAAAAAGCATTTACATGGTCAATATGCTCTCAGACGTAACGATGCCGATATAGATAAACAAAACCCATCAGTGGCATAAAGAGCATACGGATAAAAGCATAGCCAAACGCGTTTATAATGACTGCACCGGATCAAAGCTTACTCGCCAGGAATTATAAGGCAACTAAAATAAGATAAAAGTATGTAGATCCAATATGTAGATTATATGAATAACATGTTGAGACTTGACTACTTAAGTGTCTTGTTGTTCAGTCCTGATAGCAATAGAATACCTATATTGATATATGATTGGCTATTATATTCATGTGAAGATATATTTGTATTAAAGTACACGATATGCCGAAAATAGTATGAATCCCAAACGACTTATAGAAGGCCATGATATATTCTTTGGGACATTCCCAATTATACAAACTTTATTAAGAAAAAACGTAGCTCCCGAAAATTATTGTTATATCTTTAATATTTGGGCACGAAAGAAGAACAAAAAACAAAACAAAAAACAAGAAAAACTAAAAACGATACAGCCAGTAACATTAACAAAATTCCTAAGAGGCCCATTTCCCAAGAGTTTAAAAAGATTTGCACTGTGTCGAACTAATCGTCTAATGGGGAGAGTATTGTCAATGCAAAAACTATAAATGTATACGAGTGATGTAAACGGAATACACATGTTTTCTACCTTGCCTTTTCCTGTATGTCGGGGTGCTTGGTAAATTATTGTAGTGACTGGGAAAGCAATAATAATAATAATTTTAATAATATGGAAATCAAAGTGAATTCATCCATATGAAAGAACCTGTTGAATCAGCCATCATAGGAATGGTAAAATATATCCGACACACTAGAAAATGAAAACAAACAAAAACAAAACAAAACAATACAAAAACAAGAGGAGCGTGTAGAATTCAGAGCGAAAATGAAAATGGAAGAATGAAAAAAAAAATCTGTGGAGAATTTAAATAATAGAGAGAATATCGGCGACATTAGGTTTGTTTACGCAGAGGAACTGATCAAAACAAAATACATTAGAATCATTGTCATGTCCTATCAATTCAAGATATAGGCAGGCATGAACCTCTACAGCTTTACTCATTTAATAATGGAACAGAAAATGATAAAAATAATAAATCAATTCAACAAATAAAAGTCATTTTAGGAAAGATTTTTGTGACTAGTTTCCGGCTCATTTCTCTGCGACTTTGATTTCAAAATTATCTTTTTCCAAGAGTGGCTGCATCGCAATTATCTTTCGCCAAGAGACGTTAGTCTGCTGTAATTTAAGCCAGACTAGGGCGACGATAAGATATCAATTCATGTCTTTTCCATGGATATTTGTGCATAACTGAATACAGAATACGAGTCAGAACTATTATATTACACATTTTGCCTCCGTTACGGTGGAGTAATGGATAGCTGCTCGGATTGAGGAATCGGAGGGCCGCGTTCGAATTTCAGTCGAATTCATTGCATTATATGCTAATACCCACGAAAAAAAAAGTATGAATCCTCTTCTTCTCCTCGCCCCAGCTATTGTTAAATAGCAGGGCAGACCGGGTTGTATATCAACTGGTCTACCGCAGAAGGAAATGGCAACGTACTGCTGAAAGAAATCTGCCTCGTCAGTCATGTATTAAAAGATGCATGATCGGCTAAGCGTGTATCACGCATGGCACATAACTGACTGACTGAAGTGCCATGATATCCGTACATCCATTGGTTTAATACAGTATTTTCACCACAAGCAATGGTACTAAGAGGCAATGGGCTACTGAATCATAAACAACCATATCAAATAACATAAACCACATCAATTGAGGTCTTTTAAAAGCAGCAACCACTAAAATGGTTATGTAACTCAAAAAGAAAATAATTATATAATGAGAGATGTTGACATTCCATACTGCTTCGAAGAAACGGTTTGGATGTAAACCCTCATCAGTACCGATAAGAGTAATTATAGCTACTGGACTTAAGCAACCTATTTTGTGGAAAATTGTTTTAAAAGAAAAAAATGATAAAGGTCACTCCATGATAGCACTGATTGCTAAGTCAATGAATGCTGAATGGTTTCTTATAAGAAAACGGCTAATATTACCATTACCATGAAAACCGCGAAAAGATTTGAGGTTAATAAAAAATATAGGAGTTTTAATTTATTTTATAATATCATCATCAAAGGTAAAATGTCATTTGTAAAACACATTTTATCTTTGACGCTTCAATCTTGCTAGACTTTCATATTTAACAATTGCTTCTTCTTATATGTTAGAATAAACTAGTTGAACCATATAAGCCTTATCTTTGGTCAATTAGATCAATTTCGATGTAGTATAGTTTGTACATTATTCTTCTAACATTGCTGGTAATATTTAGTCTAGAGATATCTCCCTTGAATAGAATACTGCTGCCATATATGGTCTGGCGTTTCCGCTGTTCGCCTTAAGGTCCCAGACAGATATGCAATGTGATTAGTCCTGATCTGGCATCTCGTCTACAGTCGCTCTCTCACAGACGTGCCGTTGCCTCCCTCTATCTTTTCTACAAATCCTTTCACGGTAACTGCTCCGACGAGCTACTTTCGCTAGTTCCAAGACTGCATGAATTTAAGCGTACTACTAGGCTGACATCACGGACCCACCCTTTCACTGTCGAAACGGTTAAATGTAGCCGTCTCTTCTACTCCATTAGCTTCATGTCTCGCACCTCCCTTCTGTGGAATTCCCTTCCTATTACTTGTTTCGCGGATAGCTATAATCCCAAACTATTCAAATATAATGCCAATCAACATCTCCAGATGCCTTGATCTATTCCCTGTCCTTCTCCCCACCTTTCCTCCTTCGCGCCTCTTTACTCTCATTCCCACTCTATGTAACTCCTTGCGTGCTAGTGACATTCCGCCTTGCTTAGGGTGAAATGCTTAAAAATACACGTTGGGATGGCTTTTTCATATTTTCCATTGATTTGCTTTATATAAGACCCTTTAATTAGCAGTTACATTCTATTGGGTATAATCTATAAATTTTATTTAATTTATTAATTTATATTCTATATATACTTAGTTTTTATTTAATCCATTTATTTAAATATTTTGTTTGATCTTTAGAATTATTTAGATATATTTTATTTTCATTTATTTCTTAAAGAGATATAATATTTATCGTCTATAAAATTGTGAAATTCTAAAAATTAACTCACAAGGTATACGATTTGTCAAGCCTATTGTTAAACTACGGTTTCTTTCTCATAGGAAATGTCATATGTCTTGTGTTATCATTGTAGTAAACTTATATTTGTTTCAAATATAAGGTCTAAGATGGCTGCAATTTTAAATCTGTGTTTCATGAACTCTTACTTAGCATAGGCCACTTTGATTGGGTGAACTGATTATAAACATAACAAGTTCTGCTGCTATCCACTCTCTGTGCTTTCTCACCCTTTTTCTTATTCTACCTTTTCTCTGGAAAAGAGATTTTATCTTGTGTCTTCTTTATTGCTCTTTTTCTTTTCTTTCTTTTTTCGCGTGAAAATAGGCTGAAATCGTAATAAATTGTACTAACCAATCGTTTACTAACGCCTGATGAGGTGTGTTGATACGCATCGAAACATGATTGCATTTATGTAGTGTCATTTTATATGTTTGTATGTATAATAAAGAATATTGCTCTACTATTGGCTTGTACTAAGCTCTCTTTTAAATTAATGTTACGAACGTTGGAATTTGATTCGTTCACATTTCACACACACACACACACACACACACACACACACACACACACACACACACACACACACATATATATATATATATATAACTTGGACCGGTTTTAAATGTAAATTAAGTTTAAGCGTCTAATGAATTTTTCTTTCAAAATTAAAAACTGAAGTCCTTGGCAATTTCACCCGCAGAAAGATTAACAATCAAACAACGTGTGTTAAAGTTATTGAAGTCTATTACGAAAATGGACGTTCAAACAGAAATGCATTTAGCGCACTTCGCGATTTTTTGTCAACATAATCGATCAACCGAGAGTGCAGTTGGAAACGATATAACGTTATTGTGGAGAGGTTCAATTCCTGTGCACGATGCCGAATGGAGGTGTATGTATTTTCGGACACATTCTCGTCCACTGCAGCAATGTTTTCAGCAAACGAGCACGCGTTGGTGTTTTCACATCTGCCAGCGACCCAATTGGTCTGAATTTACGAACAATATTTCCAATTGCACTCTTGAAAAGTTAACACGTTGTTTGATTGTTAATCTTTCCATGGTTGAAAATGCCAAAGTCTTAAGTTGTTAAATCTGAAAGAAAAGAAAAAATATTAGACGCTTAAACTTCATTCACATTTAAATTCGGTCCAAGTTATTGGAACATCCTTTATTTGTGCAAAGTTGACTTCCATGTGCCATGCCGTGTCCATTTAGGACTCTCCACATCTTATCCTTTGTAGTCTAAAGCAATATTTTCCCCTTAGTATCCCTTGAGTATTCCTTTCTGCCGCCCCTTTACACAAGCTCATTAAGTAGCTTACTCGCTGTTTTCATCTCACTTTCTTGCCTTCAATATATCCTGGAAATGTCATATTTTCCAAGCTTTCATTCCTCATTATACGTCATAGAAACATCAGATGTCTACTTCTGAGTGGAAGATAAAGGGAAAGGGCAATAAAAGAACAATATTCAGGAAGGCCGAAGATGGCGATTTACATTGCATTTAAAAGATTTTAGGTGGCAGCGAAGCAAGAAATCGGAACAGGTGAGAAGTACGAGGAAAGAAACTATTGGAATAAAACGGTTACATGTAGCTATTTCAACAGTAACATGATGAGACCTAGTAGCCAATCTAGTAGTACGCGTAAATTCTTGAAGTCCAGGTATCAAAGAGGAGAGCACATTAGAACAACTGGCATGAAAATATTTATAGAAAAGAGGAAAGATACGTCGCAGCGATGGGAATGTCTCTGAAGTCGTGATGCCAGGTCAGGACCGATAACATAACAGATCCTTCATTGGATTTTGTCGAGAACTTCTAGATATCTAGCTGGAGCACCAGATCCTATGGCAGCAATATTTAATGCACGCACGAGTGATTCATTTATAAATGGGATCAGAAGAGAAATATTGTCTAGCACAAAACAATGAACTAAAATTCTTAGCAGCAGACCTAGGAATTGATGCAATATAATCGATCAACTTCATGTCAGTTGAAAACGTGAGATCAACAAGACGCAATGAGTTTCTCCCCTTGAGTTTATCATCAGCCGTTATGTAGCAAAGCGCATATGGTTCTCTATGAGGATTAAAGCAGTTCGTTTGGGGCTTTAAAATTTACTGGCCATTTCTTGCTCCATTTGACAACTCATTGAAGGTTGAAAGCAGCTTTCAGTTTTATTTTGTCGGATCTTTTCCCACATACTATCAAGACAGGTGTAAATATTTGTTCCATCAGTATAAATACTAGCCAGGAACTAATGACATCGAAAATGACATTGATGAAGATAAGAAGCAACGTAAGTCAAAATATAGACTCCTGGGGCACGCCCTCATTAATGAAGGCTACTAATTTAAACAAGTACATAGAGCAGAGATAGGAATAATTTTAGAGAAAAAAAACAACTTTTACAAGTGTTGAAACTTGACTAATGCATGGAATAATAATGCAACACAAAATGTACGTAGAACAAAATGTATTGAAACAAGAAAGTGTACACAATATTTACATATAGTCTTTTGTATATTCCTGGGAAGACCGTTCCTGGAGAATGTGTTGACTGAGTCGCAGTCAGGCAGAGTCTCTGGTTGAATCTCCTGATTCCTCCCCCTCTCTTCCCGGTACCAACCATATTTATATGGTCGGTACTCCATAATGCAAATTAGGTGGATCCTACCACAACAACAAGAATTAACTTCTCACACAAGTTCAAGTGTTCGCTTTCCTATTTTTTCGGGGCGATAAAACTTCATATAATTTTTACTTGATCCCCAAAGAACAAAAAAACAAAGATTTCTTCACTTTCAGCAAGAGGCGATGAATACCAACGAACAGAATTATTTGTCTCGGAAGATTTCAATGTCAAGCCCTTGCATTGTATGCCCTTTCATATCAGACGCCATCTTGGCTAACGTCTCTTAATCACTACTAGGAGAATTAGCAAAACTATAATGGGTTATTGGTAGGGAGGTTCAACCTCTATTTGCTATCACACCAACAACCGCAAAAATTGGGCCAATATAAGATGTTATATTCGGAGCGACCTTAAGAAAACTGCAATGTATTCTTGCCGGTTGGGGTATCATTTTACCCATTTTTTAGGGATAGAACGTTTTTTTCCAATTTAACAATATTTTTTATAAAAGAGAGGAATATCTTTCTTTAAATGTGTTAACTTTCCAGACGTCTGGACTTTCTAAAAATATCGTGCCAAAGATATGACAACATCAGTCATTTTATTGATTGTTTCACTTATTTTTATTTGAACATCTTTAGGATACCGGTGCGAAGAAGCAGACATAAATAAATTAACACGCAAATTCAAAATTACACATGAAATGAATGAATACAGATAAGTGTCCCAAACTTACAGTAAATTACCACATAAGAACGACCGCCTCCGCCTTCATAAAGATTCCACTAGGACAAGTGATAAGCTGTCGAGGGTGAGCGGAGTTATCGTAGATATTATAAACCTACTAAATAGAAATTCTTTTTTCTATGGAAAGAAATCTGTAAACTTTGTGGAAATGCTCCTTTATTTGCCAACCGGATAACATTCGGAACCTATTCACGAAATTTCTTATAGGTAGAGTTCTATCGGTAGCTTAATTCAAGTTTGAATCGGACAGCCTTCCAGGATAGTGTATGTATGTCTCGATGGATAACTTAATATAGATAATGACAAAGTGCAAGCAATATACTTGAAATTATTTGCCGAAATATACAAACAGAAAGAAGGGTTAGCGATGGGACCACCATTATCACCAATAATAGCTAACATATACATGAAATACTACAATGAAATAGCAATAGCAAAGTCATCAGTAAAACCAGCCGTGTGATTTAGATATGTAGATAACACCTTCATATTTATCCCTAATTGAAAGATGTGCAAGCATTGATGCAAAATATGGATTCAATACGGTCTTCCATACATTTCACAATGTACACGTAAAGAGAATATCAATTGGCCTTCCTGGATGTACTAATAACGTTCACAGTGTATGATTTTAAAATATCCCTATACTAAAAATACCAGAATACCCACCGACCATACATTGTTAAGAAGGGATCGTCGGCTATCTAAAACTTCGGACTAAATTTATGCAACCCAAACACATACTAATAGATAGTGATTAACTATAGAAAAAAAAATCAAGGTAACGTCAGCTTCAACGCACAGGGATTGAAGATCAAGTAGAACAATCAAAATGATTTGAAAGAAATTCAAACCTTTGTCGATTTTCTCCGAAACAAAACTAAAAGTTAATTTTATACCATTGAGCTGTGCCAAGGAATAAAGGGTGTGAGTATTCTCCTTTTAAACTTAAGAGTGATGAAATATCGAAATTCTGTAGTCCAGTCGGAATCGTTGAAATCAGGCTATCCGATCATATATGAATACCTTGAAATCAAGTATGGCAGATGCTATATGAAAGGAAAAGGTGGTTTATGGAGTAAAGTATAGATAACAGACATAGAATTTCACTAGATAATATGGATCAAAGGACATCCTTGATATTTACTTAACTTCCCAGGATGGCAGGATGTGAGTCGATTTAACGTGGAGAGAATATACGCATACATATGGACGAAAGACAAAATTTGTCCAGTACCCGTGAAAAGTGTTCACGTGGCCAGTGTTAAGCTCTGGAAACCTCCGCAACAGACCTAGCATAGAATTTAACATTTAGGAGTTACGAAAGAAATTGGCACTCAGAAATTTTACTAGCAGAATACAGAGATTAGGTTTTAAAAACTAAATTTACACCATTTGATTTTCCAAGTGACACATGGCCTATTGGATTAAAGCGTTAGTTAAAGCTTGTATGGTTTTCCGGCAGTTCTGAGTTCAATCCTTTGGTTGGGTAACGCGAAAGAAAATCAGATAACTTGATTTAAAGGGAGAAACGGACAAGCGACATAAAGGTGTATATCTTTTGTTGATCGAGTTCACCACGAGCCAAGTAGTAAAGCCACAGAGTCACAAGGGGTTATTGGGTGTGAAAGAGTTAGAAACAGGAACATAGTTAAGAGTCCAGAACAGAGGATGAGTAATCGGGAGGACAGTAGATAACGATTGACATTGCACTTAAACTTTTACAGATTAAAGTTTGCTAGAAAACATTGAGTCGGAAGGAAGTTTCACAAGCTAGAAGTGCAAGAAACGAAGCTGTTAGCATAGAATTTACAGTTGCATCTAGCCAGATCAATTGTAAGTTGGTACGACTTCGTCGCCAGTCTAGTACTGCGTTTAAAATTCGAAGAATCTTAGCACCATAGCGAAGAACGATATTTATTTCCGCTATGTACAGAAAATTTGGCACAAGGCCAAAATAGGGAAAGGGGGGAAAAGGACGGTCTTCTGTCTTAGATTTAAACTGAGCTAGCCACAAACATTGACCCAAACATACAACAATATTCCTTACACCAAAACAACACATTCTTACTTACCTATCTTACTACATCCACCATTATACCTCACTGTCTCTATGAAAGTCCTAACTAAATCCCAAATGTACAATTCATTGTCTGTAGGAGGAGGGGAATAAAACAACTATTTAAAAACTAGCCCCAGTGAGTATTTACAATATGAATACAACTCTATTTACAAGAGACTGAACAAAATAATGTTAGTAATAAAATCCTGAACAACTACCATCGAAGTATTTATAGAATATTGTAAGGGAGGTAACCCTGCGGCGGGTGGGAAAGTGTCTGAAGCCGAACCGCCGGATTTGGGCCAATAATATTGTTGAATCATCTTTGGATTTTATCAAGCATCTCTAGATAGAAAGGCAGAAGCACCGGACCATATGTGGCAGCAATATTCTAAAAACCGTCTAGCACGATAAAATATACTAGAGAGAATTAACTGACCCGAGATTTGAACAATCTAACCTCGCAGATTGAATAAAAGATTCGTTTCATAGTTACGAGAATGTTACTGCGTACGGCGGAAAACTCAAGGATGCAATGGCCCTTCTTAAATGTGGTGTGTGCAATAATCAAGATGAGGTTTCTAGTCAGAATGAAAAGGCATATCATAATTATAATTTCTCGTTGCAAAAATTCCGACAAACTCAAACTCGCCCGAAATGCAAGAAACAGATTTGTTTGGCATAATTAAAAGCAAGAACGAATAATTGTCCATATTAAAAAGAAAGAGAAGTTGTGCGTGAAGATGCTTGAAGATTGGAAAAGGAAGTGCCCAAATAACCGGATGTGATCATTCCGAAAATAAGGCCAATCAGTGACGTAATGTAATTATAAAAGAAAACGGATGTAATAAATAAAGAAAAGAAAATGAAAGTCACAAGGAAAGTGTGATTTTAGATGATTTAAAAATCGATACGATCAGAAGGATACGCACAGCGCATAGATGAATAAATGAATGGAAAGATGTCAGCAAAATTCGAGGAATGAAATTAAGAGCAGAAATTATGAAAAAGTAAAATATAAATAAAGATGGACGACAAAAAAAAAGCATCAATAGGTATTACATCTGAGATGGCGAAAACAGCGATAAATGGAGCGAATAAATCAGAAATAAAGACATTAAAGAAGGCAATATTGGCAAAATAATTTAATTTATCAGAATCAAAATAAGTGACAACAACGGAGTGGAGATAAAAGAAGAGAAGCACGACAATTTAAAGAAATGGTTTATAAATAAATAAAAAAAGAAACAGTAAAAATACTGTATTTACCAATGGACAGAAAACATGTTCTGTTTTTGGCAGGCATTCTTTTCTATGTTGTTTGGATGAATCGTTGTGTCTTCTAACAAGCAATCGAATAAACAGATACCTATACATGAAACAATATTAAATGAATAACTTCTAGTTTTGGGCTGCCTTGGCTCCTGGTTCGATTTATATTCAGACTCTGTGGCTTGATGCAGATAAATTGGTGTCACCCAAAAGTGTCTCACGGACAATGAAAACTGATGTCACTTGCCTTCTTTACGTGTGTTTGCAAACACTACAATTTATTTTCTATAACATTGTGTAAGTAACATAATCATACCGAAAACACTATTTTTCGAGCGAAAAAGGTTAGATTTAAACCATTTTCGTTTGTTTTCGTGGGTTTGCAAATACTACATTTTAGTTACTATATCTTAATGTAAGTAAGATATACTCACTGAAAACACTACTTGTCGAGTCAAAAAGGTTAGATTTTAACCACTATTCACTTGTTGCTGTGAATTTGCAAACACCAAATTTTAGTTTTTATAATGTTGTGTAAGATATGTAAACACGTTGGAAACACTATTTTTCAGAGCGAGAAAAATAGATTTCAACCACTTTTCACTTGTTTACGTGAGGTAGAAAACATTACATTATAGTTGTATTAACTTAGTGTAAGCAACATAAACACGCTGAAAACACTACTGATCTATTCCTTATACTAGTGAGATGGACGGCTGCTACTATATTTTACTAAACGAAAATACGAAAATTGTTGCGTTCGCGAGTGGAGTCAGTCAGCAGGCGAAACGGTTCCTCTTTTATGGAATTTGAATTGTTTTTTCTTTGTAGTCAGCTTCATTTAGAAATCTCGTTATTTGCAGCTCCCAGTCTCGACTCATACAGTTAAGAATTCCTTCTTACGTTGGCCTTCAGCGGCCATACTCAATTATATCGTCATTCTCGTTTAATGCGCATTATATTATATCGCTACGCATCACCAATTTAATTTCCATTATAGTAATGTGCTTTTTAATGTCATGTCCGTTTAGACGATCATGTTACTCCAGCGATTCTTTTATTTTATTATTTAGGTATTGCCACAGCTTATTTGGAAAAGATAGTGGACTGGTTTCTCGTTGCGTTTTCAATGGTTTTTAATTTAGAGTTCTTTCCTTAGAATGGATGGTACTCAATGATGTAGAAAATACTCTCTTTTGCTATTACCTCCTACCGGTTGGTGCAAATGGTTTCATAATTTTTAAAGATATTTTTTTGTGAAAATGAACGCCACGGTTTTGGCTAGAATTTTATCTTAGCCCAAGAAGTACCACTAAGCTAACTATAATATATATAACGTTCTTTTCTCAAACTTGACCATATAGAGTAGGCTTTAAAGTAATAATTTCATTGAATAAAATAAATGAATCCAGTTAGTGTAATGATTGAAAAATTACGAAAAGACGAGATTAAAGAAAACAAGTAACACTGATGAATTCAAAAATAAAGAAAATAATTAAAAACAATGTAAAATAAACAAAAAAATATTGATAAAAGAAACTTTCACTTTTACAAAAGCATAAATAAATCGATAACAGTAAATGACGTCAAAAATATCTAATCAATAATCGAACTTCTTTGTTTTAATCAGTATTTTTTCTTAATTATTCCTAATTGGAAAAACTGATAGAATCAAAGTAACACTTAAGAAATGAAAAAACAAAAAAAAAAGAAAGAAAGAAAAAACAATGGACGAATTTTCATGAATAAAAGAAACTAGGTGTACTCTAATTGAACGCAGACGTTAGCTAAAAAAACGAACGTAATATAAATGGAAAATGCCACTTACATGTCCCTCTGGGCTAATATTGGTTCGGATAGTCCGTCTATTTAGGGGCATTACTGGGCGGATGTTGTTCCCCAGTAAAATACTTCCAGGGGTTTCCTCTTGGTTCAACATCCGTAAATGTCTCATCTGTTAAAAAGATAAGAAAAGAAAAACAAATTAAAACAAGTGCTTAAAGAGAGATATGTGTTTACCCCATTAAAACAAGAGCAGTAGATATTAAATACCTCGACACTTACAGTCGTTATTTTGTTATACTTACCATGATGCAGCAATCCTAAAATCAGGTACAGTATATTTAGTGTACAAACATCAATCGGAAATTGCGACACCAAAATCCGAACTCGATAGCGAAATGAGCCTTCCAAAAGCTAAGCAAAGTATTAAGAAACGGTAGAATTTCATTAGAAACAAATAAAAAAGCACTGAACTGTTACATAATGTCAGTTCTCGTCATAGATGTAGAAAGGACCTAAAGTAAGAGAAATGTGGTTCTAGAGAAGAATGCTGGGAATACCATGGGCCGAACATGTGAGCAACGACACTTATACTGAGCATCATCCAGAGACAAATGGAATTTCTGAGTCTATGATTAAGAAAGAGGGATTGGGAAGTTTGATACCGTTAGAAAAAAAAAAGAGTACTGAATTGTTATGTAGTATCAGTTCTCCTTTATGGCTGTGAATGCTAGACAATCTCCTTACCATCAAAGAAGTGGCCTGTAGCAGCAGAAATGTGGTTCTACAGAAGGATGCTGAGAATACCATAGACCGAACATGTGAGCAACGACAAAGTTTTAGAGAAAAAGGAAACAAAATATACACTTATAATTAATATATATATATTTTTTTTTAAGCGTATCGCTCCAAGCAAGGCTGGAGGCCACTATCACGCATGGAGTTACAGAAGGGTTGGAGGAAGAGCAGATAGGAGTGGTAAAGGAGAGGATGTGGAGAAAGAGAAAGACAGTGGGTATATAAAAAAATGTGAGTTGATATTTCGGAGGATCATAACGAGAAAAGACGGCTTGGAAACATCAGTACATCATCAGAAATACACGGAACCGGACGTATGCCAGCAGTGACCATGACACATTCAAAATCAAACTAAAGCAAGTTTCTTATTCGTACCAATGAATGAAATGAAGGTAACTAACTTTAAATGACTCCATTCATTACATTTGCTTCCACGCCATTGAATAATTAGAAATTTACATAAATTATTATTTGTTTGCGTGGATTTAAATAAGTGCCCAGTGGATATATATATATATATATATATATATATATATATATATATATATATATATATATATATATACATATATATATATATATATACATATATATATATATATATATATATATATATATATATATATATATATATATATATATATATATGTATATATATGTGCAAGTTTCATTAAAACCGACAGACAAGGTACTACGGTTAAGTTTTTTATTTAATTTTTCTTGTGTACGAACAAAGGGTGTGTAAGAACTGTCCAAATATTTTATTTTTCCGAGCGCTTTCGGCTATACCTTTAGCCATTATGAAGGGTGTTTTGATTTTTCAGCTTAATTGAGTGTGTGCATTATGTATATGTCTTAGTGTGTAGTAGTGGTGTTTTAATTTCCGAATACGGTTAGCACGTTGTGGCTTTGTTCGTAGTTAATATTGTTAAGGGTAGGCTTTTCTTTTTTATTATTAAAGCCTCCATTATTTTTAACCTTTTTTTACAGGTGGAAGCAATTAATATATTTGTGTTTTCTACTAGTATATTTCTAATGGAGTCTGGTAAATTTTTGTCTGTGTTTAAATGGGTTCTAATGGAGCTGTGATCGGATAGGTGTAACGGAAGACGTCTGGATAAGCATGTGGTTGTGCAACCGATGTAATTATTTATGAGTCCGGTTTCGTTAGGGGCATTTGAACTCATAAATAATGTTCGTTCTTTGCAATTTTGACTTATCAGGCGTGTTGTTATTTTTGAGGATGAGGTTAGCTGTCTTAAATTTTTTATAATAGATAATTAATTTGATTTTATTTATTTGGGTCGATAGGGGTGGTGTATTTCTTTATAATATGTCTTAGTGAGCATTCATCTTGTTTGTAATTCTTATGCATTTGGTTTTTGTAATAAATGTGTATGTGATTTTTGACTGTGTGTTCACTTTCATTAATACTTACTTTAGGGAGAAATAGTCTTATTTGTTGGTCTATAAGATGGTTAGGGAAGCCGTTGCTGATTAGGGTTTGTTTTACGTTATTAAGTTCTTTGAGAGAGAGAGAGAGAGAGAGAGAGAGAGAGAGAGAGAGAGAGAGAGAGAGAGAGAGAGAGAGGTGAAGAAAGAAGCAATGTTTAAACACGCCTCTACGAATTAAATTGCATTTTTCTACAGATTTTTAACGCGGTTTCACATATATATTAATGAGCGGTCTCGCTATACACCGGATATATATACTATAGGGGTTAAAGTTCATGCATTTTCGGCGACCACAATCTGGTTGGTAGAGCTACATTCTCAAGGTAACTTTGGCTAACTTTTAACGGTACAGGTAAGTTTCTTTAACCTGCCATAACGTACCCTAGATTATTTCTGTTGCTACATGAACAGCGGAACGTCATCCACTATGGTGGGACAGTTACCTGTCTGCTGTCATCGTTTCTCGTTAGGGTTCGTAACAAGGAAAATCCAATATCTGAGTACTTTTAGTAGTATCAATTAAAGCTTTCTTTCTCAATAGTGGTGTGTATCAGCTATGATTAAGTTTACCTTTGTTTAGTAGAGATGCACATAGACGAGTGATGAAAATGTGTTGTATCTCTTTCGGACACGTGCAGGTTGCCTTAAAAGTATTGAGTAAAATCCTGATTTCTTACACAGATTATTAAAAACAGTCTTCAGCAGTGAAGTATTTACGTTTTAGGAAGTTGAAAAATAATAATCTGTTCATCTGGGAAATTACCTCCCTTTTTCAGTGTCTCACCATATATTTCACACATTTTCGAAATTATTCCGACACAGAAAGAAACTCAATTTATACTTATATTAATCTAAGAAAAGAAAGAACATTATTAAATAAAAATAAAAAATCAGTGTGTTATATATCTAGGTACATCGGAAGTAAACACTTTAAGTATTTTAATTTAAAGCTAATCCTACTTGTATTATTTTTTATGTAGAACTGTAAGTGTTGTTGTATTTAGTTCTCATATATAAACTTTTTGGAAGAAGTCAATACAGAAATTTAGTAGAAACGTAGCGTGCCACAAAGTCTCCAAACGAGCCGACTCAGGTTTTGAATTTATTTCCCCGAACTAGACTTTCGATTTCCCATTCCGAGCCGCTATACATTACACTACCCGGACAACAATGTGGGTCCTCTCTCTCTGTCCCACTATCTATCTATCTATCTATCTATCTATCTATCTATCTATCTATCTATCTATCTATCTATCTATCTATCTATATATACATAGTCTGGCTACATCGACAAAAGCTATTATATTTCTGAAAAAAATATTTATAGGACAAAATTCATTACGTTGGAGTTTTCTTTCACTTTCTTATTAAATTATCGAACACGCACATATTTAT
Source organism: Acanthosepion esculentum (assembly GCA_964036315.1). NCBI lineage: Eukaryota > Metazoa > Mollusca > Cephalopoda > Sepiida > Sepiidae > Acanthosepion > Acanthosepion esculentum. Next base: position 102,497,551 of record OZ038493.1, on the reverse strand, counting down.
GTGTGCGTGCGTGCGTACGTGTTAATTCTAAAAAATATTTTGTATATATGTAATTTCTTATCTCAAAGTACGTGTGAAAAACATTTACACATATGAACTCATAAAAACAAATATAGAGATACATATATATATATATATATATATATATATATATTTATGTATGTATGTATCTATATGTATGTATATATATATGTATATATATATATATATATATATATATATATATATATATATATATATATGTGTGTGTGTGTGTGTGTGTGCGTGTGATTCATTAAATTGTATATGGGTCAGGATTCACATTTTCGCATTGAAATTTGTGCGTGTTCGCTTGGATATATTCTTTCTTTTTATTGGAGGTAAATATCCGCAGACTAAAGTAAAGGATGATATGGCGAGGAAGGAAATTGGGTAAGTGGAAAACGCAACAGAATAATATTTCGTGTACTGTCTCGGAGGAACGAGGTGATAAGAAAGGTCATTAGCTTCAAATACGATAGAGATAGACAGAAAAAGAAAAAATAACAGAAGTAAAACAAGAAAAAACATATTAAGCGAAATAATGAAACCACTGAAAATTCAGAAGACGTTGTAGAATAAACGGAAGGCCGGTTTGATTGGGGACCGAGCTGTGTTGGATGGAACAAAGCTGAACAGTGTCCGTTCTTCGTCCCTCGTCCGCTGTTGGCCTGGAGAGAACACTTCTCATATATCACATTCTGTCACGTGCCGTGTCGGCGCTAGTCAACTTTATGGACAATTCAGAAGGATTGAAGAGGAAATAGCCGTTCAGCCAGCCGAACAAACTACGCTGTGTCCAGGGCAGGCCGATAGAAATGGAAGGAAGAATATTGGTGAGGGGAAAGAAAAAGCGAAATACTCTTAGAAGCCGGAAAAGAACGTAAGTTAGTTTTCATCGTACGGCTTTTTGAACCGAAAATGCTCCTTGGATCAGAACACGACTGACAGCCTCGTTTATATGGGTGCGAGGAGTCATTAATGATGGCAAATACGAAGGATGTATAAAGGAAGACAAGACAAACAAATTACTCGCAATTCCACTCGCTTTCTATATCATATATAAGCAAGGCTGGAGTGCCACTAGTACGCAATGGCGGAGGGAGTACAAAATGTGAAAGTGAGAGAAACGACTGTGTATATGGAGACTGAGAAAAGGATAAAAGAAGGTGTCGGTTGACGTTGCATTTAAATTTTTGAAGATTGTAGTTATCAGGGAAGCAAACATATATATATATATATATATATATATATATATATATATATATATATATATATATATATATATATATATATATATATATATATATAATATATGCCCGGTACTTAGTGGAAAGTGTTCAATATATGTGATAGAGCTAGTATATTCAGTTTTATGGATATTAGTTTGTAACCCTGGTTTTCACATTTTACGATCATCAGACAAATAAAAGCTTGAAATCGAGGGTTACAAAATAATATTCTTATAATTATCTATCTAACTATCTAATATATATATATATATATATATATATATATATATATATATGTATGTATATGTGTGTGTGTGTGTGTGTGTGTGTGTGTGTGTGTGTGTGTGTGTGTGTGTGTGTGTGTGTATGTATAAATTAAATTGGTTAGATTATATAACCTAAAAGCATCCGCACCTCGAGGCGGTGTAATGGTTAGCAGGCTTGTCTCGCTAGAACAATTACGACCGAATAGTAAGTTCGATCCTCACTGGGTGCCTCATACTTTCGGCCTTGTGCCATTTCTAAGCTAGGTTTGGAAAATGACTATAACCAAAACACATGAAAATAAGATCTTTTTAAATTTAACATTTCCAGCGTCTCTCGTTCGTGGCCATGTGTAGTTGTATGAACGTAAACATATAGTCCTAATCGCCTCATCCACATGTAAAAAACGGCTGAATCTTTCTGTTTATGTAACTTATTTAAACCTAGTTCAGCTGTGCCGTCAAACGATAAATGGAATTATTGTCTCTGCATGCTTATTCAACAATTTTTTTTATCTCTCCAGACAATTCTCGTGTATGGGGTAGTAAAGGGGAGATTAACCGTTTTTATACAGGAAACATTCCCTATTCATTGACCAAACAGTGTTCCTGTTTCTGCTACATCTCATGCCATAGAGTTGTTGAGCTCACGTGAGCTTCTTTGTCCCTCGAATTCTTACGATCTTTGGCAGAGCGTCAGAACATCCTCGGCGCCAGATTAATGTGGCGTCCACCCAGCGTCTTTGTGGTCTGCTGCGAAATTATCTCCAGTTAGCAGATACCGAGTCGAACTGATCTTAGAAAATGGTTTTTAGGGAACTGAGATTATAAACCTTTCCGAACGAGATTCACGTCATGCATAATATGAGAGTCTCGATCTATTTAATATGATGATTCGAATCCTCATAGGAATATTTTGGAATTGCATCATCTTTGGGCATTGGCCAAAACTATCAATAGTGACGCCTATAGTATGTTTAATTTTCTTATCTACTGTATTAAATTAATCATATTATTTTATTAATTTTATTAATTTCACGTTCTGATTTTTTATGACGGCATTTTCATTTTTTTTATCAATACTTTCCTTTTAATTCCAGATCATACTTGAAATTGTGTACAGAGTCAATATCTTGATTATTCTATTTTTTTCTCTTCAAGTTACACGTGCTATCCATTTTAGTTGTTGCCGTTGCTGAAGGTCCTCAAGTAATGAGGTTTATGTTATTTGGTACAGCTCTTTGTTTGTGATTCTGCAGCGCCAATATACGAAGTTCGATAAGGATGACCCTCGTTAAGACCTACAGATTTCATTCGTTTGAAGACACCTTTAGACATCCATGTGAGACAACATTTTTATACAGCTGACTGTTTAGATATTTCAGAACCGGTGTGCTGCATTACATCCATATGAAACTCTTGATCAGACGGGGCAATTTAAAAACCTGACTTGAGGTTTTATGTTAATGTTTAGGGTTTCGTAACAGCTTGCACTGTTGGGCAAAACTGTTCCTAACGAAACCTATTCTAAGTTCAATTTCCTTATCTCCTATACTGAATTTGTTATAAGTGATACAACGAGATATTTGAAGTGTTTAGCATTTATTAATTCCATATCCTAAATATGTTTTTTTTCTAAAAATTCGTAACTTTTCTACATTCTTTTCAATTCCTAGGCATGTCTTTTATTTTGGATAGGTTTATCATGAGTCCTATTTGAACACTTGGTAGAATATATTGATTAGCTATAGGTTAGGGTATTTGTGAAGCATATACATCAGACATTTGATGAAGAGACAGAGAATTAAATCAAAATAAGAACTATCGAGATTATATCAGACTTTATCGTACAAGTTAATCCCTTCACAATAAAATTGGTATGAAGCAAATTATTTTGGTAAAACTTTCAGGATATACTTATACGAAAATAGATCGTTTGAATTTCAGCTAGTATCATGTATATATGTGTATATATATATATATATATATATATATATATATATATATATATATATATATATATATATATATATATATATATATATATATATGCATATGTATGTATATATATGCATATGCATGTTTTTGTTTTAATATTCTAAAATTATACATAATATATATATATATATATATATATATATATATATATATATATATATATATATAATTTTGCACATTGAGTGCTGGTACTAATGAAATATTACTCGATGTATAATAACAAAGCCATAATTTATATTAATAATGAATATACATTCTTTCTCCCCGGTGGCAAAACTGAAAATCTCAGTCATGAAACTCAGTGTTATATATATATATATATATATATATACGTAAAGACTCATCATTGTACAGTTGAAATGTCTAGATTTAACTGAAAATTCTATGGTAACAGCTTCTCTTGCACATATCGTTTGTGGAAGTCTCTCTCCCCGCTTTCCATTCAAATTTGTTCTTCAGTAATTTAAATGCAATATCAATCATTATCTATGTTCTCGTAATTCCTCTTCTTTTATTGTTCTCCATCTTTAATATTTTTTTCTCATATTCATTTACATTCAGTTACTCCTTACATCTTACTGGCTTTATTACCTTGCTTGGGGTGAAAACTCAAAATTTCCAAAGTCTCTTTTCTTATTATTTGCCCAAGAATATTTATCATTCTCATGTTAAATGTAAGTGTCTTTTTTGTTAACATTTTCTTTAAAACTTCGTCGATATTCGGTTCTGCCTGTTACATGTCTCTTCATCTATTAGGAAAATGTCGTCGAGTATTTGCTTAAGTGTTAAGCAATCTATTCATATGATATATATATATATATATATATATATATATATATATATATATATATATATATATATATATATATATATATATATATATATGTATTGTAACCTAGGGAAGGTTACTGAATAGAATAATCAAACGAAGATTACTAATGAACGATAATACCTAGGATAAGAATAAGATTCGCCAGCGGCGCGTAGAAGTAGTTAACTGCTAGGATATCTCCTAACCGCCCCACGCGGTCAGATGTGGCACAAAGCCAAATTTAATATGCCCGTATGCTCGACCAAAAATTCTTCGTATAAAACGGGGTCGGGTAGCTGTTTTCCGAGAACCAGACTGTGTCCTTCGACACCGCCTCATCTGGGTATCACCCAGACCGATAACATCAAGAAGTCTCCTTCCTGACTAATCGACCATTGTGAGATTCGAACTCGGCTCCCATAATCAAAAAAAAAAGCAAGCGTTTTATTCACTCAGCCACGCGACCATTGTCGGTCTTATTTTAAAATAAAAAATGTATTTTTATACTTCTATAGTGTTTTTTGTTTTAGTGGAGGGTCACTATTTGCCAATAACTGGGACCGTAACAGTTGCTACCACCCCGGTCTCTTGTGGCGAATATTTTATTTAATGTGAGCTGTTTATGTTGTATAATAATATTTTCTAGGACTTTGAGACTTTCCTTGCTGGAGAGTATTTTGGTATTATCCACTAATATTTGTCTTATCCTGACAGATGTATTTTGGTTGTTCATAGTGTGCTGGTCGACGTGTTTTGACAGGTGACATATATAAGATTGTATTCTACCAGGGTATTTCCGAAAAATAACATTATTCTAGACAGTCTATCATTGCAATTATAGTGCTCTATACAGCGTATTAATAAAAAATAAATAAATGTTCAATCATCTTTTTCGCGGAATTATATACACTTTCCAGGAAACTAATCGAATCTTATGAAGCATAAGGGTAAACTAGACATTATTTCCTGCGATGTGGTCAGAGGAACGTTAATAATCTAGATCGTAATTTAAATAAAGGGTTCAGTACTAAATTCCCCGAATGTTCTTGATGTTTTGTAAAGAAAGAAACCAAAGGTTAGAAATCCGAAGAGTTGGAATGTCATTTGGTTTCAGGGCATAAACCGTTTGACAGTCAACATTGGATTATCCTTCTTTTACTTCACAGGTGAGTAGAGTTGAATTTCTCTTTCTCTCGTCTCCGCGCTTGCGTTGCTACCTCGAGATCAGTCAAAAGTCTTTCTACCCACCAGCTGATTCCTGGGCTTTGTACATATTTCGAATTTGTACAATGAACTATTTGGATAATTATGCCAGCCCACGCATGCGCCACATTGCAAATGGCGGAATATGCATGCAAATCATCGTATTTTTAATCCAGGTGAAGACAAAAGGGAACGGCGGTCGAAACGTTATCATAAGAAAATAGATGAAGACCATAGTTTGCATGTAAACAATGTAAATTATCTCTCTCGCGCATTATATATATATATATATATATATATATATATATATATATGATTTTGGGTATGACGATAAACTACATCCGACAGCAAATCTTCTGATCGGGAGATTGGAGATTTGAAGAGCGTAGAACCGCCTTTTAATTGCTGTTGTTTCCAGGTCCGCCCTGACCCCGGGTGGTAGCACCTGATACGATCCCAGTTATGGGTAAATAGTACCTACAAGAGCTGACCAGGTTCTTTGGTGTTAAAGAACACGACTGGTCTAGGAGATGGAAAACTCTCACACGAAAAGCCTGAGGTCTATTGCCTGCTACGTCTGTGGCATTTATTTGCACCGACCGAGTTAATCATTAGTTCTGAAAAGTGTCGATGGTTCGGTACAAGCCCTCGGCACTTTAATCAAATCACTTGTGTGGGTTTTCTAGCGGTTTACACTACTTAAGTGATTATCACACAAAATTCATAACTGAGTCAATTGGTTAAGCTGTCAGTTCATCATACATCGAAACCGACGGAAGAGTCCATTACATGAATTTAAACAAATATGGATTTGTTTAAAATTCTGACAATGATAAAATCGGAAACAAATAAAAGAACGTTCACAAATTTAACATTTTTTGCTTTTATTTTATCTACATCCACAAAAGGTATATTTTTGGGACACTAAAATAAAGCGAAACATGTTAAATTAAACATTTTCTATTTGTTCCTTAACACACACACACACACACACACACACACACACACACACACACACATATATATATATATATATATATATATATATATATATATATACCTGTGTTTGTGTATGTCTGTGTTAAATTTAAGATATAACTAAAATATATATAAGTAAATGTACAATATGAATAATGACAAAAGAAGAACTTATCTTAGGCAAGGCGTGTCGTCTCCTGATAGACTTTATATAGACAAATGTAAGGATTTTCTTTTGTAACAAGTATTTGTAAACAAAAGTAAAAATATTAGTTTCACAAAATTTTAATTAAAAAAAAAACATCATAAATATTAAAAATTCAAAATATGAGTATCTACCAAAAATAAAGCTTAAAGTGATAAACATATGTATGATTAATAAATAATAAGTCAATTACTTTTTAGAAAAGTATTTTGTTTACGTTTGGTTAGGAAACCGAGCGTATTAATTTCGAGGAACTAATGAAGGCACCGTTCGGACGATGATTAATCAGCAAAGCTTCTTCATAACCGAGTCGATTAAGGAACGTCGGATCAAGTGACAGTTTCTCTATGCCCCTGTGACACAGGTTCGAATACTGCCGGTGTGCACATATTTTCTTTAATAACATTTCTCGAATATTCAGGCCCGGAGATGAAAATAAATAAACATACTGTTTAATAAATAAATGGAGCGTCTACTCAGATATGAGTATACAGGGAAATAATGTTTAAAGTGATAATACATATATATATATATATATATATATATATATATATATATATATATATATATATATATATATATATATATATAAATAGATAGATATAAAATCTCTCCCTCTATATATATTTATTTATGTAATTATTATTTACTATTTTATGTTAAAATGATAAATAATTTATGTATTTTTTAATTTTAAATAATTTAAGGTCTTGACTTGTCCGTTTACGTTTATTTTTTAACATTTTTATGGTCATATTTTTTAAATTACAAACTTCCCATGATTTTCCTCGAACGTCCATATCGGCTCGAACCGTATCTTAATGTAAACAAATGACGTCAAACACTACAAAAAGTCAGACAAAAATTTGAATATATATTTTGTGATACGTTATTTATATATTTGTGTATATTTGTGTATACATAAAGTATAACAAGAAAATAAATAGTTGTCGGACTTAGCCCATTTTGTAGTATATATATATATATATATATATATATATATATATATATATATATATATATATATAAATGATGTAGCATTTTTTCAGATGGTATAGGTTTTTACTATCATTGTCTTTTGTTGATTTAAAAAAAATATTGCTTCATCGTTTACTGAAGAAACATGAGTGTCTATAAAACGATAGTTTTTCACTATATCCGATTTTTCCAGATGTTCAAAATGCCGTTCTCAGATCAATGCAAAATGGTGCACAGAAATTATATATATATATATATATATATATATATATATATATATATATATATATATATATATATATATATATATATATATATATATGAGGAAGAGATTATAGTTGTTTCAACGAAAGAAAAGTGTAACCTTTTTGATTATAATGTACATTTTTTGATATACTTTATTCTGTATATTTTTGCCAGATGTCTGACGGGTCTTGAGACCTTCATTTTGCAAATAATGATTATTTCCACATATTATTTTAAGGAATTAATGTTTTCTTCTTTCTACATTAAGTCTTTTAACCATTGTCTTTCGTATGTACTTGTAGTTATCTGAACCCATTTTGGACAGGCCGAAAAATGTTTATCTGCTTGAGAGGCAATAAAACAATTACATTTGGTTAGACAAAGGGAAAGAAAGGGTGTCTTTGTTCTTATCTTTTTATATCGTGTATCGTATGTGCTTGCCAGTATGTGTATATAGATATTCTTTCTTCATACATATGTATTGTATTATTAGAAGGAAATAATATATATATATATATATATATATATATATATATATATATATATATATATATATATATATATATATATATATATACACTTTGTATAGTGTGTAGAGTTCGTGTTTGTGTATGTATGTGTTTGTATGTGTGGTCCGTCTAGTTTGTTTGAATTTGCCAGTATGTGTGTATATATTCGCTCTCCAAAGATATATATTATATACTATATTATGAATAAATCTATTTTGTATGGCGTGTGCGTGTGCGTGTGTGTGTGTGTGTGTGTGTGTGTGTGTGTGTGTGTGTGTGTGTGTGTGTGTGTGTATCTGCGTGGTCCTACTAATGTGTTTTGCCATTGTGTGTATATGTATGTGTTTATGTGTGTGGGGTTTAAATTTGTCTTTGAAGTTTTTTTTCTTGTTTTTGGAAGTAAGAGTAATCGTCTGTTTGTTATATTGGCATAATATTAAAGTTACCCTTGCTGCATTTGCGGATGTGTTATGACATAAAGAGTTTTCTGTTTTCTGGTAATTTAATGTTTCTTTTGTGTAGGGAAATGCTTGTCGGAGTTACCTCATCGTTAGTTCCCTAATTCTTCACCAGGGGTCTCTCTCCCTATACTATAAATACTGGGACACTTCTTGCCTCTTTCTCTTCTATCATTCAGGCCTCGTGCCGAATCCTACCTTGCGTGGAGGTAAGGTAAATCTTTCTTTCTTCTTCATTTCAGCAACAAGATGTAAGCTCTTAGAAGGTGAGCGTTTCCCATTTGTAGGAAGACGCCATGAACATTACAAACATTCACCAAAATACGAACATTCACCAAAATTCGAACATTCACCAAAGAACAAACACAAATGTTCACACACACACAAATGTTAATGTCAGTATGCCTTGTAATTTGTTTAATATATATATTTGTTGATATATATATATATATATATATATATATATATATATATATATATATATATATATATATAATGTCCGTAATTTGGCAGCAACTTTTCTTTTAAACATGTAGTATTGAATGTTAAAGACAACATAGTCTTGCATATTTTCATTTGAATTTTCTCATATTCTCTAATGAGACTTTTTATTTGAAAATGATTTATTCGGATTAATTTTAAGAGGTTGCATAAGAGGGTTGTTATAGATAATTACAATCTATAAAAACCCTCTTATGCAACCTCTTAAAATTAATCCGAATAAATCATTTTCAATTAAAAAGTCTCATTAGAGAATATGAGAAAATTCAAATGAAAATATGCAAGACTATGTTGTCTAACATTCAATACTACATGTTTAATATATATATATATATATATATATATATATATATATATATATATATATATATATATATATATATATATATCTGTCTTGTTTGTCTTCTTTCATCTTCGGTTGGACAAATTAAGTCCGCCAATTTTTCATGTAGTTGGACCTTTTAATATTCTACCAAGAGTTACACACGTGATTCTAATACAATAACACGTAAATACGCACACGGTCCTCTGCATGCCCTTTTTTAATGCTTGAGTGATGTTTATATAAGATTTGTTACATATTGTGCACCTGAGTACATAAATAACATTTTTGGAGTTACAGTTTAAGTTTTTCTTTATTGTAAATCTTGTTCTGGTGTTTTCAGAAGTGTTGTAGTTCCCTTCTATAATTATATCACAAACTCCACATTTTTTCTTGTTGCATTTTGTAACTCCTTGTATTGAGTGTTGATTAAATTTAAATGAGATTAATATGTGTTTTAGTTTTTCTTATCGGCGCTTGCTTTTAATTATTTTGTTTGTTTTTAATATATCTTTTATTTTATCATTCTTGTCTAGGTTTGTTGTTAATACTTTAAATAGGTCTGGATTGTTCTTGCATGTTGAGTCCTATACTAGAATTTGTTCGTTGCTGCGTTTCTTTGGGTTTCGTAGTTGGTCTAAAGTTTTTTTTTCTGCTAGTTCAAAACCCTTGTTTATTAGCGGTGTGGAATATCCTCGTTTTTTGAGAATTTTATAAAATTCTTTCAGGCGGGTTTTTCGGAGATGTTTGTCGGTCACTATAGTGCAAACCCTACGTGCTATGAAATAGGGGATGGATTTTAAACAGCTTTTTGGGTGATGGCTCTTAAAATGAAGATATTGTTGGGTGTCTGTAGGTTTGTCTGTTATAATACGATTATTTCTATATCTGATGAGTATATCGAGGAATGGTAGTTTGTTAAAATTATGTTTTTGGGTAAATTTGATCTTCGGGTGTTAGCTTTGGAGTAAATTGTGTAATTCGTTAATATTACCCAATGTGGATTTCCAGAAGATAAAGCAATCATCTAAGTATCTCTTGCAAGATTTAGTAAAGTAAGTTTTTATATTTTCCTATATATTCGCTCTCTCAAGGAGGTCCTCCAGGTAGGCTAAGTTTAGGTTGGCATATTTTGGTGCCATCTTCATTCCACCGCGGTACCTATGGTTTGAATATAGTTTTTGTTATCAAATTCAATAAGAATTGTTGTTCAGGATTAGGTCTAAACTATCGATAATGAATTCCTTGGAGAATCTAGGATGTAGTCTTTTTGGGTGTTTTTCAATCCAGAATGAGATTGTCTGTTTACATAATTCATGGAGTATCTCTTAATCTGTCAGTGGGTGTTTGTAGTATGGTGTGTCTTAGGTTACTGAGTCAGATATTTTGACATGCTGGTCTTGTTACTATGAGTTTGAACGTAAGTTCACTGCTGTTTGCGATGTCAATAAATTCAGATTTTTGTCTGGAGAGCTTCTTTTATTTCACTTAATTCATGAATTTTTGGTAGTTCGTAACAATTGTTCGTTCCTGGGACGAAGTTTAGTTTTTGTTAATATTTAATTGTGTGTTGTGCAGAAATTTGTAATTTTGGATATAATATTTTTGCGTATGTTGGTTTTATTTGATTTGTTGTGTTTTACGGCATATCAACCTCAATGGGTTATTTAATGCCGACAACATTTTTTTTTCCTGGTAATATTTTGTTTTGTCAAAAATCTATTACTGGTAATATTTTTTTCCTCAAAAATGTATAGCTGGTAATATTATTTTAAAACATGTATTGTTGGGAAAAATCTTTTTTCAAAAATATATTGTTGATAACAGTTTAAAAAAATATATAGCTGGTAACAGTTTTTAAAAAAATATATTGCTGATAACAGTTTTAAAAAATAATATATTGCTGATAACAGTTTTTTTAAAAAATATATTGCTGGTAACAGTTTTTAAAAAATATATAGCTGATAACAGTTTTAAAAAAATATTGCTGGTAACAGTTTTTTTTTCTTCAAGAATTTATATCTGGTAATAATTTTTTACAAAGTATTTCTGGTATTAAAACATATTTTTACACTTTTATAATGCTTTTTACCTCAGTTTCGGGTTTAACTATTTGCCCATAGCTGGAACCCTAACATGTGCTACAACCCCGGGTCAGGGTGTACCTGGGAACACCAGCAATTAAGAGGTGGTTCTACGCTCCTCAAAACCTTGCTGTTGGATGTAGCTTATCGTCTTACCCAGGACGCGGATGCAGTTTATCGTCATACCCAGGACAGGCTTATGTTGGTGTCGATTATTTTATAGTTGTTCATATCTCCTAGTGCTTTTATATATTTTTATTTTATAGTATATCTTGTCCATGATGACTATAGCGCTTCCTTAGATTGCTTCCTTTATAATTATGCTCTTATTTCTCCAGATGTCATCTAAGGTTAGTCTTTGTCTCTATGTGATCATAAATATCGTTTTTGTTTGGGAAGAATTTTGATTTATTTTTTACTATTGAGTCATCTCTGATATTTTTGTTATTATTAAATGTTTCTGTTAGTCTGACTTTGCGACTTTTTTAGGTCTGTTATATTACTTTACGGGGCAGGGTATAATTTTAGGCCTAATTTTAATAGGTTAAATTCGTCAATTGTAAGTGCAAATGTCGATAGGTTTATTATATTTCGTTTTGTGTCATCTAACCTGGTCTTCTTGTTCGGTCTTGGATTTCTAAAAATGATGATTCTTTCTTTCCATACATTCTGTTTTTTTCTAAGAGATAACCTATCTCTAAACATTTTGGGTTTTCTAGACAGTGAGAATTTCTTTTGGTAAAATTGGTGTTGTTATTTTTAGATGGTAATATATAGATCTGTTTGTTTTTGTTATAAGGGGTGTTCTGGGTGTTTCTAGATTTGTTTTTTCTGTATCAGGTTAAGTAGAGACTTGTGGGGAATTTTGATTTTATTTGTTGATATGAGTAATTATTGTTAGGTTTGTTTTGTTGTGTTAAGTGCTATCTGTAAGTGTTGGTTTTGTTAACGTGTGTGTGTGTGTGTTTTACCTTTAGTCTTGCTGTGTTACGGTATAATGGTATGTTGTAAAGGTTTGTTTGAGTGTTGTCAAGTGTATTATGGTAATTGTATTTGTTGTGTGGGTGTGTTTGAGTGTAGTAGCATGTATTTAAGTTCATACCACTATTGTGTGTTCTTTTGTATTTGATGCTGTTGCGTGTAACTGCCTGTTAGACTTTTGTATTTTATTTGTTTCAGAGATCCCAGAGATCGACATAGAGAAAGGTAATTTTTAACGTTTTCTATGCAAAATACGAGAGTGGTCTGGACAGCTCAATTCAGTTGAAGAGCAATATATATATATATATATGACTGAGGACACTTGAATGACAAGCTAATTCTATGAACAACAGACACCTGCATTAATGCAAAGCTCTCCAGTAAAATGAATCGAACCCTATGGCTGATTGGCATTTGTCTACATTCGTAAAAAACAATATGCTAGATTTAGCTAGCTCATTCTTTCGAATGAAGATAGCTCAATGATAGAAACTGACTAGTTGGTTTTCAATCGTGACTTGAGGATTTGGATGTTTAGTCGCACTGAGGAGTTGTGATACATCGAAACAGTATTGTCTGGGAGTGAAATATATATATATATATATATATATATATTTAAGCATTTCACCACAAGCAACCCAGAAGTGCAACTAGGATGCTAGGGGTTACATAGAGTAAATAAGAGTAAAGAGACGTGTTTGAGGAAATACTAAAGAGAAGGACGGGGATCAAGATCAATGCATCAGAAGATGTCGATTGACTTTACATTTGAATGTTTGAAGATTATAGTTATCAGGGAAGCAAGTAAGAGGAAGAGAATACCACTGTCGGGAAGTGTGAGAGAAGAAGCTGTGGGAGTAGAAGAGGCGGTCACAATTAACTGTCTCGACAATAAAATGGTGGGACGGAGAAGCCAACCTAGTAGCACGCTTAAATTCACATTGTCGGGGCTCCAGTGAAAATAGCTCGTTAGAACATTTACCATGAATATATATATATATATATATATATATATATATATATATATATATATATATATATATATATATATATATATAGATAGATAGATAGATAGATAGATAGAGAGAGATAGAGAGAGAATTAATAAGTAAAAAAATGTTTTTTCACTTAACAGATATTTACTTCGGTGCTTCGCGGCTCTATGTATACATCCACGAAACTCCGACGTAAACACGAGTTAAGTGAAAAAAAACCCTTTTCATATTAATTCTATCAATGCTCTAAACCTGTCTTCGATATTGAGCACTCTACCACAAAGCCTGATAGCCTTAAATGCCTCCTTAACAAACCACCGAAAAAAACAATTTTGGCTTCAAAAACAGTATTTCAAATTAACACTGTATATATATATATATATATATATATATATATATATATATATATATATATATATATATATCAGGTCATCCCATATGTTCTGTCCGAATTTTGAATAAAGAAAACAAGTGACCAAATGTTACATTTAATTACAGATTCAATCAACAATTTTTTATCTATGACTTCCTTACATCTATTAACAAGCTTACTAATTCCATTACTGTAAAATACTTTTGGCATTGATTCGAAGAACTCACAAATGTCAGTTTTAACCTCTTACTGTGTTACAAAAGCTGTTTCTTCCAAATGATTTTGTAAGCTACGAAACAAATGGCAGTCTGAAGGAGCAAGGTCGGGAGAATAAGGTGAATGAGGAATTTTCTCCCAACCAAGTTCTTCGATCTTTTGTGACGTGATTCTTGCTGTGTGTAGTCGCGCATTGTCCTGATGAAACATCACCCGTTTTCGATTCACTAGAGAAGGTCTTTTTTTCCTAAAAGCTTGGTTCAAACGCTCTAATTACTGACAGTATATTTGAGCATTAATTGTTGCATTAGGTGGTAAGAATTTAATTCCTTGGCAATCCCACCAGATTGAAAGAAGAACCTTTTACCCATGAAGTTCCCTTCTCGGCTGTGGCTGGGGTTCTTCCCCTTTACCAAGCCACTGTCTACGACGCTTAACATTTCGATAAAAGATCCATTTTTCGTCGCCAGTTACAAGTCTATCCAAAAAAGGTGAAAAAAGTTGTCGAGAATGGAGAGAAGAGCAGATGTCAACTCGGGATTTGAGGTTGTTTTCAGACAATTCATGAGGCACCCATTTTCCAAGTTTAGGAACTTTTCCAAGTTGTTGAAGATGACGATGAACAGTTGTATGGATTGAACTGAGAACCACTGCCAATTCCTCAACTGATAAAGCAGGATTTTCTTCAAGGGCTGCTTCAAGAAGATTTTCATCAAACTCAACTGGACGTCCGGGTCGATCTTCATCTTCAAGGGTGAAATCTCCACCTTTGGATTTTGCAAACCATTTTCTGCAAGTTCTTTCATTCACACATTCCTCTCCATAAACTGAGTGAATGTTTCTAGCCTCTTCGGCTGCTGAGTTTCCTTTCTTGAACTCATAAAGCATTATGTGCCTCAAATGATTCTTGGGTACTTCCATGTTAGCAGTGTTTTAATCAAACAAAATTTAATTTTATTGTAGTCTGAAATAAAATTTGATCAGTTTAAATGCGTCTAAACATAAAAATAATGTTCAGCTCCATTAGACATTATAAAATACTCTTTAAATTTCGTTCATTTTAACAAAAAGTTAAAATTCGGACAGAACTTATGGGATAACCTAATATATATATATATATATATATATATATATATATATATATATATATATATATATATATATATATATATATATATATATATATATAAAGTTGTCCGAACCAGTTTTTGCACTGATTTGTGTACGTCATGGAGAAAATCTGGAAAAATCGGATATAGTGAAAAATCGTACAATAGACACTTTTCTTCGGTTATGGTGAAGTAATAATTTTTAAAAAAATTCAACAAGAGACAATGAGAGTAAAAACTATAACAACTAAAATTGCTACACCATTTTTAATGGCGGTCTGCAAAAAAAAAAATGTTTTTTTTCACTTCGTTGTATTAAAAAAAAATATGCGCGCGCGTGATAAAATGGCATTGCCAACATGACTGACTTGGATAATTGAATGAAAAACTCGTGCTTAAGAAAGTGATATGTTTTTCTATGTTTCTTTTTGTTACAATGTTGAAGAGCAGAGAACTCCAAGGGAACATCAAAAGTACTAATATCACTAGCCACATGACCTCTACTTAGTACAAGGCTATCGCTCAAAACCTTGGTATCCATTTAAAAAAAATATTTTACAACATATATTAATACGTAAGATAGTCATGGAAGTCACTATCGTTTTTAAGTGTGTCGTAAAAAGATAATTTATGGAAATTATGGAACTTTAATGCAAAGTATGGAAAAACCCGTTAAAAATCAACTTGTAGTCGAGGTTTCAGTCTGTATTATATGCCTCAGACTAAACCAAGAAGGTCCATCGATTAAAATAAGAGAAGGAACAGTAATATTTTTCAAAACTAAATCGTTTAACGATTAACACCAGCGATTTCTTTATACAAGATGAAAATGGTGATTTTCTAAGCGTAGCTTTAATTTGGAACCCAATGAGAATCGAACTCACTATTCAATAGCAATTGATCTATTGAGACAAGCTTGTTAATCATGTCACCCCGTTGAAGTACACTTATAGACGATGAAATCGTAATAATTTACTAAGCGTAGATGCGGCATCACCCCGGAACTATGAAGCACTTGGCGAGGATCGATCTCACTCAGTCAGTTATATACTATGCGTGATACACGCGTAGGCGATCATATATCTTTCGATACATAACTGACGAGGCAGATTTTTTCCCACATTAGGTTGCCATTTCTTTCTGCGGTAGAAAGGCTCTAGGACCCGGTCTGTCCTGCTACTTAACCGTAGCTGGGTAGAGAAGAAGAGGATTCATTCCTTTATAATGGATTCGACAGGAATTCGAACTCGGCTCAATCCGAGCCGCTATCCATTACTCCACCGTGCGATCTCACTACACAAACGTAATTGATATAGGGAGACTAGATAGACTTATAGACGATGAAATCAAGAGAAAACTTGCCGCTTAAAATTAATCTTGTTGTGTGGGTCATTATAATGTGGACCCCCTTTATTACCCGGGTAATGATATATTTGAGCGAATCAAGAAATGTGATGATTTCCAAGAGAATTTTGCGTCAAATATGTTAGGTTTACATCGAATATTATGTACTCTCTAGTATGATAAAGACCCAATGTACTGATTTGACAGATTAAAAAAAGGGGGTAAAATTATTAAAAAAAAAAAATTCCGCCGTTGGGGCACCACATGTATTGCAGCCGTACTGTGTCTTGGACAACCAATCCTGACGGAGTCCGCCTCTCTCCAGGGTAGTTTGAATTCAGTGTTTTCCTTCTAAAGTTCCAACCATGACTATCGAGACCAGTCTGTTCTTTTATTTTCCCGTAGCTGGGAGGAAAAGAAGTGATGGATTCCAAGGTTATTTGCACGTAGGTGAAGATAACGAATTCAACTGGAATTCGAACTCGGCTCTCCGATTTCTCTTTCCGAGCCGCTATCGTTTACCCACTGTTCCTAAAAGAATAAAGCTGCTGCTTAAAACACACTGTCAATAAGCTCCTATTGAAAGTCCTATTCTTCTTTTATGTGCCGTTCCCCTTCATGACGTAAGCGATTATGACCCTCCACATCTTCCTGTCTCTTGTAGCTCTTAATAAGTTTTCTATTTTTGCTATTTCTCCCAAACCCTGTTCTACCATCCATCTACTCAAGTTCATCATGTATTTTACGCGCTGCTTTTCTCTGTCCTTCTTTCCCTTTGCCCTCTGAGCCCTGCGTTCCTGAACGATTGTAACCCTACTGCCTGAGCTGCTGAGTCAAAAACCATATCTATTACTTGCTACGCTGTGTAGAGTTCTTTTCTCAAACGTTTTGTCTCTTATTGCTTCCTTGGCGGTCCATGTTGAGACTCTGCACGCTTCATGGTAAAAACGATCTTTTTTTATCCAAAACACACGCACAAAACACAATGAAAAGTCGCGGACATGTTGATATAATGTTCGATGACAGAATATTACGGATTTTCTGATTGGCTCTTCAAAATAAGATAACCAATAGCAAAACACGACGCAAGTGTTTACTGACCGCTTAATCGGTGGCTCGGCATTACATCATTTTTCTCTACCGCCGTTAAAGCGTTGGTCAGGGCTCAAAGTGTTAATCTGTCTTATGAGTATAAGATTTTCCAACGTCTCCTCTCTCATTACGTGCCCCAGAAACTTCAACTACCTTTTCCTGATATTAAGTATGTTTTCTTTTAGTTTCCATTTTCTCAAAGTAGTTTATCATCTGTTCGGTCCAGGGTATCCTCAACATCTTTCTGTAGAAACAAATTTCTGTTGCTAAAGTCTCTTCTTGATCTTGAAGAGACTGTCCAGTATTCGCTGCCCTCTAGATGGACAGATATCACATAACTGTTCAATACTCTTTTCTCTGTTTCTAATGAATTTTTTTTTAGTAAAAGTCATCATCCGAATTCGGCGCGCAGGAGAATTAGACCGGAGATAGGACAAGAACAATGTGGGTTCGTTAGTGGGGCAAGGAAAGCGATATTTATGCTCAGAATATTATCAGAAAGATAAATACAAATGCAGAAGGATCTTGACATATCCCGGAAGGAGGATAGAATAATCAAGAACCTACACCAGCTAGCTAGATAGATAGATAGATTGAGGGAGAGTGAGAGAGCTTGTTTTGTTAAATTCAAGCGACAATGTCCAACTTTTGTTTTATTTTTCAATCCGAGAAACTGTCGCATGGAGCAGAATCTTAACTGTAGATAAGTGGACGAAACTGGGTGATGTGTTGCTTTGCCAAAACACCATACGAGATATTTTAATTCTATCACTGTCAATCAACGATTGCCTTTGGTTTCACACTGCACTCCTGCGGGTTTTCTGCTTCTTGAAAGCCTTCCAAAATTAGGATCGCTTTCAACGGGCTATCCAACCAATTTTGAAGCGTCATTATCTAAAATTGATCTCGGTTTCTGTAGTTGAATCATCACTGAAAGTCGTCGTTAATCATTCTGGTTCCAAGCTGTATTTGATGCACGTTCATTAGAAATGCAACGGTTACAAAGTGCACGAACTCACTCAGTGGAGCCTTACAGAATGAATGAATGATACGCTGGGGAAGTTTCTGTTTAGGGCTATGTAGTAAAGTACCCCACCTATTGAGCGGAAGAAGACAACGTAAAAATTAATGGTTATTTTATGTATTGAAAACTTACTCTGAAACTGATGATGTAAAATCAAATGCTACAAGATTTTATTTCCAACGTAATAAATGAATTTCCTCGTATTTTTTGCAAAACCTTTATTGAATCTTTGAAACAATATAGTCTATCAGAATTTTATAGATATATTAAAACCGAGCGGGCAATAGTTAATGCGAGATTTACTACAAGCTGACCTTTCTAATCATTAAATATATAAAGTTCCAAATTAATCGTGTGCCCGTTAATATTTTATGTACGATTGTACGTCTGTTTATGAATTTATATCCTCTTACTATTTCGTTAGATAATTTTTGATCAAACTTATATATGCAGTGTAACGTGTTCTGTATTATATTTTTACCAGGTGGTGACACTGGGGTGACCTCACCAGAGTGCAGGCCACGAGGATCGTGTAAAGAATTTTTCCGCTCCCAGACAACACCCTCACAAACACGCCTTCGGCCAAATTAATGAGATCCAAGGGAATGCAAGGTATGGCTTTTGAGGCGAACCTGCTCCCAAAAGCTGCCTGAACGTGGTCAGTGTTGACAGCCAAGCACATTGGGGACGCCACTCCGGATTTTCTGTTTTGATTTATTTCTCTAGCCTGTCTGGATACTACCGCAAGGCAACAGGAATTTAACAGAAGGCTTTAATGCGTGTATGCGCGAATGTGGTAATATTACATACTAGCGTAATTGAATCAATTTTTATTATTTATTCTCTCTGCATGTGACTTATATCGTGACCAACTTCAATGGTTTTATTTAATAGAGATAACTAACTTTTATGTGCAACTTTTTTTAATAAATTGGATTACTATCGATAAGTCTGTGATATGCAGCTTTCGAGATCCTTCAACAGAACTCCGTCATTACATTTTCTGCCTGTGATTGTCCAGTCATCACGGTTGTATAAATTAAAAAATAACAATTTGCTCTTTTGGCATAAATAAAGTTGAGAGGTTCTATAATTACATTGCTTAGTTATAGAACTAAACCCGTTTTCACCCTGAAAGTGGTAACGACCTTAGCATTTTGAGCGTAGCTTGTAAGAAATGTAATTCAGAAATATATAAATGGAAGTAAAAAATGTTGATATTTTAGCAGTGTATTTTGAAAATGTAACAATTCTAAAAATTCCTTCTTTACTTTCTTGAGTGCACGAAGTGGTGGCCTCGAGTTATAAAATGATATTAAGTATTGATAAAATTTTGAAATTGAAAGGTACACAAAATCATGAATGTGCATTATGAATGCAAACTATTGTGTTTCCCTGGGAAAAGTAGATAAAACCTGTACTTAACACCCCTATATCACCGAATAAAATATTGCAGTATGCATTCAGTTATACGTAACTTATCTATATTAAAAGGGAAAACATGTAAGTCTTCTGTTGAGAGGATTACGGATCACTCACGGATTTTATATGTAAGAGGACATTTATTCGTTTATACGCAGATATGTGGCTTAAAAGGTTTCAGGAAGAGTTAAATCGAGAGGGCATTTTCAGATCTGGCTTAGTAGTTAAATGACTACGTTTCAATTCAGGCTTATCCACTCACCATTAGGCCGGATGGGTGAGAGAAGATAAATGTTAAATATAACGAGAGAAGTTCAAAACATTTTTGCTTGTGTTCACGGAAAATACTTACGAAATCAATAATTGGGCATCCTGACGTGTAATTATTTTTAGCATATTAGATATCAGCTGAATATCGAAGGAATTCTTATTAGCAGAATATTGGGGGTCTTTGTAATTTTATAACATTCGATTTTTACGATTAATATTTCTCTGGGAATTAAGTGCATTGACAATGCAAGATATTGTGCTAAAATAATTATCTATTATTGAAAAAATGTTTTTCATCATTGGTATTGATTTACACACACACACACACACACACACACACACACACGCACACGCACACGCATATATATATATATATATATATATATATATATATATATATATATATTCCGTATATTTTGGCAGCGTATTTTCATTTAAACCTGTCTGATTAAACAATTTAGATATGTTGTGTTTGTTTATTTTCAATAATATACTTTGGAAATGCCGTATAAACTTTGTTGTTTCGTTATTAAAGAGACCAAGGGAGATACGGTGATTGTTATCATTCATTTTTATTTTTACGTGTACTTTCGATATATTCCAGTATCATTTTCAGGGTTATGATGGCTAAGACAAATAATTGTGTTTGTCTGAAGTAAAGTTTTGCTTTTGTGGTTAAACCGTTAACAGTTTCGGTCATGAGCAAATTCAAAAAACTGAATTCAACTTTTTTCCCATGTTGTAAAGATTTCAATGTAAGGGAGGTAACTTAGTTAACAATTGAATTCTTGTAAAGAGTTTATAGTTAGCTTGTTTTTTTTAAAACTGTTTATTTAGAATTATTTATGTTAAAACTAAACAGTTTTTTAAAAAAAAAAACAAGCAAACCATAAACTCTTTACAAGAATTCAATTCATAACTAAGTTACCTCCCTTACATTAAAATCTTTACAACATTGAAGAAAAAAATCACCGTATGTGACTTTGCGCATGTCCGGAACTCTTAATAGTTTAACCACAAAGGCAAATTTTACTTCGGACACACACAATTGTCTTAGCATTCACAACTCTGAAAATGATATTTTTTTGCCTCACCCGACCTAACATGCTTTTGATGAAAAAAAAAAGAAAGAACTGACTACTTTTTTTGGGATACGCTAAAGGAGAAGGAGTACTCGATAAAAATCACAGATGCAACTCACTTGATTGAATGCATAAAGAGTGAATAGCCTAAAATTGACGGCAATATGGAGTTATGTTCATGAATCTTGTAAAGCGCATCAACCTTTGCATCACAAATGATGGAAATCACACTGAAGATGTTATTTAATAATATTCCAATTTAATAAAAGGTTGTTGACAAGTCATTGTTTTAATATATGCATTTTGCCTATGTGTCCAGACTTTAGGGACACCCTATATATATATATATATATATATATATATATATATATATATATATATATATATATATATATATATATATATATATGTTGTCTGTTTTTTTTTCTTTTTAGAGTCGTCAACATCTATTTCCTGTTTTGTTCGAGTTTTTGCGTGTTTATATATCTAAATATGTCTACGTGTTTGTGTATTATAATCTGATTGTGTATATGTTGTTTGTTGCAAGATTTCTTCCTCCCCATATCACCACTTCAAATGTATATAAGTTGTAACGAAGTTTTACATGCCATTAGATTAACGTTTATTCTGACTGAGATTTTGGCCTTTCATTTAAAACAATATAAATAATAGAATATATGTATTTTCCCTCAGTTTATAATATTTGAAATTTAATACAGACTAAATTTAAAATTAGTAATTTTTAATTTTCAATTTTATATTAAAATATAATATTAATTAGAATGATTTCTATTTTAGTCTAACCCTAATATTAAGGCATTAATTATTATAACCAAGGTTCGTTGTCTAGTTTTTTGAATTCTCATATACTTGTATTTTGATTGGTCATTGCAGTTTATGTAACAACGTGTTCCCTATCGAGGGGTGTTTGGTCGATTTGAACCTTTTAAAACACTTTATTCTGCATTAAGACACCAGAAGTGTTGAAACAAAATGGCTATTTTTGTAGTGATATTCTAACATATTCATGTTATAATGTTCG
Source organism: Acanthosepion esculentum (assembly GCA_964036315.1). Taxonomy (NCBI): domain Eukaryota; kingdom Metazoa; phylum Mollusca; class Cephalopoda; order Sepiida; family Sepiidae; genus Acanthosepion; species Acanthosepion esculentum. The sequence continues at coordinate 102,474,795 of OZ038493.1, read as the reverse complement.
AATAAATTATATATATATATATATATATATATATATAACAGACATTTTTTTTTATCTCAGAGGTAGTACAACTGATAAGTTTTCAAACAGCATCTGACAAGTTGTACTACCGGTGAGATAAAAAACGTATCTTTATTATCAATATAAATTATAGTTCTGTTATATCCATCGATCAGTATTTTAGAAGCACAATCTCTCTTTATGCGATATTCTACATACATACATCCATACATATATATATATATATATATATATATATATATATATATATATATATATATATATGAAAAAATATAGTCTTAAAGTGTGCTATATTTATGGGATAAAGTACTCAATATCAGAGATAGAGCGTGTGTAAATATAAATATAGATGCAATCGTCAGGCAACTAGTCGCCTGACGATTGCATCTAGCATGAAACAGACTGTCGCCTCTAAGTGTTGACTTCTATGTTCACTTTTATATATATATATATATATATATATATATATATATATACATTTCTCATATATACATTTCTTATATATGTCTAGTTATATAACCGATGAAGAGTCAACAATATATATATATATATATATATATATATATATATATATATATATATATATCTAAAACCGATTAAGAGACAAAAATTAAGGGAGACAGCATTACAAATGGACCAACATCTTGGTTGATTTCTGTTTAATAGTTAAATTCTATAGAAATACAGAGAGATGAGGGAAAGGTATTATCTATTAATGCAAGAATATAACACAGCAGTGGTCGTCAAAGAATGTATAGATGCTGATGATGCTTGGTGTGGTGATGCGCACCCTGGTGACTGTACTGGTTTCTCTATGTTTATTAAAAGTCAGGGGAACGACCTTTGGAAACGCTTGCCTTTTCCAGTGGCCAGTTAATAAAACATTACTGTATTTCTTTAGAAGGTGAATAATCTAAGCCGGGCGTCTCGGGGACCAGTTTTCACTTTGTTTATGCACTCTTTTAATTCCTAATCTCCTTAACATTGATCCTCGAATCCGCTTTATAATCTTCCGAAATCTCCGGAGAGCTTCTAACTTGCATGCGAGCATAGCGATTTGGGAGGAAGCTGTGGATCAGAGCAAAGAAGAACGGTCAAAAGATGGCAAGCCGATAATGACCTTGAAATACTCAAGCAAACACTCAGAGAGATTTATCTACTATATATATATATATATATATATATATATATATATATATATATATATATATATATATATAGTAGCTAAATCATATATATATATATATATATATATATATATATATATATATATATATATATATATATATATATATATATATATATATATATATGATACCGCGCAAAAGTTGTCTACCACTTTAAACTTTTCCAAAATTCTAATGATTGCTGGCTTACAAATGGATGTTTCACATCGCGTTTTCTATAGATGCGATATTGGCCATCTTGGAAACATTTACTTATTTTAATATCATATTGCAGTTACAAAGTTTTTGCCAATTTTAGCTTTTTTGTTTCGTTCTTTCGTTTATATAGAAAAGCCTAATCGCAGCACCATTATTTGTTCTATCATATATTGTAATTTCTTGCGTCGAATTCCTATATTTCCTTTCATTGCTGTAAATCATGAATTACATTTTCAACGATACCGGGTTGGGGGAGGAAATAGTATAAAGACAGGAAAAATAGATAAGGAAATTCTCTAGTGATTTCAGAGCACTGAAAGTGTTTCGGATCAAGAACGATGTGGTTGCCATCCAAAGCTGCAAGATGGTATAGAAATGATTCGAAAGAAAGATTTCCAGCAAAGACATGACAAATGATTTATGAGGGTTACGTGTCAAATTTAGTTTTTCTAAATGCGCATAGATGTACTGTTCTGGAACACGTACTGAAATCTGGAATATCTGTTAAAAACAGCATTAGATGAAGAGTATTTGAACAAAATGTTAAGTTTACCAATATATATATATATATATATATATATATATATATATATATATATATATATATATGGGGAAAATCATATTCATCCAGTTAACCATGAGGTAATTGCAATCTAACAAACTTTCTAATATTTCAGAAAGCCAACTAGAAGAAAAGTGAAAATGTCGTGGTATAAATTAAGTGATTTTTAGGCACAATAAATCAATGGTTCAAGAAAACTAGCTAAATCTGAATTATGCAGAATAAATTTAGTTCCCGAAGGAGTATTTTATAACAGATTTGAACGAATAGAAGATATTTCATAATAACGGGACGTCATGCCACAGATCGCGTGCAAATTCATCAGAGTCAGGTTGATGAAAGACATGCAATGTATAAAGTATCGTATCATTGAGAGTTAAAATGTCTCATTTCGACTTAGAGTAACTTTCGGTAGCAAAAGATTTATTTGAAGATAAAGAATAATTTCTCAGGAAATGTTGTTTGTTCAAGCACCGACACTTTCGGTATGACACCTTATTAAATTATTCAGACATTTTCCGAAACTGTTTCTGCTCAGTAATTAAAAAATGCGACACAAACCCGAAAGCATAGTGGAAAAGCGAAAGATTCATTTCAGAAACTAAAAGTAATAATAAACGAGAAGACTTCCTTCGAAACAAAGAAAATAATAGTGAGCAGCTATGTCATATCTATATTCCAAAATGGCAGTGAATGCTTGATAATTTGCTTACAGATGAAGAAGACGCTAGAAGCGACGGTGACGTTGTTCTATAGACAGGTGAGAAGAATGGCGTTGGTTGAGCATCTAAAAAGTTTTAAAGAAATTCGAACAAATAAGACGCTGATATTTAAAATCAGAATAAAATAGATGAAATGTCTCGAGAACATATTGAGGAAAGAGGGCCTGGGAAAATTAACATTCACAAAGCAAACTAAAGGGAGGAGGTGCAGAAGAGAACAGCGAGTAACTTCTCATGGCTAATTCTTACGAGTTGATGGCGGAGCGGTGACAAAGGGAGATGGTAAAGAATCAAATGTTGCTTAGAGACACAGGAAGTTGCGCATGTCGGGAAGAAAAATCATTTAATTTGCTTTAATGCCCGACTCTGATTTGAAATTTCATTTTAATTATAACCTTCCTTTTGAGTGAAAATAACGGTTCGCCTAAATGACAGAAGAGACTGACCTTTAAGCTAAACAATGCGAATTCTTTTGTCCATTTTACGTAATAATATTCATTCTATAATCTACCAAATATAAATATCAAGTGTGTTATCTTGAACCGTGCTTTTTGTAGAAGTTTGTGAATAATTCTCTGCCGGACTTTCATCTCAAAATTTGACCAAATCACAAAACTTCAGCATAATAAATATGCATAGATAAGTTCTTCCGGTTTACACTTCTTTTAAACAGGAGTAGAGATTTCTCCCTTACTTCCTGTTTAGGATTGGTTTTCCGGTTCCTTCTCCCAAAGTATTTTCATTTTCTTTCACCTCAAGTAACCCCTTGCGTCTTATTGGCATTACCGCCCTGTTTGGGGTGAATTCATTAAAAAAATATTAAAAACCCTTTTTAGTCGGGCAGACAACTTTTCAGCAGCACATTTAATCCTGGGTTTATAAATTTATTTTTATTGCAAAATTAAAATATATTCTCCAAATTAATTCGTTAACGAAAAACGTAATTTTTTAAATATTAGTAACATATTTTCGATATTTGTGCAATTATTTCTTAGGTTGTATTCTATGCTCTTCGGTATTGCATTGTTGTAGTTACTCTGTTTCTTTTTAATTTGTTAAAGATGCAATTTTGCACTGAAAAAAAAAAAACAAGTAGAAGTTTATCACTAAAACCAATAATCGAGATATTGTAAATTTTGGTAGACGAGACAATGAAATTAAGCATTGCGGATCATATATTCATGAAAGTGTGTAGACACCAGCCCTTGTGAAATGAAATGAAAATACTGGACATTGAAGAACACTGAAGAGTTAGACGTCTAAAAGAATCAGCACATATGCTAAGCCATGAGGGCCTCCTTATGAAATGAATGCGATATAGGAGCCGCTAATAAAGAATGAAAGACAAATGACAACAAGCCTCCAATAGAAACAATAGCAAGAGAAAAGCTTCAGTGTTTGCAGTCAAGTTTGACAACAGTGTTCACAGCCCTCAAATCACTCTCTCCACAGAAAATAGACCCATGTGTCTCTAGTGAATTAAAGCGTTGGTTCATGAACTTGGTTACATGATAATTGTTACTTCAATGCCTGTTTCGGGCAATGTGCACTTGGAATCAGCGGAAACAGCACGAGCAATAACTGAGCAGTGTTAAAAATCTGAACAAGATGAGATATCCGTAAACATCGTAAGTGGAACGAGAACAGTGAAACCCCAACGATTAAATAAAGTTCGAAATTCTCTGTAGGTCACCCGGGTCGACATATACCTGATGAAGGCCGAAGGATACATTGGCTGAAAATTTATGATAAATATAACAAAGATGAGGACAATATTCTGCATATAAATAATATACAGTGTGGTCCGAAAGCCTTGTCACTCCTACATTAATATAACTTTCTGTTTCAGATGGCTGACACGAGCTCCTATAGACCTTCTCGATGTGTGACAGCATCAATGAAAGTGAATAAACTGAATCCAGTACATGGGATTTGCATTACTGTATTACTTGTTTCTTTCTTTCTTTCTTTTTCTGTGCCATGTCCTTTCAGGACGTAGGCGATCATGGCTCTCCACCTCCCTCATTCCATTGCAGCTCTCAACAAGTTCCTTCCTTCTGCTTCCTCCCCCAGACCACGTTGTGTCATCCACCTGCTTAACTCCGCCAGGTATATCACGCGTTGTTTTCCCTTGTCTCTCTTTCCCCCATATTCGACCCGTGTGTATCTGATTCTCCAGGCCACCCTTCCTCATTATATGCCCCCAGAAACTGTAGCTGCCTCTTCCTGATATTAAATATAAGGCTCCCCCTTGTTTGCAACCTCTCTAAGATCTCATCGTTGCTCACAGGCTCGGCCCATGATATCCTCAGCATCCTTCTGTAGAACCATATCTCTGTCGCCTCGAATATTATTCTCATTAACTTTTGGTAGGAGGTGACAAGACGTTCGGACCACGCTGTAGGTTTTATATTGCTGCTCACACAGTAGAAAAAAAAACAATTGCCACTCAAGTAGAGTGTTACCAAATGAGGTTGTTGTATGGGGGTAAAGTGGTGGGGAGAGAAAGACGTTCCTATTAAGAGGATATGTAGGATAAAAATGTTTAACATTAGACTTGATCATAGTGACCGGGGAGTAAATAATCTGGAGACGTGGAAGTTCCTCTTTATTAATGAAATACGATGGGAATGAAGATAAGTCAACAAATGTATACGCGGCTTGGCGGGTTCTAATTGTAAAAATCTTGTTTGGTGGAACTTAGAAATGTAGCCCGTTTGAATATCTCCCATGAAAATAGCAATAGAGTAGCTAGTATGCTAGCGACTTTTTGTCTGTGGGAAAGCCGTTGCAAGCTGGAAAATAATTTGTAAACCCACAAAATCCTATCAAGAAAGGAAAACGAGCATTGGGCTCCCCCAACCCAAACTTGGGAACAAAACACCATTTTTGGTTTGATATGAACTTTATAAAAATGGCGTGGTTTGGACACATTACAAGGCACGACAGCCTGTGCAAGACCATCATGCAAGGCACCGTTGAAGGTGGACGTAAGAGAGGATGCTAACGCAAAAACCGGTTGGTCAATGTCAAACAATGGACAGGTATGAGTGTACCAGGACTGCCGATGGCTGTCGTTGATAGACCGCTCTGGAAAAGAGTTAGTGTGGCTTCTGCATTTGGATCCACCCTACGATTGCAAAATCAAGGGAATGATGATGATGATGATGATGATGATGATGATGATGATGATGATGATGATGATGATGATGATGATGATGATGAAGAAATTTGCAAAGAGTGCATGGCGTCAGTTGTCTAGTTACTTTCTGGAGCGACCATTTTGCCAGCATCTATAGCGACGGATCGCATATACGCGTTCCGTTTGAGATCGGCAGTGTGCTTGAGCTCCAATAGTCTTTCGAGGTAAGGAGCTTATTCAGAGTGCAAGCATTTATCATGACACCAGAAAACATAGCGTCTGCTCGGTGATGATGAAACGTTACCAGCTTAGTATTACAATTTCCTGTGAGAGCTAGATCAGAGCATAGATCTGCTTCCATATGCTGCTTTTAATATCTTGAAAATGACAGAATTTACCTTAACACCAACTGACAGATTCAAATTTAAATGAAAAAGCCGACACATAATACATAATAAAAATCAACGTTTCAAAGAAAATTGTGGCAGATAGCATCAAGAAAATGAGTCTTTATATTATATCAACGAATTTCTCGATATTATTATATCATCGATTTTGTTACAGATTAAAGCATCATGAATTTATGTTAATATTATATTAGCATATTAAATGCTATTAATATGATATATGATATCATCGAATTTTGCGTTAATATTACATAATCGAATTTATCACTAATATGATATCATTGAATTTAGCAGTAACATGATATCATTAAATTTATCACTAATATGATATCATCGAATTTATCACTAATATGATTTCATTGAATTTAGCAGTAACATGATATCATTGAATTTAGCAGTAACATGATATTAAATTTATCACTAATATGATATCGAATTTATCACTAATATGATATCATTGAATTTAGCAGTAACATGATATGATTGAATTTATCACTAATATGATATCATCGAATTTATCACTAATATGATTTCATTGAATTTAGCAGTAACATGATATCATTTAATTTATCACTAATATGATATAATCGAATTTATCACTAATATGATATCATCGAATTTATCACTAATATGATATCATCGAATTTATCACTAATATGATATAATCGAATTTATCACTAATATGATATCATCGAATTTATCACTAATATGATATCATCGAATTTATCACTAATATGATATCATCGAATTTATCACTAATATTATATCATCGAATTTATCACTAATATGATATCATTGAATTTAGCAGTAATATGATATTGAATTTATCACTAATATGATATCATGGAATTTATCACTAATATGATATCATGGAATTTGTTACAGATTAAAGCGTCGAGGAATTTTGCGCTAATATATCATACCAAATAATTTAGTTTCATTATGTGAAATTGTTTTGAAATTTTGTGAAAAAGCAACGATTTCAGCAAAGATCTATCCATCGATTAGATCAGAATATGCATTGGACTCAAAACTATCAAGAAAGTCAAGTACAGTGTAACTCCCAACTACCCCGGCCGGAGATGGAGATACTCGATTCACTAACGTCTGTGGTAACCTCAAGAGATGAAGACCTTTGGGGTTGCTTACACAGAAGAAAAAACTGTCGGACATGTATTTATAGAAACAACTACTCCAGAAAGTAGTTGTCTCTCAGATATTGCGTACTAGAACGTAAGGTCACAGGTTCGGAGAAGTAGCGACACACACAAACGCATACATACTCAGACTAGGATAATAGAATGAGGTAGGTTTTGAATAAAATATTATTCTTCATAGGAAGGTTTTAGTCTTGTTATTCATTAGTCGGCACGAGTTATTATTTTGCAGGCACACCCACTTCGTTACATCTCTGTCTATTTATCCACTGATGGAAAGTACAATTAGAACGCCTATAATACATATTTCACTTCATTCAAGATTAAACCGGCAGGTTAAGTGTGAATGATAATATCTACAGAACAATATGTGAATAGTTTTCCAATGAGGGGGGTAACAACATCATTGTTCTCTATATTAATGCACTGTATATCTGTATACATTCTTTGTTATGAAAACAAGCCTGCAAAAATCCAGATAGCGAATACTATTCGATTATTATTATTATTATTATTATTATTATTATTATTATTATTGTTATTGCATAAGTTGTGCACGTGTTGATAGACTTTGTGGAGTGATTGGCCATGGTTAAGTGAAATCGGTAAAATATGCAACAAACGAAATTGACAGTGATGGAAATTCTCAATAAATTATAAAAAAAATGAAGACGAGGAACAGAGCAGTAAGGAATCAATATATATGGAAGTCAAAAGGGTACCTCGAGTTGGTGTAATGGTTAGTAAGATTGTCTCGCTGGAACAACTACGACTGCGTAGTGAGTTCGATCCTCACTGGGTGCCCCTTGATTTCGCCCTTGTGCCACATCTAAGCTACGCTTGCGAAATCACTATATACACGACAAAACTACGTAAAAACAAGGGTAATAGGACAAAAAGTTCACAAAGTAAGAATCATTCTCACGTGCAAGGTAAGCATCATGCTCACAATTAAGTTATTGTAGCGTTCTGATTTCATATAAAAAAATATGGCGGCCAAGACTGAAAAAGGGTTGAATTTTATTTCTTAGCAAGAAATCTCAGCAGACATCTGTAGGATGTCTTTATAAATTTGCGGAGAGGATGTTTTTCAGTCATTCCATACAAAAATAAACTGCGGTATTGTGGTGGCAGTTTTATTATAACGTATGATTGTATCGGTGTATGTGACTAGTTAAATTAAAGTAAGACCAATGAGGACCATCCCTATTTTAGGCCTTGTGCCGCATTTGTATTTTAATGATACAATAAATATTCTCTACATTGGAACCACCACAATTCAGCAAAGTTTGTATGTAGGATAATAGAACGAACCAGGTATAGTCCCAACATATCCGATAGATATTCAATGGAGGAGAAGTGTGACAATCGTGATGACGAGTGAATTTAATGAACATGTTGCAGAGCATGTTGACTAACGTCGCAATTATTCTGCTACGACAGATCATCAATTCATGTTGCAGAAATGGCAACAGAACGGTTTGAACTAGATGTACGCGACAATATTTAACATTGTTCCTGCAAACATGAAATGTAAACGAGTTGTTAATTATAGACTCCAAACACAATGGCTCCGTGTTTTGGGCCTGTGTGCCGTATGTAAACACATTCTGAATGTTGGTGCTGCCTATGTCTACGACGCATGAACAAGCGACCTTCACTTGTATGAAGATAGAACTTTCTCTAAGCACCGAACGCTACAGCGCGCAATTCGATCACCCAGGTGACTCTCTCCTGACAGCACTGTTGAGGCGTGCGATGGGGTTAATGTGCAAGTGGAAGTCTTGCTAGAAACATACGTCACGATGCTCTGGCTAAAAGAAAAGGATTCCTAAAAACTACTGTGGATACACCAGCGGACACATTTGTTATTATCTCGCAGTCCTGCTGTCAGCTGAAATTTATAATATATTCGTTTTAAAACAAGTTTTCACGAACATGTTTCTCAAGTCCAGTAACTTTTATCGTTCTTTTCAATATTGATAGCGGCTGTTATTCTAAGCTTTTATTTGACGTAGTGTGAAACGTGAAGATCGTGATTATGTCATTGATTTATTTTCAAGTTAGATATGATATCCATTTTAGTTGTCGCTGCTGTTCGAATTCTTCAAGTGATATTATTTCTATTAATTGGTAACGTTCTTTGTCTGGGATTCTGTAGCGCCAGTTCACAAGGTTTGAAAAAACATAGACCCCACTAAATTTCAATCTTTTAATACATATATATATATATTGTGCTTTGATCGCAAGCTCATCCTCAGAAAAAATTGTGGGATAATGACAAAAGTGTTGGAATCAAAAAGAAAAAGGAAAAGAATCTAAATGAAATCGGGTAGATTATATATATATATATATATATATATATATATATATATATATATAAAAACAGAATCCTTCGTTCGTGCGCATGTGTAGTCGCACCAAAGTAACAAATTTAGTCCGATGAAGTTGTTTGTTTTTGTCGACTGCACAATATAGTAGGGTCATATGGGTACAGTCTATGAGAAAAAAGAGCACCATGGCGCAATTCACTCAGCCAGAAATTTGAAAACTGCATGCCGTACTGCTTGGCATTCATGCCGGAAGCTCCAATACGAACATCTCAGCGCATTTGAATGTCAAACTTACAACATTGCAGAGGATTCGAAAATGGTTTAATGTTGACTACGTAGGTATGGCAGCTCGGAAAACTCACTCTGGTAGTTCTGAAAATAAAATAAATTGTTGGTGAGGGCCTCAGACTCAACACAGAGGCTTACATCAAGTGACCTGAGGAGGTAGTGATACCGTGGGTCAAGAGGGTGGCTGCTGGAAGAACCTATGTCTGGCAACAAGACTCTGCACCATGCCACACAAGCAGAAGAACCCAGTCATGGCAGTTTCTGCAAACATATTGCTCCTTACATCTAACTCCCCGGACTGCAACCCCCTGATTATTATTATATGTGATCGAGAGACAAACAAAATTCCTTGTAACACCAAAGATGAACTGAAGGCAAATGTTAGGGCAGCATTAGCCAACTTAAACAAGGACATCGACCAGAAGAGTTGCAGTTGATTCCGAAGCTGTCTAGAGGCCATAGTTGAAGCCAATGGAGATTTTATTGGAACAGATTTACTGTTTAGTATTTCAAAATATGTCTGTGTAATTTTGGTAAATGTCAGTGTTATTTTCATTTTGGCGTAATTGAGATGACAATTTATCCATCGCATCGTGTGGGTCTACACATAAATCATCAAATCACAGAAAGCAATTATTGTTGTCTTATGTTTGCTGTGTTTGTATATTTTTACATACACGTAACATGCTTGTTTGTTTATCGTTTAGCCTACCATCTTCATATATATATATATATATATATATATATATATATATATATATATATATATATATATATATATATATAGGGAAAATGTATAACACCATGTAGAAAGTTTTTGTATGATATGTTTCGTCCTTTAGAAGGAACTCTTGTATTTATATCATTTACAACGTGTTCAGGGTCTTTCTCCCTCTGATCACTCACCAAGGGAGAACTTTTACCGATGGTTTACTGAGCCGTTGTTTGTCGCTTCAGTCTTGTTTATAGATGAGGCAGCATTTGAAAGAGATGCAAGAACAAATTTACACAACCAGCATTTGTGGGTGGATAGGGATCCCCATGGTACAATACAGGCTAGACACCAGAATCAGTCTAAGATTAATGTGGGGTATATCCGGCCCATATGTTCCCCCACCATATTTTACAGGAGCTTTCTACAAGGACTTTATTTCGAACACACTTCCAGAGCTGCTACAGTATGAACCCCTGGCAATACGAAGACGCATGTTGTTCATACATGATGGGGCTCTAGCACATCATTTAGTCACTATGTTCGCGATGCAATGGCTGACGTCTACCATGAAAGATGAATAGTTAGTAGAGGAATGGTTCCATAGCCTGCACGTTTCCAACACCTCAATCCATTGGATTTTTATCTGCGGGGCCGCCAAAAATAATTGGTTTATGCAGCAGGCAGTAATAATGCAGAAACACTTCATCAACGTGCTATGGGTACTTGCGAAGCCATTCGAAACCGTGTGGGACTATTTGTAAGGTCCCGCCAGTCAATGATCCGACGTATGCATGCATGTGTCGAAGCATTTAACAGCGTCTACCGAAACCTTAAAAGTTAACTAAAAAACGAAGAATTTGAGGGCATGTTTATATGGACTTTTCTCCTTGTTTTGTTGTCAGAAATCCGCACGCAACATTTGTAAAAGTATTTTTATACACCCTATATATATATATATATATATATATATATATATATATATATATATATATATAATTCCCTCACATACAATTTTATACATTTTATCAAGGCTTCTTTAGAGATCGAGAATAGAAATAAAAATGTTGAGACAGTATACTGGAATGTTATGATTTTTGGTAATTCTCATTGGTCAGACAAGCGTCACATGTATAAGCACAATTGATAATATATATGTGTGAGGAACATTTAAGATGTTAAAGTATGTGATAGTGTAAGAGTGTGTAAGTAAAGAAACGCTTTGTGTAGGTGTATGTAGAACGGTAATGTTAATCCAATAAAGGTGAAACATGTTAGATTGAGATCTGTTTCCTACCTTTGTTCTTTATTTTATTTTATCATCTCGGATTCCTATCCATATCTGATCTACTTTTGATATTCAACTCATATATATATGTATATATATATATATATATATATATATATATATATATATATATATATATATATATATATATATATATTCACACACACACACACACACATGACTCTCAGCTTTTTTGGCTTCATACCATCCTTGTCATCGCTATATATATATATATATATATATATATATATATATATATATATATATATATATATATATATATAAGAATAATCAAATTTACAAAATGTTTTAAATCTAGTTCTGGCAAATTTTATGTTGAGTTTAAATAAATTCTTTTCGATTTTATTTGTGATAGAGTTAGATATATTTTTGGATTCGTTAGGTTTGTCAAGAAAGACAGCTATTCTATTTTGGAATATTTTATGAGCCTTTTGTTTCACATTGAATATAAAATAGAATTTTGAAGGGCCTTGAAAATATTTTCAATATATTTCTGCTCTTCGTGTAAATATTGAGGGCTGAAAATTCTGAATGCTCTTAAGTAGAATCCAAAGATCATTCCGGATTTTATTTTGTTGTTAGGATGCGAATAGAAGTTTATTAGTTGATTTTTATTAGTTGATTTTCGGTGGACGCTAAGTATTAAGCTGCTGTTAGCTCAGAGTAACATGATGTCTAAAAAAGGTAAATTAGTGCTTTCTCCTATTTCATAAGTAAATTCTATTGTTTAGTTTATCTACAAGATCTAGTAATTTAGTATCTCATGGATATATTAATGGAGCTTCACCAATATATACATATATTTGAAAACGTAGGAAATAATTCTTCTTTAAGGATACATTTCAACCAACAGATTGTCAGAAGAATACGTTGATAAATATTAAATTGACAGAATAGCAATTCTCACTGCGAGAAAAGAAAATTATAAAGAGAAGAAAACTACTAAAATACACATTTATTAATAAAAAACGAGGGAAAATATACTAACAAAAGAGCCAACGTAAAGGGTTCCTAGTGAGTCCTAAAATGGAAAATATTCCCTCACATACCTCCTAAAAGACCGAGAGAAAGAAACAAAAATGCTCTTTTTGTCTGCACACAGACTGATGTAATTTAATAAAAATCGATTTTAATATGCGTAAATGCTGAGCGGACTGAGCTTTGCATAGAACACAAACGAATCGTCAGTACAACTTGCTGCACACTCCGGAATGTCTAGTAAATGCTGACCAAGGGATGAGTCGGGAACAGACTGGGTACAACACGTACTACAGATACCATGTCTTACATTTACAGGAATATGTTGCCCAATACAGGTGGCGAGTCGCTGATTGGTTCGTCCTACAAAATCAGCCTCGCACTGAATTTTGAATTCATGCACCACAGAAATGCCTTGGAGGTAGGACAAAACATCTTTGACAAGCGAGAGAAAAGTTGAAAAGGATCCTTAAAGAAGAATGTTTTCCTATGTTTTCAAATCTATCTATCTATCTATCTATCTATCTATCTATCTATCTATCTATCTATCTATCTATCTATCTATCTATCTAATAAGAAAGAGCCAATGTAAAGGTGATGAAATAGACTGTCGCCCCTGTGTGTTCACTTCAACACTTCAATGTCTACTTTTATATTAACATACATTCTATCCCTGATATTAAACACTTTAAACCAATAGCATACACATAGCATACCTTGAAACTATATTTTGTCATATATATATATATATATATATATATATATATATATATATATATTAAAATAACAGGAAAATGTATAATCCGGTGTTCGTATTAATTACTTTTATTCTTGAAAAACAGTGCTCAGTACAAATCTGTAGAGCATACATACACATTATAAATTTAAAAATTTAAAACTATGGTACTATCGCTACACAGAAATTACCATTTTTCAAAAACAGGAACTAAAACATTTTGATTTTAATTTAATCTTATAATCAAATATAAATTTTTAGTTTCTGTTTTTGGAACATGGTAATTCTTGTGTAGCGATGGGGGCCATATTTTTAAATTAATAAATTTGTAATATATATATATATATATATATATATATATATATATATATATATATATATATGTATATAGTGAGAACGTGAGAGTGATGAAGAGAGAGGGAGATTTATTGTCTCAGTAATTCTTACATAAATAATATGCACAACATTGAGGATGAAGTTCTAATCATGGTAAAAGAAATTTTAGGTCAAAAATTGCAATATTGCAATTTCTTTGCTACTGTAAAAACGTCAACTTTCTCGTCAAGGAAATTACTTTTGATTTATGGCGACTTTTCTGACAGGAATATGAAATATGTATTAACTTAAATGTTTGTTCTATTTTTTAAATCCTATCTACAAGCAATATTTAGGACTCACTTTCATCCGGTCTTCATCTGTATGTATGTGTAGCTGACTTTGTCTCCACGTGTTGCATCCATATTTGTGCGATGTATTTAATTATAATCACTTCACTTTCCATATGGAGGGACGCGTCACTTAATACGGCTTTGTTATGTACGGTTCACATTCCAGCCGAATGTGTTGCTTTCGATTTGCACAAATAAACTTGTAAAGGTGTGAACCTATTTCTTTTCTGCTTATGGGTTAAACAGCAGTGCTGAGTTGGTTCTTTGTATTGTTCTTTGTATTGTACTTGTCACTCCTCTAGAAGAGGGAGATATTACGTCAACACCGCTTAGACCCGTGGCTGACAACGTAAACCCACGAAACCCTGCTTCTTTCTATAGAAACCACATCAACAACAACTTGTTGGGCGAGACGCTATCTATATTCCACAAGGGACGTGACAGTGTGAACATGCAATAACCCGCGTGCTCTTCTCTCAAGGCTTACCTGTTGAGTTGCTTCCTGAGTGATATGATTTTCTAGTAAATTTTATGTATCTGTCTATATACAAAATTCTGTGACTTCCTTTCGTACGTCAGCTACATATTCTAAAATAACCATACTCCGAGCGATCACAACAAAATTGTTGGGAGAAGTGCAAACCTGTAAGCGGGTATAAAGTACAGTTGGTTTTGCGTTGTACAATAAATTTTCATTAATTTGTTTGGAAAAATTAAGTTTTATTATTTAACTTACAAAACATTTCCACTATTTTAAAAACAATTTAATGATTAAATAACAAAGGCTTATTCAATAAAAATGCAGTTTTTTTTTTTGCGTATCTTTTCTTTGAATTTTTATATATAAAAGAATCCAGTTTCTAGTTCGTCCTCCGTTTACGAGAACTATAAACAAATCGCAAGGCCAAACGCTTCAAAAAGTTGAAATTTGGCCCCAGAAAGAAATATTTACGCATGCCTTGCTGCATGTTGCATGCTCAAGAGTAAGAAATCCTAAGAATTTATAATTCGTTGTTAAGAGGGAAAAAGAAAAAGAAAATCTTGTTTACCATTACTTTATTTTTTTGTGTGCACATATACGTGCCGATTTTTATAAATATGAATGTCCACACAGGACATAACCAGAAAATAATTCAACTAGAGTAAACATATGGAGAGGGGGGGGGGCTCTATTACTAACATTGTTTTTTCTTGGTGATTGTGATTTTTTTCAGACACTGTAGGTACGCATTGAGGTTTAGATGTTTAAAAATTATTATTTTTATTGCCTCCTCCGCCGCACAAATCGTGTAAAGGCTATGATGGATAAATTGTTACCACTGGTTTCAACCACGGCCTCCAGACGACTTTGTAATCTCCTGCATCTCTTCTGGGCTGTCTTCATGTTTAAGTTGGTGAATGTTGCCATAATCCTTGCTCACATTTTATCTTTTGGTGTTCTGCGCCGCACACATATTAATCAATAAGATTCCAATCTGGGAAAGTTATGTGGCCAGATGTAAAAGATGATGTTGCAGAATTTGTCTGAAAGCCATGACTGGGTCCTACTTCTGGTACGACATGGCGCAGAGTTTTGTTGCCAGACATAGTGTCTTCCAGCAGCCACCTTCTTGACTCAGGCCTACACTACTTCCTCAAGGCACTCGATGTAGGCTTCCATGTCGAGTCGGAGTTCTTTTCTTATCAGAACTGAGTTTTCCGAGCTGCTGTACCGTTGTAATCACCATTAAACTCGTCCCTCTCTTTCTGAATCCTCTACACTGTCCCAAACGCTCTGAAACGTTCATATCAGAGCTTCCGATGCAAATGCCAAGCAGTACAACATCACGTTTCTAAATCTCTGGCGGAGTGAATTGCATCATAGAGTTCTTTTTCTTACAGACGGTGCCCAACTGACCCTAATACACTGTGCAGTCAACAAAACAATAACAAGCAACGCGCATGCGCGAAATTAAAAATATTAAATGGCCAAAAAATATTCATGGCGATAATGCACCCTGCTAATATGGAGACTAGTTTGGTCTTCATGGAGAATTTGCGGTGCGGAAGTGACTGACGGAACACTGCTAAGTAAGTATGTATGGTTCTTATGCAAGGAATAATATCGAATGACTCGATCTAGTTATGCTAAAAGGAGGACAATGGAAGACTAACCTTTCTCCCTGTCCCATCATCTGACTCCGTGCCATATTTCATGTAAAGAAATATGAATAAATAATGCCAAACGCTACAAAGTGTACTTGCGTTCTGTTTCACTGCCGTATTCATAATGACTGAACGAGTAGAATCAGACGACGGGCAGACATTTTTGGCAAACTAACTTATTACTCATCTCCCAGTCACACACCTATATTCAAGATTTGGCTCAATGCAATTCCTGACTTTTACCAATGCTAGAATCGCTCATAAAAGGTCATGAATGAAAATCAGGACAACGCATCGAATCACGTGAAAAGAAAACAGCGCGCATTAATGAGTGCGTCAAATCCCAAATGATCTTTTGAAGAGACTAATGAAGCAGTGTCCTTGATAGTTTTTTTTTCATTCATATTAAATGGATTTATAGTTTCAAGGCAGATCACATGTTTATTTATCATAATTTATAAAGTATTATTTGCATATTTTTATCGCCATTTATTTATGTCATTTCATGCAACGTTCTTTTAAAAGATAAATAATGATAAGTGTGAGTCGGGTAACTTTTAGCGTCGCTAAAACTATAACGGGAAAACTGAGTTCAAATTCGGTTCCTTTTGAAATATTAAGGTAGATAAATGTATGCATCTCTCTCTTCTCTCATCCCCAGCTATGAATTAAATAAGGTGGACTTTGACTTACATTCGTAGGGTAACCAGTTTTCTTAAATAAAACTGAGTTTAAAATCGTAATGAGGGCAAAGGAGATGACTTTGGTAATAATTCTAAAAGCTGCTAAAAATTCCGGAAATGATGTTTACCTGAACACAAATCTAAACTTTAAATACCAACATACCTGCTGTACAAGGATGATCATTAAATTCGTTTTGACTCATGTTTTTCTTTTTACATTTTGGCATTTCGAGTTGTCATGCAAATACTATTGGGTGTTTCAGAAAAACAGATATCATTTCCTGACCTAATAAACATGACTCGTTCAAATGATCTCACATTTTAACAGCATGTGTAGAAATAACTTTAAAATTCTATGTTTAATGTTCTACATTTTTATTTCGTTTCAGTGTAGAAATGCCATTCACTGGAAAGGAAAAGGCGTTTTGCGTGTTAGAGAAGGCTCGAACAAGAGTCTATTTGCGATTAAATCTTTTAAAATGCACCAGCATCAATAAGACATGCTGCAGCGTGTTTGGTAGGAGATGGTTTACTGACTTGACGTATGACGTATCACGGGCGATGCGCAGATTGAAAACTTGCGAAATCGTTCAAGAAATTCATATTTATTTGAATTTCTCATCCAAATTTGGAAGAATAGATCTTATTCTGCTCGACGTTAAGCCTGTTTCGTTTCATTTGCCGAGACTTTATAGTTACTCAGATATTTACGTCTTAAATGATAACACTTTTGTTTTTCGAACACGCTCTACTTCTTTAAAACACAGCACTACTAAATTACACACTGTCAGAATTGGTATAGGACAAGTCTAATTTAGTAGGACGTGATTATCAACCCAGATCGACCATCGCTACCTGGTCTAATGATTAGCAGGCTGATTTCACACGATCATTTACGATTGGGTAGTCAGTTCGATCTTCACTGGCTACTCCTTGCTTTTTTTTCCTTTAAGTTATAGAAAAGCTATTCACTGAAAAAAAAGGCGTTTTGTGTGTTAGAATATTATTGTGAGATAATTCGTTAAAAATGTACAAACTGTAATGTAGATTTGGACGGGAAACAAAAAATTTAAAGAGGAAGGCTGGGTGACCGACTTGACGCGTGCCGTGTCACAGGCGGTGCACCTATTGAAAAACTTGTGAAATCGTTCATGAAATCCACACACCTTTGAATTTCTCATTTAAATTGTGATCAATACATTTTACTTTGCTCAATAATAAGCCTGATTAGTTTCATTTGCCGAGACTAGGAAGTTACTCGTATATTTGCATCTTAAATGATATCAAATATTTTGAACCACCCTGTATTTAGAATCTGAAAGAGATTTGAAATTTCTAGGACACATAATGAGGATGGTAGGTTTGGGGAATTTGACCCTCAAAGGACATAATGAAGGGAAGAGTTACCTTCCATAAGGGAATGGATGAAATGGGGAAAAGTGACACTTAAAGCGGTTGCTTCAGAAAAACTTGTAAAAATTCGTAATCCTATAACTTAACCAATTCTCGTTCAAATGACTTGAATAATTATTTGCGAAATCGTTAATAGAATCCAATGCATTTCTCCTTCAAATTTGGATGAATAAATCTTATTTAGCTCAAAGATAAACCTGTTTCGTTTCATTTGCCTAGACTTTGTAGTTATTCAAATATTTACGTCTTTAATGACACCACTTTTCTTTAGAACACGCTCTAATTCTTTAAAACCCATCACTACTAAATTAGACTTGTTCCACACTATATCAGGGTTAGTATGGAACAAATCTAATTTAGTAGGACTTCGACGTGGTGTAATGGTTAGAAAGCTGATTTCGCTAGATAAGTTACCAGTAGTGAGTTCGATCTTCACTGGCTGCTCCATAATTTCGGCCTTGTGCCACATCTAAGCTATGCGTAGTAAAACACTATTAGTGTATAGTAACGGATTTTTCATCACCGACAGTGGTCGATAATCGTGTTTGGCTAAATATCTGAGTTTGCAAATTGTGATTTTTAAAGCATATGGCTTCGACTTCACCCTTCGGAAGATTTGGAGCAACAGTGTATTTATATCCTACATTGGGCACATTTAATTTTTTATCGCATTTACTTCAAGCAAATCAGTAAAGCGACTAAGACACAAGGTGTTAGTGAAAGAATTAAAAACAAAAACATTATTAAAGACTGAGAAACATAGAAGTGAAATCAAGAAGACAGTTGATGACGTTTGACATTGCATTTAAAACTTTGAAGATCAATGTTGGCTGGGAAGCAAGGAACCGGAAGTGTATCTCAAGCGAGAAGTGTGAGTGAAGAAAATGTAAGCACAGAACTTACGGTTACATTTTGCCAATTAAACTGTAAATTTTTGTGACCTTGTTGCCAATCTTGTACCTAGTTTAAATTCATAAAGTCCAGGTACCACGGCGAAGAGTTTATCTGAACAATTACCACGAAAGTATTTATAGAAAAGGCACCGTGAAGCAACGAGACGCCAAATCAGAAACAATAATATTGCTGATTCTTTGGATTTTATCAAGAATCTCTCTCTATATATAACAGGAGCACCGTACCATATGTGGCAGTAATATTCGAAGCATTGAAGAATGACAAACTTATAGATAAGTAAGGAAGATTCTAGAGAGAAACAATGTCTAACACGACACAGTGAATCTTAGGACCTGCTCAAGAAATGGATTTAATATAATATTTCCACTACATGTCTGCCAAAAATATTATTTATAGAAGGGGTAACGAGTCACTCTCCTGGAGGTTAGTATCAGGTATGTTGATGGAAGGCAGAAAGGGATCTCTTAGATCCTTTATCTTGTACCAGACTACGTCAAGCTTAATAAATATATACTGTATATGATTTTACAAGTAAAAAAAGTGAATGTCACAAAGCAAAGTTAAGTGTCGTACTTAAATTCAATCAATTCGGAAAATTGTATCATAGGACCCGTTTCATATTAGTGGTTCCAAGCCTAATTTTACATCGAATAGAAATCACTTTAAGCTGCATTTAATAGAAGTCAGTTTTGAAATTGTCGATACGTCGATATAATTTTCATGTGAAACAATTTATGAATATTAAAGTTCATGTCGAAAAATCATTTTTCAACTGTCTATTCAATCTTGAGCTTTCAAATAAGAATTCTGGATTTTTTTTTTGCATATACCTAAGCAAAAGAGAAATCCTAGAAAAAACGAATGACGGTGAAATGTGGAGATTAATGTATCATTATTTTTTTAATTCCTACAGTCATACTTCTCGGTATAAAACTTTCTAATTAACTATTTTATGAAAATGAATCTGCTAAAATTGAAATCAATGTTAAATTTACACTTCAGATGCACCATAGTTAAAGCAAACGAGAAAAGTTACATCACTTATTCATATTTGTAAGATTTTATGTTAATACGAAACTCTTATCCACACTATAAGATATTTTTTCTGTTGATTTATAATCTTAAAGTTTTTC
This sequence comes from Acanthosepion esculentum, assembly GCA_964036315.1. Lineage (NCBI taxonomy): Eukaryota > Metazoa > Mollusca > Cephalopoda > Sepiida > Sepiidae > Acanthosepion > Acanthosepion esculentum. The sequence continues at coordinate 102,454,086 of OZ038493.1, read as the reverse complement.
CTTAATTGTGTCTCTTTGCTAGTATCTCAGGAATCATGGTTTCAACAACATTGTACCTTTTCTTATTCTCTTCAATATTTGCTCATTTAATGCCCTTTGTTTTTATAGGTGTTACCCCCCCACCCATCCATTTGCTCAAACTTATCAAGTCGGTTATTCATTGGTTTCACATGTACTTTGAGTATTAAATTCTTCAAGTTTGCTTCCTCGTTTTCAGCCATGATATTCCAGTTGTACTTTATAATTTTTAGCGAGTTTTTCTGAATCACCGATTATCTTTAAACGCCCCTTAATTTACACATGTTAAGTGTTGAGGGATCTTCCCTTTTTACACAAATGGACTCACCCAAGGTATACATATACTACGGCCAGTGAATACCCGAAGAGTCAAGTAGTGGTAGTAGGAGTCGAGTCGAGTCGAGTCGAGTCGAGACGAGTCGAGTCGAGTCGAGTCGGTCGTTAGAATAACGTAGCGGCAAGAATCATAGTAACAAGCATGTAGACTCAGTAAGAAGTCATACAGCGATATGTCGATACCAAAGACTATATATATATTTTCCTACTAACCCGCATTCCTGGAACTACTAACCTGTATTATCAGTTTGTATTATTACGTTAATACATTTATTTCCTATATTCATTCTTGGCGTTTGTTATTATTTGCTACCGGATTTCCTCCAGGAATCCACAACATTATGCTTATGATATTCTCAGTATTCGTCAGGCAAGATATCACGCTTAAACACCGGTTCCCGTACGATCATCGAAGTTAAGCAATGTCAATTCTAGTCACTGTCTAGATGGGTGTTCACTTGGGAATACCAGGAGTATGCGGGGACATGTAATGGAAAACGGCTAGGAATCGTAAAGAGCCGAGTTCCAATTCCCGATGTTTGTTATATTCACTTTTCCACAGCTATGAGTCAATTAGTGAGACTTCTATCACAAAACCATTATTATCTAAAACATTCTTATTTTCTGACTTTAAATAACCTTCAAAAGGTTGATAATCTGTAGGAAACAAATTCAATTAAAACGTTCAACAGTAACCACATATCTCGATGGCGTCAAGTTTTTTACTCATTTGGGATGGATTTGTCTATCATAGACCCAGTTGTCAAACACTGTTTATTTTGACTTATTCGAATACTAATGGATAACTGAAGATTGTCAGAGGGCGAATGATTGAAACGCGTTTATATTCATCAAGATGAGACCAAATGCTCAAATAGATCGAATAATTTCGAGTATTTTCATAATGGAATCAAAAGTAAATTACCAAACAAGCCGACTGACGAACGTTAGTAACTAAATATATTACAATCATTTAACATTGGATTTCAAGGCACCAAAAGCAAATTCAAGGCGTTTGTTAATTAAATGTTTTTTGTAATTGTGAGTTCAATCCCTGCATCAAGTAGTGAAATGATATTCTTTGGTCTATCCAGAAAGAGCAAGAAACAGAATCACAGGTACAAAATAATGCAATAACCAACAAATGTGAGAGTTTACTTGAGCAAAATAATAGTCAGCTGATGATTGCCAGAAGGTAATTTGCCGAAGTCTTCTATCTAATAATCAATATAAGAACAATAAATTCAATAAATTGAAGATTGACAATTCCTCATCTCAAAAGTCAAAACTAAATTTAATTTACACTATTTACATTATTCGGACAATTATCATAATCTTTGTTGCTATATTTATCACAATGTTTCGGTCGTTGTACGATTGCCTTCTTCAGTTGGTTGGAATGTCGAACTGAACCCATTTCGCTCGCTGGGGTAGACTGTTCTAGTTCCACGTGCCATGTATAATGGATGTCAGTTATCAGTTATCTCCTGTTCGACATTCCAACAACCTAAAGAAGGCCGGAGCGTACAACGGCCGAAACGTTGTGATAAATATGGCAAAAAAGATGAGGGCAATAGTTCGAATAATGTAAATAGTGTACATATTACCTGATCTCAGAAATATAGACAGATACTAAATTTAGTTTCTTCGTTTCTGTTATTGTTCTTCTAATGTTCAGAAATGTCTAATCTGTCATCTATGGACAAATATTATTAATGAAAAAAAATGACTTCAGGTAAATTAATTTTTACTTCTTAAAGAAGAAAATCTGTTGACCAGCGCTAAATATTTCAGACGAAGATCGTTACCAAATAGCAAAAACCACATTACTTGAAAACTTTCAGCAGAAATGTCAAAACTGAGTAGCGTATTTAAATACAAGAGATAATAATGATATAACCGAGATATTGACATTCCCAAATGTTTGGGGAAAAACACTCTCAGCACGAGAAATGTGATAATAGCGGGGCTGAGATATCCAATTTCCTATAAAATGTATAGAAAAAAGATCTAAAAAACTTCAACTGACAGTAACACAATGCTTGTTCAATGAATGCCGAATGTTTTCTGTATGGAAACTGCTATTTTCACCTACACAATTAACAATAGCCACGTCTTTTTTACGAAGTGCCGTCGGGTTTCTGTGTTACATTTGCCTACTTATGTTATTACACGGCCCAGAGGAATTCGTACAATTGCTTAATTTTAGCGCTCCATAAGCGTTACTTATAATGTTGACTTTTTTGTATACACTTACATTCCATCTTCTTTAAAATAGTTCAATAAAAATCTAAAATATGATAAGTAGTATATTCTACCGATCACAGATAATGGCTTTGAGATCTTTTGAGTTCCATCAACGCCATTTACCATACATAAATTGAACGGACAAAAAAAAAGAACATTTTAAAACAAATATGCATATTTAAAATGAAACAAAATCAGTTGCCATTATCATAAAGAGAATCAGTGAAACGATGTTGAACGTTACATGCATGAAATATCAGAGAAGGAAAAATGAGGAAAGACGAGATATTGAATTTTGATAAAAACACGAGAAGATTGACAAATTGAAATCTGTTAGAAATTTCGAGTATTAACACAAATAAAAATTAAAAATGACATTGATTGACAAATAAAACCTGTGTAATTTTTCCCCTCATACACTTCACTTACAGAACCGTACATTTACTCATTTAAGTACACGCATGTCTATAAATTATATATATATATATATATATATATATATATATATATATATATATATATATATATGTATGTATATATATATATATGTAAATGTATATATATATGTGTATATTTATATATATATATATATATATGTATATACACATATTCATATATATATATGCATATATATGTTTATATATAAGTCTATATATATATATATATATATATATATATATATATATATATATATATATAGAGAGAGAGAGAGAGAGAGAGAGAGAGAGAAATAGAAAGAAAGAAAGGGTGAGGGATTGATATAAGTACGAAATATTAATTAAATCCAATAGAATGTTTAAATAAGGAACAAGTAGAAAAAACATTGTGAAAATCTAACATATTCTGCTATCTAAATCCCACTGAAATGTTTCAATAATTTGAAAACAACTTCGGATTATTCCTTTTCCCGAAACATCTAATGAATCTATATAAATAGAGGAATATTTAATTAATAAAGGTTCTATTTCCTTATTTAATGGCATATATACATATGTTAAACTTTGCCTGAAATCATACCATCGTGATATGATTGGCTTATGAGGAAACTGAATTGTATGTTCCCATAAGACTAACTAATTTAGATGCACTTCCGTTCATTTTCTTGACTTGTTTATCTTACTGGAACAAGTCTTTCTGATATTAGAGTCCAGTGCCACAAAAGCTATGAATATTTCTTAACAATCTACTGTGTAACATGGCGCGACCGTAGTTTGGGTTGGGGATCTACAACCTCCGCAAAGTTGGCCCGTTGGTGGGTGGCTTTTTCAGCAAGTGAGCCTATATATATATATATATATATATATATATATATATATATATATATATATATATATATGTGGGAGGGCTTTGAAAATGAGAGAACTTATTCATTTAAATGAACATTTATCGTGGAAAACATCTTCAGAAAGATTTGTTGGTGTGACAATAATCAAAACAGCGAAAATGACTAAAGGAAGCCGTCATTAAGGCACTACGACTAAAATGAATTTATTACTAAAAATTTCGGATAAATAAGCCATTAGTGGGTCAAAACATAAAAAAAGAATTATTCACAACCCAGACATGACACAGAGATAACGAAGAAAGTTCTCTTTCAGCATGCATAATGTCTTGCGATGATGCGCTAAATGTTTAGACACTCGAGCCTTGTGCAGCAGCCTACAAGCTCCGTTAGAATATGCGCAAGCTCAACCCGGGTCCTTCATTAAACCTTGAACCCAGTCGCTGAATCACAAACTGAGTCAAGTGATTACACACACACACACACACACACACACACACACACACACACACACACACACACTCACTCTCTGTCTCTCTCTCTCTCGCGCGCGCAAGCGCGTGTGCGGTTGATAAATTGTCGTTTATATTACGCAAAAATGAAAATAACACTAGCATCTCATTTTTAACAGATATATTTACCAAAATTACACAAAAATCAGGAAATACTAAAGAATTACTTTTTTTTCAATACAATCGTCATTGGATTCAATCAGAGCCCCGACGACTTTGAAATCTCCTGCAAATCTTCTGGAAGGTCTCCTTGTTTGAATTGGTGAAAGCTTCCATAATACTTGCATTCACTTTATCCTTGCTCAGCTTCGCCCCACTCAATAATCAACGGTTACTTGCAGTCTGAGGCAGAGTTAGAATGCTAGATATAAGCGGTTGATATTGTCGCAGAAGTTGTGTGAGAGACATGACTGTATTCTGCTGCTTGTGTGACATGGTGCAGATACCTGTTGCCAGACATAGAGTCTTCCGGCAGCCACCCTCTTGATCCAGGGAAGCACTACCTCCTCACGCAACTTGATTTAGGCCTCTGTGTTGAGTATCAGGACTTTACCAACAAATTCGGGAGTTCTTTTCTTGTTAGAATGACAAGAGTGAATTTTCCGAGCTGCTGTACCGTCGTAATCACCATTAGACACATCCGCCTCTTTCCGAATCCTCTGCACTGTCCTCAGATTAACACCCAAACTCTATGAAATATTTTTATTGAAGCTACCGGCACGAATGCCAAGCAGTATAGAATGCCGTTTTCAAATTTCTGGCGAAGTGAATTGCTTTATGGTGCTCTTTGTTTTTCATAGACATTGCCCAATTGACCCTACTATATTCTGTAGTCCACAAAATTGAAAACAAACAACGCTTATTCGGGAAATTAAAAAATATAAAATAGCGATGATTTACCTATCACACCCTGTATATCTAGATGTAAATACATTATAGATATAACATTTGAACACATAATTTCTATAAATGCTTTCAGTTTAATTGTTCTGTTGAAATTTTCTCTTTCATACATAGAGCTTATGAATTTAACCGCAGTACTAGATTGAAAGCTAGATCTCATCATTTCATAGCTGAAATGGGGACATGTAACCGTAAGTTCTACGCGATCGGCTTTTCTTTTTAGTACATTTCGATTGAGGAACTCATTTCTGCATTCTTGCTTACCAGTCAAATTAAATGCAATAGCAATCGTTACCATCTCTCTTCTTATAAAATCCACGTAAATCACTTTCCAGCCACCGTAATGTAGCTTCCCTCAAACTTTTCTATAAATAATTTCTTGGTAATTTTTCTGATGAACCTTCCTCTATGCTATCTAGACATTATGAATTTAAGCGAAATAATAGATAGACGGCAAGGTTTCATCATATTACATTTGAAATGGCTAGATGTAATCGCAATTTCTATGCTAACTTTTTCTTCCCTTGCTCTTCTTGCTTGTGAAACTCTCTTCCGATTTCGTGCGTTCCAGTCATGTTTGATTTTTAAAAATTTAAACCCAGTGTCAATCATTACTTTCTCTCTTCATAACTTCCGTTCTTTTATTATTCTCTCTTCTTAACGTTTTTTTTTTACATTTATTTTGAGATTACATATACATACAATTATATTTACTAACACAATTATTACATTGACAATTAAATTCTATTGTGAACAATAATATAAAAGCCCTTAAATTCTATTGTGAACAATAATACAAAATCCCTTAAATTCTATTGTAAACAATAATACAAAATCCCTTAAATTCTATTGTGAACACTAATACAAAATCCCTTAAATTCTATTGTGAACAATAATACAAAATCCCTTAAATTCTATTGTGAACAAAAATACAAAATCCCTTAAATTCTATTGTGAACAATAATACAAAAGCCCTTAAATTCTATTGTGAACAATAATACAAAATCCCTTAAATTCTATTGTGAACAATAATACAAAATCCCTTAAATTCCATTGTGAACAAAAATACAAAATCCCTTAAGTTCTATTGTGAACAATAATACAAAAGCCCTTAAATTCTATTGGGAACAATAATACAAAAGCCCTTAAATTCTATTGTGAACAATAATACAAAATCCCTTAAATTCTATTGTGAACAATAAAACAAAAGCCCTTAAATTCTATTGTGAACAATAATACAAAATCCCTTAAATTCTATTGTGAACAATAATACAAAATCCCTTAAATTCTATTGTGAACAATAATACAAAATCCCTTAAATTCTATTGTAAACAATAATACAAAAGCCCTTAAATTCTATTGTGAACAATAATACAAAATCCCTTAAATTCTATTGTAAAGAATAATACAAAAGCCCTTAAATTCTATTGTGAACAATAATACAAAATCCCTTAAATTCTATTGTGAACAATAATACAAAATCCCTTAAATTCTATTGTGAACAATAATACAAAATCCCTTAAACTCTATTGTGAACAATAATACAAAATCCCTTAAATTCTATTGTGAACAATAATACAAACGCCCTTAAATTCTATTGTGAACAATAATACAAAATCCCTTAAATTCTATTGTGAACAATAATACAAAATCCCTTAAATTCCATTGTGAACAATAATACAAAATCCCTTAAATTCTATTGTGAACAATAATACAAAAGCCCTTAAATTCTATTGGGAACAATAATACAAAAGCCCTTAAATTCTATTGTGAACAATAATACAAAATCCCTTAAATTCTATTGTGAACAATAATACAAAAGCCCTTAAATTCTATTGTGAACAATAATACAAAATCCCTTAAATTCTATTGTGAACAATAATACAAAAGCCCTTAAATTCTATTGTGAACAATAATACAAAATCCCTTAAATTCTATTGTAAACAATAATACAAAAGCCCTTAAATTCTATTGTGAACAATAATACAAAATCCCTTAAATTCTATTGTAAACAATAATACAAAAGCCCTTAAATTCTATTGTGAACAATCATACAAAATCCCTTAAATTCTATTGTGAACAATAATACAAAATCCCTTAAATTCTATTGTGAACAATAATACAAAATCCCTTAAATTCTATTGTGAACAATAATACAAAATCCCTTAAATTCTATTGTGAACAATAATACAAACGCCCTTAAATTCTATTGTGAACAATAATACAAAATCCCTTAAATTCTATTATGAACAATAATACAAAATCCCTTAAATTCTATTGTGAACAATAATACAAAATCCCTTAAATTCTATTGTAAACAATAATACAAAAGCCCTTAAATTCTATTGTGAACAATAATACAAAATCCCTTAAATTCTATTGTAAACAATAATACAAAAGCCCTTAAATTCTATTGTGAACAATAATACAAAATCCCTTAAATTCTATTGTAAACAATAATACAAAAGCCCTTAAATTCTATTGTGAACACTAATACAAAATCCCTTAAATTCTATTGTGAACAATAATACAAAAGCCCTTAAATTCTATTGTGAACAATAATACAAAATCCCTTAAATTATATTGTAAACAATAATACAAAAGCCCTTAAATTCTATTGTGAACAATAATACAAAATCCCTTAAATTCTATTGTGAACAATAATACAAAAGCCCTTAAATTCTATTGTGAACAATAAAACAAAATCCCTTAAATTCTATTGTAAACAATAATACAAAAGCCCTTAAATTCTATTGTGAACAATAATACAAAATCCCTTAAATTCTATTGTGAACAATAATACAAAAGCCCTTAAATTCTATTGTGAACAATAATACAAAATCCCTTATATTCTATTGTGAACAATAATACAAAATCCCTTATATTCTATTGTGAACAATAATACAAAATCCCTTAAATTCTATTGTGAACAATAATACAAAATCCCTTAAATTCTATTGTGAACAATAATACAAAAACCCTTAAATTCTATTGTGAACAATAATACAAAATCCCTTAAATTCTATTGTGAACACTAATACAAAATCCCTTAAATTCTATTGTGAACAATAATACAAAATCCCTTAAATTCTATTGTGAACAATAATACAAAATCCCTTAAATTCTATTGTGAACAATAATACAAAAGCCCTTAAATTCTATTGTGAACAATAATACAAAATCCCTTAAATTCTATTGTAAACAATAATACAAAAGCCCTTAAATTCTATTGTGAACAATAATACAAAAGCCCCTAATTTTTATCAACGCAGGTGCTTAAACTCTTTTCCAGCACAATTTACACAGCTTTGATTCTACCTCTAACGCTTCGAGAATTTATTTGCACATGTCTCTTTGGATATTAATTTCTTGAAATGTATCTCTTATGTAATTTTTCAAATCACCTAAACTTCTTGGTTTGTGACTATAAACATTGTCCTTGAGTACTCCCCAAAAGAAAGAAATCCATTGGGGTCAAGTCTAGTGAACGTGCCGGCCAAACAATTGGACCTCTTCGGCCAATCCATTTCTCAGGAAATCTTTCAACAAGATACTCAGTTGTAATAATATAACCGATACATAAACCTATTCGACATACAGTCCACCTACTTTTGGACCACCCTGTATATGTATCATATCACCTTATATATAAATGTATATATCACCTTATATATATAAGGGCGAAAAAATGAAAAAAGCTCTTAGAGTCATTGAAAAAAGAATGGAATCAATTATCAGTCTTTGAGAAACCTTTGCAATGAATGCCAAATATATATGCTGCATAATCAAGGCTAAAGGAGAATATTTTAACGGGAACAAAATTTAATCATAGAATGCATTTTTTCTTTTAGAAAACCATCAAAGCAACATATTGCTTACGTCTACACACAAGACTGCCAATATATAAAATGTTTTTTTAATTGCTTTATGAAAAGCGAAACGACTGAGAATGTGTAAACTATTTATATCAAAATTCTCCTCAGACAGTAGGAAAAACATTAAAATCTCTCAAATAAATTGGCTGTTTGGAATCGTCATTTTAGTGTTTAAATTGCTAGATGTAACCGTAAGTTCTATACTAAGATTTTCTTCTCTTGCACTTATTGCTTGTGATACTCTCTCAAAACTTTCAATGCATTATCAATCCTGACTTCTGTGTTTTTTTATTGTTCTCACTGCTTGATAATATTTTTCTTTTTCTCATACTCTTTCACACTCAGAAGTGGTAATGGCAAATAATATCTATGAAACTGAACATAACTTTTGTAAGCAAATTGAAAATAATACTAATTTTTATATATAATAGTTTGGATCAATTAAAAGAATTTCTTCAAATAAATTATTCACTAAAATTTCAATTTTAAAGGCCGTAACTTTGATCGTCGATTTTGTTGAGAGCAAAATTTAATCATAAAATGCTTTTTATTTTTATTTTTGTCAATAAAATTCCTAATAAAAGATCATGTATCCCTTTATTTAACTTGTATAATAAATTTCTATTATTTACAGTGAAAAAACAACTAATCATGGGGCCAATATAACCAGTTACCAAGGGCCGCCTCAAACTTTTCAATTGTAGTGTGTATGTATATATATATATATATATATATATATATATATATATATATATATATATATATATATATATATATATGAACTCCATAGTGTTCATAGAAATGTTGGTAGACCTTGGCTCAGGTATAAATATAAACTGAAGAGCAACCTTTCTGGGCCAACATTCCATTCAAGAACTTTGAAGAAGTAACTATGAAGAGATCAAAGTATCTTTCCAGTTGTCATTCAGGAATAATGCTTCATCAAGAACTAAGCATCATTCGACTGCGTGAAACACGCAAGGAAAATAAGACAGCTAAGTATGTTCCTGCTGAACTTGGATACAATACATTCTCCTGTACTGCTTGTACCGGAACCTCATACGCCGAACTCGACGGGAGAGTCCATCATATATATATATATATATATATATATATATATATATATATATACTGTTCGAAAGTTTGAGGCAGCCGTTGGTAATTTTTTAAATTGTCCCCCCAAATAGTTCTTTTTTCACTTTAAATCAGAGAAATTTATTATACAGTTAAATGAAAGCGAGGCATGATTATTTATTAGTAATTCTATTATGACAAAAAGAATAAAAAGCATTTTATGATTAGATTTTGCTCTCGACAAAATTGACGATCGAAGTTACGCCCTGTAAAATTGAGATTTTAATGAATATTTTATTTGAAGAAATTCTTTTAATTGATCTAAACTATTCTATATAAAATATAGCTGAAAGCATAACGTATGACCAATATGGAGAAAAATTATTTGATTTGGTATTATTTGCAATTTGCTTACGAAAGTTACGTTCATTTTCATAGAAGTTATTCGCCGTTACCACTTCCGACTCGTTCTTATTACATGTGGTTAATGTCTGCTACAATGAAATGGAAAATTTTGCCAATATAAGATCTGCATTCGTACACTCTTCTTCAAATAATGACCCGCGTTTATACTGATGAATATTATGGCAATATTTTTAAGTTGTTAGGCCCAAGTATTTACCGATACTATTGGGGAATGTCCACGGGTATTTTATAGTCGTAGAACACACCAAGTGCTTAATCAGTTATTAACTTAATAATAATAAAACATGTTATGATTCAAATAGGAAAAGCGTAAAATTTGACAGGTACTAATACTATGAAATATATGAGGTGTTCATGGTATTTGCACATTGTCCATGTAATTAACAGCAGACATATTGCTTTGGTATTTTGCAAATATCAAAATATTTATTGAAGGCTGCAGATACCATTTAATACATTGTACAAATAAGGGTACTGAAAAACCTTAGCCTTGATCACCACCACATTAAAAAAAACAAACAAACAAACAAACAAACAAGCAAAAAAAACAAGCAAACAAACAAGAAAAAACATAAGAAACAAATAAATCACACAAACAAACAACAAAAAGAAAAAAAAAAAAAAAACACAGAACAAGAAATTTTCCGGATATATTCTGTTAATTCAGCCTAAAATTTAAACAATTTATATTAACTAAAATTCACACCAAAATCTTCCTGTGCGAGGCCTTTCCATCGCACTCCAGCTGGGTTGACGTTTACGATCGCTCCAAATGTGGATGCTCTATTTCTATGCGTTGGGTCTACTTTTGCGTTCACCCAGATAAGCCAGCCACAAACAGATTTTTTTTTATTTAAACTGTAAAAAAAATCCTTGTAAGTACCTGGAATATCATCCGCACTTACCAAATGTGGACAACTCCCCGCTTTTTTTTTCATTCTAAGGGTTGGCTAAACAAATTTTGATTTAAAATTTATAATTTCAAAAGAGTGTCAAAAATTAATAAATAAATAAATGTTGATTTAAAATTTATAATTTCTTGTGGTGAATTAATATTTGTGATAAGTAACTTTACAATTTCGGGGTGACTTGATAGAAAGAACCGCCTTTTCTGATCTTTAGTCATATAATTAGATTTTTAAAAAATTTTCGGAGCGAGAGTTTTTCAGCACCTCCTCGTAAATCTACAGCATATGCATCAAATCTATTCCTTATAGGATACAGCTGTTATAAATCTATCGAAACAGTATTAAGAAATCGAAGCAAATCAACTCCGGCCATACGTCGTCCTATGCTTTTCTCGCTTTGTATCGCCGGAAACATCACAGTAGGATAAGTAATGGAAAAATCCGGTGGTGATTTTCTGAAATTCGCATCGTGAAAAGAAACCCCCATTTATCACGCTGATGGCCCGAGCGTCATTTAACGATACTATTTCTAGTGGCCATTTCTAACCCGGACACTTTCCTTGAAGGTGCCTTATAATAGTCTAGTATAATGATTTTTTACGCCATCCACCATTGTAGGGGTTATCGCCAAATAGGAGTAATAAACAGAAAATGTATCTCACCTGTCCTTTGGTAACGTAGATTGGTTTGTTGAGTACAATCCACGTGACCGTTTCCTGGCAACCAGGCTGAGTTAACGAGCCTTCGTACGTCATGTAGTGTTCTGTCTTTGGGATTATGTCTGCTAGAAGAAGCTGAGTGATATTACGGCTTTCTCCTGAAAATGGAATCAATATAAAATAATTAATGGTCGACAACTAACAGCACATACTGTCTTATTTGAGAATGTTGTTATAAACATCAGTTTTAATGTTACAAGTTTAACATATAGTTTGTAATTTGACTTTTCAAGAAATTGATACACGGATTTATTTTTTCGTTCTTTACGCTTCGGCGTCTTTATCCCAACAATCTAGTTGAGCTTCGCTTTGGCTTTCATAACAATATGGACAAAAGCAACATGCTAAAATGAACCGGAAAATACGAAACTTTTAAAGAGTAAATACACAGCAGATATGAAATGTCTAAATTGAATAAAATGCGATCTAAACGTGAGAAGACAAAAAAAGGCGAGGACATTAGGATGAATGAATCAATATATGTTAATAACAATAAATTGACTCAGAAACAATATATATATATATATATATATATATATATATATATATATATATATATATATATATATATATATATATATATATATATATATATATATATATATATATATATATATATATATATATATATATATATATATATATATATATATATATATATATATATATATAAATAAAGGGTGGCTTGACGATTGCGTCTAGCATACATCAGCCTGTCGCCTCTGAGTGTTGACTTCAATGTTCACTTTTATATATATATATATACGGTTCCGTATAGGATACAGGTTCGTTTCCGGTCGGAGGACGAAAATTTTCTATGAAATTTCTCGGACATTCAGGCCGGTAAATGTTATTTAATACTGTTTATTATATAAAAAAAAGAACATTTACTTAAATAATTGTATCTATAAAAAGAATGTATAAACATAAAAATGTCTTTATATATATATATATATATATATATATGAATATAAGATTTTACTTATCTATACAATTTCACAGATTTTGAATTCAAATTTGACTCTTCTGGATATTTGCAAAAATAAATATATTAAAGAAATGAATTCCTGAAATACTTATACAAATAAATTAGAAAAAATTAATGGCATTTAATAACCAATAACAACACCTCTTGAAATGAATCTTATACGAATTGTCCAACGGATATTTGTAAGATATATAAATTATTACACGTTACAGGATTGTTAATGTATCTCTAACTGTTTTTGCTATAACAGGCCCTGAGATAGCTGACCGAATGTGATCGTTGCAGAGTTTTTATCAGCTTGGAAAGTGGTATGGCCTTCCGAGTTCTAATCTTGGACGAGGCAGTGGCGATCGCTTTAGGAAATTGATTGGTTCATCAATTTTCAACGATTTATCAACCCTTATTTAAAGCCAGAAAATATTTTTAGATAGTATGATTTTTGTTTTTGGGGGATAATAATGTTTTATTAATTAATCTATAGGCTGGGGAAGAAGAGGTGGATTCATGCCTTTCCGAAGGTTATTTGCGCATGTCGACATAACGATCTCAACAAGAATTGGAACCCTATGATTAAAAATTCTGAGCCATTGTCCATTACACTACTCGCACATCCATACTTACAGCGCCTGGTATTCCACATAGATTTTCTTTGAAATGTGGTACAACAACAAACAAATTATTAAATTGCCATATTAGTAAAAAAAATGCACTCACTTAAATTTTCAAAAATTCAGCCTTAGCGTTGCGACTGCACGCTCCACAAGTTTGTATCCGTTATCAATAGCACATTTAAAAAAGAAACAACATATTTCGGTTTGTATT
>OZ038493.1:102392476-102434976 GCA_964036315.1 Acanthosepion esculentum | reverse complement strand
CGTTTACACTAACTGCACATTCTCCACCGGTAACATTTATGCTTCCTGCACACTCCGCACCAGTAATATTTACCCTACTTTTTGCACCGGTAACATTTACGCTACCTGCATATTCCGCACTGGTAAAAATTATGTTACTGCACATTCTACACCGGTAACATTTACGCTACCTGCACATTCCGCACCAGTAACATTTACACTACTGGCTCATTCTGCACCGGTAACAATTATGCTACTGGGACATTCTGCACCGGTGACATTTACACTACCTGCAAATTCTGCATTAGTAACGTTTACGCAACTTGCACATTCCACACCGCTAACATTTACGCTACAGGCACATTCCGCACAGGTAACATTTATGCTACAGGCACATTCCGCACCGGTAGCATTTCTGCTACCTGCGCATTCAGCACTGGTAACGTTTACGCAACTTGCACATTCCGCAACGGTAACATCTACGCTACCTGCACATTCTGCACTGGTAACATTTACACTACTGGCACATTCCGCACCGGTAACGTCTACGCAACCTGCACATTCCGCACCGGTAACGTCTACGCAACCTGCACATTCATGTATTAATTGCAAAAATGTGAAGAGGATATTCTTTATTTTAACACTAAGCGTTACTTAACATCACGGTGTGATATTCATGCATTTAAATAAGAAATATAATTTATAATCTTTTCATTATTGTTATGTGTATTTAAAACTGTTTTAAAATTGGGAAACATTTTACAAATTAATGCTAGCAATTCTTATGTACATAAACAATTTGTTCTAACAGAACTAATAATAAAATTAATAGTAACATCGTGTCATTTTCAAGTTGTGAAATTTACCTACCACATTTTTTACAGTGAAATTTCACGATAGACAAAACGATCTTTAATGTATAGTATTTAAATTTTATAAGCAATCATTTAATCACCAATTTATTTGCTTAAATAAAACCGTGTTATAATTATGCGTTCTGTTGATCTTTATACAGTTAAAAACAAATGAACTCCGAAAGATAAACCTCATATTTTCTTATGTACGACCTCGGCATCAGAGAAACGCATGTAAGTGGAAATTCAGTAGAGGTTGAACCTAGTCACTAATAAGCTATAATTTATTTGCTCCATGTTACAGCTGGTAAAATAGCATCTGTCATGAAGGTGAGTAAGAAGCAGGGTGTATTATTAAATTCATTCATGATGAAAAATTGCATCCCCTGCTCGAACGATTTCTGAAACCAAACACTACATAATCACAGTTACCCAATGGGCAAAGAACTTGTGCAAATTACTGTTGACAACGAACTACTTGTCAAGTTATATGCGGATTCCCGTTTATGTCTGGTGAAAGTGCACATTAACTCTTCGAAAGAAATTGTTTTGTTGCTGAAAACTGGACCTATACTACGGTATCATTGTACTCTGTGTATCTGTTGTTGTTTCAGTGTAAAAAATAGATATTATTACGTAACATCTTGCATACCATAACTTCCTATACCATGAATTAGTTTTATTTGATAAGAACGATTTCACTGGCATTAGAATAAATGCAAATTAAAATATCACAATAATTACTGTACAATACTTATCATTCCTCAGTGAGCTATATATAAGAGAAATTAATATTATTTTTTTCTGGCCATATGCGTTGCCATATTCCGTATGAAAACCTATATACCTATTATCCAAACTAACTAATGTTTAACAAAGTCTTTAAATCTCTAGAGAAACACTTGTTCCCATTGATATAAAATATATTTTAGTAGGTTTCACTGATGTCTGTGTCATAGGTCGATGTCATGACAGCTTCATCTTTCTTACCAGCGTAGTAGATGTCTTTGTCATCTTCGGTGTCGTCCCGTCGTCGTCGTCGATTAAGTCGTCTTTCTTCCTCAAAAAAGAAGCAGTAGTAATGTCCATGTCTCCGCCACTACAAAAGAATACCCACTAGCCCCTAAGATCGATGTTTGTTTAGATTTTTTCACCTCGTGTGAGCTTCTTTTTGTTATATTTTTGTGTGAATATTTTCGTACGTTTTCTCTGAATATTGTATAAGTTTCGTGCTTCAAAAGATTCTTAATTTACTCTATACCAACCAGATAAGGTTTCAACAAATTTTAAATTTAGTTTAACATTAGATTCTAAAACTCCCTGTGTATATTCTCTATATCTATAATTCTCAAAATGTGTGTGTATGTATGTGTGTGTATGTATGTGTGTGTGTGTGTGTGCGATCGGATGTTATTTAATCATTTCCACAGTTTTCATTCAATTCCGATTAATTTTTTTTTGTTTGATTGATAATAACCCTCATCATCGCTTTACTATTTACTATGTTCCTGGATATATATCTTTCATAAAAAAATTAATAAAAATAAATAGTTTACATTTTTATAATAATATTATTTATTATTATACGGTTCCCTTTTCAGGGCCCCCCTTCAAATTGTTACCCCCTCCCAGTTTTGGGAATGTGCCTCAGTTGCACCTTAATAATGTTACTAATATTGATTTTCGGGTGGGTTGATTTTAAACTTAAACTGCTCCAACTGAACGGCAAAAATTCCGAATAATGAAAGACCCGTTCAAAGACGGTTTATACTGCTAGTGCAAGATAATTTTTCTTTTCAAAATTTTATAGCCCAACATGTTAATTGTAATAGTAGAAGTTGACGATTGGTTTTTCTGTCGGTTGAAATTTATATATTTTTTTACTTAAACATTGTTTAAAGAAAGCTTTTCAAACCAACTAAATGTTATAGCTCTTTCAAATATTATTCGGAATTTCCTTCTATGTTTTTCCATTGTCAAATGGTAACAGATTTAAAAAGGTGCATATTATATAAGAATAATTACGATCTTATATGTCTTATATAATATACACCTTTTATATAAGAATAATTACGATAGTAATTGTTCTAGTTTCGATATTGTTTCGTCTTCTGCACAAGACGAAACAATATTGTAGCTGAGATAAAATATTAGAGACCTGCAGTGTTGGTGTTCTGCCTTCATCACCTCTTCTTCAATGAAAGTAGGGCAATTTAGCGGTTTCAAAAGCTCTTGTTATATACTTTGTGGAGTAATGGATAGCGGCTCGGATTGAGGGATCGGAGAGCCGAGTTCGAATTCCATTCGAACCCATTACGTTTACGGGCTAATAACCTTGGGTAAAATATGAATCCTCTTCTTCTCCCCCCAGATTTGGGTAAATAGCAGGACTGAACAGGTTCTATAGCCTTCGATAGTAAGCGGTCTACCGTAGAAAGAAATGGCAACTTACTGCGGAAAACAATCTGTCTCGTCAGTAACTTATCGAAAGATACATGATTGCCTACGCGTGTATCACGCGTGGCACCAGAGGACCAGAGACTTTTCTTGACATGGCAGATACAAACAAGCTCTAGATTCATAAACTGTGATCTCTTTGCTAAGAATTCGGTTTAGGAATCGGTTGCGTGGCACTGATGTTAATTAAAAAAGTATTCAAAAGGAACATTACTGAGTAGACATGATAAAACTTTCCCCCGAGTTTTAAGTCAGTCTTTGACTGATCTTTCTATTAGGTTATCTTCACATTCACACCTAGCAGAATCCTCACGTCCTACCCAGGTCTGACAGCCCGCAACAAAAGCCCAGATACTACTTTAGGAGAATTATGACATTTTACAATGACAGGCTTGCGAAGGAAGTAAAAAAGAAGACAAAGCAAGAACTGATTTCTACCCCGAAAGAGAACTTTTTAGACTACTTTAAAAGTATAAGAGGCACTGGGAAAAGAGTATCAAATGCCAAGACAAGAATTCGAAATTACCTATGCCTTAATTGTTGTAGCTACGCTATTGTTATGAATAAATGATAAGAAAATTTCCGAACAGACCTTGTATCAATGAAATTATTTAATGCATGCTTTTTTATCATTTTAATCCGGCGCTTAAACATTTTTAAAAGTCAGTTTTAAAGAAACTTATATTTAACAAAACGATTGACTTCAGAACCAGACTAAGGGGTTCATTATTCCGTCAAACAGCGTAAACAAGTGTGAAGACGTTGGCCTAATTATACCATAGCTGTGACCTTCAAAGTTTTAGTTTCGTGTTGCTTCTAGCCTCAGGAGTTCTTCCTTTCCGTTCGATCAAAGTCCACCTCATATAATGTGATTTGGATTGCACGAAAAATCTGAACAAAAGCGGCAAGAAAAATTTTAAAGGCTCCCTTTAATCAAGATTTATCAATAGAATCCTCCTTCGAATTCGACGAAATTTTATTTTAATTATTTGATGTTATATTGTGAAATCGGCTCACAATAGGAGTAAGGCTTCGAACGTAAGTAGCGGATGCTGCAAAGATGGAACGTGTCGCAGTAAAGAAAGTGAATAATATGAGGGCTGGTCCCAAATGCATGGTCGATGACATTATTTAGATGCAATGCTGTAAGGAGACAATAAATTACCTAAATTTACTTAACTTAAGCGAAAGGACAAATTTTCCGAGAGATTTATCTTGTAATTGTGCATGCATATTTATGTTACGTAGAAATATATATCTGTATAAGGAAAGTCTAAAATTACATTGGTGAAAGAAGAATGGATTTCAAAATAAATAATGATGTCTGATTATTTGATCAAATTTAGAAAACTGTATCAGGCCGTGAACTTTTCTCTTATATATATATATATATATATATATATATATATATATATATATATATATATATATATATATATATATATATATATATATATATTTATATTTATATATATATATTATATATATATATATATACACGAGATTTGTCTGACAATTAACGGGACATCCGTTCTTCGATATGAGGACCACAGGGTCAGATGATAAATCAGCTATCTACAAAGAGATCCTGCGGCGTTTGCTTTCCCCAGTGCGCGATCAGAGGACAAATGGTGGCTGCTTCACCACGACAATACGCCTGCTCAAAACGTCCTGAGCATACAGCAATTCCCGGCTGAGAAGAACATCGTCGTGCTGGAGCCACCTCCCTATTCACCTGATCTGACTTTGTGTGACATTTTTATTTTACCCAAGCTCAAGGGGATCATCAAAGGGTCCCGTGTTGAAGGCGTGGTGGCTATTCAGAAGGCCGTAACGACGGAGCTGAGTATCAGCCAAGAAGATTACTTCCAGCAGTGCATTGAAGCGTGGTAGAGAAGGATGGCAAAGTGCATTAAACTCACTTGAATTTTGAAATCATGTAGTTTGTTGTTTGGATTAGAATTAAATTATTTGTGACATCAGTCTCCTGAGTTTACCACCACACGTCGTATATATTGTATTAATTTTTTTATACTCACTTCATTATAGGATCCTCATTGAGCAAACTGAATTTTTTACGTATATTTTATTTTTTATACACACTTTAATATATGGTCTCCTAAGGAAACGATCTAAAACTTAAAATACACTTAACAAAGAAAAACAGTTTGCACAATTGGTGATCGTATATTGAAGTATATATATATATATATATATATATATATATATATATATATATATATATATATATATATATATATATATATATATATATTATCCCTCAACGGTAGAACGGATCGGAGTTTAACACACGACGCGATCTTTAGGTACTGTGTTCGATAATTTAAATTCTAATGAAAATATCCGGTTAACTCAATGGCACCAGTCCAAAGAGGATTACATATTTTTATTTTAAAAATATACGTTGCATTTAAAATAATGGGATTCATATTTTATATATAAAAATAAACGGGGATAAATATATTATTTTATCTTTAAACCAAACATGCGTATGTGTATAATAAAATAAAAGAACAAATAGGAAACGTATATCGATTTAACATGTTTCAATTTTATTATTAAAGTTTCGTCAGAGATTGAGAGGAAACAGGCAAAAAGACAAAAAACAAAACAAATTATGTTTGGGTCAGTCCTCTCTGGTCAGGCACCGGTCGGGTTCGGATCCATATTTCATTTTCATTGATTCTTTAAATCATATACCTATATCTCTAGTGAACTGAATGTTTTGTTTAAAAATTCTTCAAGCACATCACGTTACATTTCTCAGGCAATAGATCATTTAAAACCGATTTAACCAGGCATGGAATCCTATCAATTTCCGTCCGCAACATTAAAATACCATCATAACCTCATCCATATGCAATAAACGCCTAAAAAATAACAATAATAACAAAAGCTAATTCTCAACACGGCCATGAAAACATTCCGATAACTATATATAATCATTTATTTAAATATTATAACATAAATATGTTATAAAATCACTACAAAAATAGCCATTTCGTTTCGACACTCTCGTGTCTTTTTAAGTGATGGTGTTGAATGTAGAATAAATGTTTTTTTTAATAAAAACATTTCCAAATTCCTTAACGGCCCTTCTCTAGGGATGAGTGCTGTAGTATAAATTCGAATGACCAATCAGAACGCGAGTATATGGTGATTCAAAGAGCCTGACCACGAAGCAAGGTTATCGCTGGGGGTGTGAGTGGGGTAGTGGGATATGGTTGAGCTAGACATGACACTTGGACAGTGATGGTGTTGAATGTAGAATAAATGTTTTTTTAAATAAAAACATTTCCAAATTCCTTAACGGCCTTAAAGAATAATAATTGTTGCTTATTGGAACTTACTCCGTATATACCAATCCCACACTTGGGTATATATATATATATATATGTTCCGTTAAAATAACATACTTGATAATGGCTAATAGCCCAAAGAGCTATGATATATATTTAAATTATAAATAATAAAAAAGATAATTATAAATAAAAATATTTTCTTATAATTTATATTTTAAATTATTACATGATCATATATATATATATATATATATATATATATATATATATATATATATATATATATATATAATATATATATATATATATATATATAGAGAGAGAGAGAGAGAGAGAGAGAAGAGAGAGAGTGAAGGGAGAGCCAAAAACAGACAAACTGTTTCGCTGTATCACAGCTCATCAGTGTGACTAGATTGCTTGAAGCCAGGAATCGAAGCCCGAACCTTTTTGGCATCAGTCTACCCTAAGTTATAGTTCTACCCTAAGTTATAGTCGCACGGCATGGTGGAAGGTATATATATAATGGCCAATCGTCTCAGAAGATGAAAGTTTGCTAGGGCGGACAGACAATCGCTGCTGCAGACGCCTACTCAGGCAAATACGTGTTTGTTCAATACACACGGAGCCTGGCTGTGTTTTATACTGCAACTATGCCGACGGACCTTAGTTACATTTACTGGGAGAGAACGGGTTATCTAGCGTGAGCAACAATCTGAATAAGGCAAGCAAGGTTAAAAACTCGGTCACGATGACATGTGACTTTGTGCTAGCAAATGAGTTGCCAGTGAGTTCCGTCTATCCAATTTCACTCACAAGGCTTAGTCAACCCGTAGTATTGTTGCCAGGTACTTTCCAAAGAACGCAAGGTGGGATCGCCTCTCACAGATCGATTACATCAAGAAGTCACCTTCGTGATAAATTGACTATTATGAAATTATATATATATATATATATATATATATATATATATATATATATATATATATATATGAAGAAATATAATTTTAAGGTATGCTATATTTAGGGGATAAAGTGCTCAATATCAGGGATAGAGCGTATGTAAATGTAAATATATAATAATAATAATGGACTCTCCCATCTGTTTCGACGTATCAGGATCTGACAGTTTAGTTCATTCAGTTATGAAATTCTGTGCGATAATCTTAAGTGGCATTTAAGACCCGCTAGTGATTTACAAAGGTGGCCACATATGGAGCAAGTGTGAGGATTATGAGACACTGTTGAATTGGCTGACCTTTTATATCTTGCTCTTGCTTCTTGAAGATGATTCAGACAAGAAGATTGAAAATTGCTGAGTCCACTAAAACACGTTGATCTCCATTCTACCCCAAGGCTAAGCGCTCAAGGGTGTTATGTGGTATATTGACTGCTGGCAAGTTGCTTTTCAGTTTGTCTTTGTATGCTAGCCATGGGCGGTCCTACATTCCTGTATCCCTGATCTAACTGGCTGTACATTAGGATCTCGGGTATCCTGTCATCAGACATTCTCAAGACATGACCAGTCCACCGTAACTGAGACTTTACAATATTACACTTGTTAAACAGGTCTACGTTAAATGTCCTATCTTGAAGGTTAACTCCACAGATTGCACGCAGACAGCTTTTATGGAAAACATCTAGCTGGCGTATATGGTACCTGTATGGAGTCCACGACTCTGAGCCATACAAAGGATGGCAAGTACAACAGATCTGTAAACCCGAAGCGATGGCGAAGGTTACTGAAAGCAGCCTTAGGCAGCCTTAGCAATCCGAAGCATGATTTCATCATCTAAAGTTCCACTGTAATTGATTTTGCTACCAAGATAGGTGAAAGACTTTACATAGTTCAGGGTTTTGTCTTCTACCTTCAATGGTCTCGCTTGAAATTTGTAGACTGGTGGTTTTTGTTTCTCACCACGCAATTGTTTCGGAGTAGGACAAGGTTGGTGCACAACTTCAGTTTTCTTTATGCTAAGTGTAAGACCAAATGCTTTACATGCAGCAGAGAAACGATTTATTAGATGAAGGATCTCCTCGAAGGATGTCGCTACAAGAGCCGCATCATCTGCAAACAACAAATCACGAATAATTTGCGTACGAAGGTGGGTCTTGGCTTTGAAGAGCTGATGATTGAAGAGACCACCAGGTGTTCGAGACTGAAACTTGACGCCTCTCTCTGTGTCTGCAAATGCATATTTAAGCATCAGCGAGAAGAAAAGGGCAAAAAGGACAGGGGGCATGACACAACTTTGCTTGGTGCCATTTGTTACATTAAAGGATTCCGACATCATACCATCAGACACGATATTAGCTTTCATTCCTTCATTTTTTCATTACGTTTATAAAAGCACCGATCAAAATAAAACATCAAAATAAATATAATGGATAAAAAACAAAAATAAATAAAATAAAAATAAGCGAAATAATTTGACACAAATAAGCAAATAAACGACTTTCGGTAAGATATCTGCCAAAATAAACAACCCACAATGCACCACTGACCCATATATATAAATAGCCGAGCAAAATAACAGCACTCGTGTGCCTGACGATTGCATCTAGCATGTATCAGACTGTCGCCTCTAAGTTTTGACTTCTATGTTAACTTTTATATATATATATATATATATATATATATATATATATATATATATATAGACAAACCTAATGAGCCAGACAAACCTACCAAGGTTTCACTTAGGCAGATCGTCAGGGTCAGCTGGCTAAAGAGGCAACAGCAAACGGCGTATATATAGACGACAACCAAGACAAAACAAGGTTTTCTCTACGTTTGTATTGAGCTCTTTAGTTAGTTGTTTACTCTTATCGGGGTTTTTTCTTTGGGCCTTGAACCTGTATCTGTGCGATTATTTTCGACAGACTTTCATGTTCCTGGCTCTTTCTTTTTATCCCTTCGTGATTGATTTGGCAATTGTTAAATCAAGAATTCGAAGGTTTTTTGACACGAGTATAGTTACCTATATATATATATATATATATATATATATATATATATATATATATATATATATATATATATATATAACCTTCCAGTAGTGCATAAAAGTGTGGCAGAGAAGGATGGAAAAATGCGTTAGAATTGAAGGATATTGGGGAAACTATATATATATATATATATATCATTACCTTCCCAGACCAAAATAAATTATTATATATAAGATCCGAGCTAATCTCAAAATGCAGACATGAAAACAAATTTTTACTATGTAACTTAAAAATCGAAAACGGAAAAAATAAATAAATACATAAGCAAACAAAATGACAATAAAATAAGCAAAATAAATTAATCCAAACAAATTACTAAATCACACCAGAATAGACGAAATAGAATAAAAAATAAGGAACAAATTCAATAAATGACGTAAATAATAAACAAATTAGCAAACAATTATGACCAAAATATTAGACTATAAAAAATCAAAACAAAAAATCGGACGAAAAATAGCTATAACTGTTATATAACGATAAAAAATGAATAAAAAATAATATACTGCGTTACTTAAAAATCGAAAACCAAAAAGAGAAAATACACAGTGTAATAAATAAATAACGACTAGTATAATAAATTGATCTAAATATATCCAAATATATAAATAAACTAACAACCGATACCGATAAACTAGCCGTTTAGAAAAAACAAATAAAGATAATCAATCGAAATAAAAAAATTAAAAACTGTTCCCGCCAAAATAATAGTCAGAACAAACCACAACAATCAACCTCAAAATTTAACAAATAGCTTTAAATTCCCAAACAAAATCAAACCTATTAAATAAGCTATATAAACAAATTTTTACTACGTTAATAAAAAAAACGATCAAAATAAAAAATAAAAATAAATATGAAGGATAAAAACAAAAATAAATTAAATAAATACAAGCAAAATAATTTGACACAAATAAACAAATAAACGACTTCCGGTAAAATATCTGCCAAAATAGACTACACGCAATGCACCACTGACCTGTATATATAAATAGCCGAGAAAAATAACAGCACTCGTGGCCTGACGATTGCATCTATCATGAAACAGACTGTCACCTCTAAGTGTTGACTTCTATGTTCACTTTTATATTTACACACGCTCTATCTCTGATATTGAGCACTTTATCCCATAAATATAGCACACTTTAAGACTATATTTCTTCATATATATATATATTAAGACATTTTTATGTTTATACATTCTGTTTATAGATACAAATAATTAAGTAAATGCACTGTATAAAAGAATGTATAAACATAAAAATATCTTAAAATAATTGTCGGACTTTGTCTATTTCATAATATATATATATATATATATATATATATATATATATATATATATATATATATATATATATATGTATGCAGGTATGCAGTGAAATAGGAAAGAACACGTTAGTTAGATAATCCGGTGTTCCTTAATATTTAGCTTTATTTTCAAAAGGACAGTGCTCCATACAGAAGTAGAGCTTATATTATAATAATATTTTTAGTTTTTAAAAATATGATTCCTCCGCTACATAAGAGTTCTCATGTTTCAAAAGCGAGAGCCGAGACCCCTAACATAATTTTTTTAAGTTATGAAGAGTTAAGGCGTCTGGACCCGCTTCCTTGTCAAGCGAGAATTTGGGAATAAGCTATCTTTTGGTTAGCTGGTGTTTATAACTACGGTATCATTTGGAACATTTGTTGCTATGGAAACGGCTAGTTTCGGCCGTTGAAGTTTGGTGGTTTAAGGGGCTAAGAATTAAGAATTAATTTTTATCTACAGGCCAGTCCCTTTCTAAAGAAGCGTATCAAGTTACAATGTCCAGAGTGTTTTTGGCTTATGCTAGTCAGGCGGCGTCTTTTTTATTTATGGGTTTGCCTTTAGTCGTTGAGTGACTAGAAGGTTATGTTTCATTATTATCTATTTGATCTGTTTGTTTATTTGTTTATTTACATGGCTTTTTTTATCAAAGGGTTTTTCTCAATAATTATTGGGCTGAGTTTTTTAAGGCTTTTAAATTATGGATTTAATTTGTTTAAATCTATTTATTAATTATTTAATGCGAAAATCATTTGATGACGACAGAACACCGTTAACTCATGTCTATGGTTTAGTAACTTTTCACTATTTAGACATCTAATTATGTGCAGTTTTTCGTGTAGGCACAGGGGGCATGGGTCATCCCAGGTTTTACATGTTCTAGTTCTATTTATTATTTTCCATTTTACTTTCGGTGTTTTGTTCGTTTCCTTTAAATGCCAGTAGTATTGAGATAGAGATGTCTGACTTCTATTTTGGATGTTGTTGAAGGAGCTTTTGTGTTGTCTCCATCTAATTTTAAAATTATTCTTAGTTGATCCTATGTATAATTTTTCAGTATTAGGATTCTCCGTAGATGAGATGGTACATTGGTATACCACGGATTTAGTAAGGCATCTGTTTTCTAACGGGCAGTCATTAGGGTTTCTACAATCACATGATTTTTCATTTTTTCTGTCTAGTTGCAGTTTAGGAGTTTTATTGGCACTGTTTTGGCATGGGTGTTTTCCTAAGATTTTACTATTATGCCTTTTTATTATTCTTTCTATGTTTTCAGTGCAGCTGTAACTTAACTTTAGGCTATTCTTATTAAAGATTTGGCTTAGTTTGCTATTTTTGGGGAAGTGTTTACCTATTAAAGCTAGGAACTTATGGCCAAGTTTAGTGCTGACCATTTGGTTGAACGGAGGTGTATACCATATGACATTTCTTTTCCTATTCTTCTTACTATTAGTGCTATTGTTAGAACCAAATTAAAAAACGACTCGGATTAAAACTCTGGATTAACACCAAAGAGGTCATCAACTGTTTACAAACATCGACAACAAACCGGATTGCACCCTGATTCAGTTCGATATAGTGGATTACTACCAGTCTATATCGAAAGACCTCTTCACTACTGCCCTGGAGTTTGCTGCAGTATACTCAGATTTAACCAAGGAAGAAACGAACATAATCCTCAGTGCTAAGAAATCCGTCCTCATCCACAATGAGGAGCAGTGGATTAAAAACACTGCTGAAAATTTTGACATCAGCATGGGATCTCTGGACTCTGCAGAATCTTCGGACCTTGTCGGCCTGTTTATATTGTACAACTTAACAGCGCACAGAGAATTAGACATTGAAGACATCGGGCTGTACCGAGACGACGGGCTCATGGTAGTGAGGAGCTCCACAAATTTCAAAACTGATAAGATTAGAAAGATAATTTATAGTGAATTCGGAAAAATAGATCTAAAAACTATAGTAAACACCAAATTAAAAAGGGTAAACTTCCTCGACTTAACTCTAGACTTAGTAAACAAAAATTACACACCCTACAGAAAACCCAATACCAACCCCCTGTATGTACACCCTAAGTCAAACCACCCCCCATCTATAATTAAGCACATACCCACATCAGTAGAGAAAAGAATAAGCATGAACTCTGCAAATAAGGAAATATTCCAAGCTCATAGTAAGTTTTATAACACGGCCTTGAAAAATAGCGGATACAGAAACGCTGAAATAAGCTATACAAACAATAGCACTAATAGTAAGAAGAATAGGAAAAGAAATGTCATATGGTATACACCTCCGTTCAACCAAATGGTCAGCACTAAACTTGGCCATAAGTTCCTAGCTTTAATAGGTAAACACTTCCCCAAAAATAGCAAACTAAGCCAAATCTTTAATAAGAATAGCCTAAAGTTAAGTTACAGCTGCACTGAAAACATAGAAAGAATAATAAAAAGGCATAATAGTAAAATCTTAGGAAAACACCCATGCCAAAACAGTGCCAATAAAACTCCTAAACTGCAACTAGACAGAAAAAATGAAAAATCATGTGATTGTAGAAACCCTAATGACTGCCCGTTAGAAAACAGATGCCTTACTAAATCCGTGGTATACCAATGTACCATCTCATCTACGGAGAATCCTAATACTGAAAAATTATACATAGGATCAACTAAGAATAATTTTAAAATTAGATGGAGACAACACAAAAGCTCCTTCAACAACATCCAAAATAGAAGTCAGACATCTCTATCTCAATACTACTGGCATTTAAAGGAAACGAACAAAACACCGAAAGTAAAATGGAAAATAATAAATAGAACTAGAACATGTAAAACCTGGGATGACCCATGCCCCCTGTGCCTACACGAAAAACTGCACATAATTAGATGTCTAAATAGTGAAAAGTTACTAAACCATAGACATGAGTTAACGGTGTTCTGTCGTCATCAAATGATTTTCGCATTAAATAATTAATAAATAGATTTAAACAAATTAAATCCATAATTTAAAAGCCTTAAAAAACTCAGCCCAATAATTATTGAGAAAAACCCTTTGATAAAAAAAGCCATGTAAATAAACAAATAAACAAACAGATCAAATAGATAATAATGAAACATAACCTTCTAGTCACTCAACGACTAAAGGCAAACCCATAAATAAAAAAGACGCCGCCTGACTAGCATAAGCCAAAAACACTCTGGACATTGTAACTTGATACGCTTCTTTAGAAAGGGACTGGCCTGTAGATAAAAATTAATTCTAAATTCTTAGCCCCTTAAACCACCAAACTTCAACGGCCGAAACTAGCCGTTTCCATAGCAACAAATGTTCCAAATGATACCGTAGTTATAAACACCAGCTAACCAAAAGATAGCTTATTCCCAAATTCTCGCTTGACAAGGAAGCGGGTCCAGACGCCTTAACTCTTCATAACTTAAAAAAATTATGTTAGGGGTCTCGGCTCTCGCTTTTGAAACATGAGAACTCTTATGTAGCGGAGGAATCATATTTTTAAAAACTAAAAATATTATTATAATATATTATATATATATATATATATATATATATATATATATATATATAAATATATATATATATAATTTACATAGAACATTATTTATTATTATATATAAAACAATTCTTCATGAATTATTATTATAATATAATTAACACTATTCTCAATTATTATATGTATATCTTTTTATAGATAATTTGTAAACAATATAATAATATATAATTTTGTTAGATATAAAATATTATTTAAGTATACTTTCTGTTTATATCTTATTTTTAATTGATTAATTATTAATAAATTTCGGACTTAATCCACTTAATAATATATTAAATAATATGTAATACTATATAATATTAATATAATTTATAATATCCTAATTATTATACACACACACGCACACACACACACACACACACACGCACACACACATATATATATATGAATATATATGCATATATTAAATAAAAATATATATGATTGATATAAATATTATGTATTAAGTAGATAAATATTTTCTGCAATTATATATTCGTATCGATCACTTAATGAAATTGTTCTTTTGCTTTTTTACCTCAGTTTTATATGAGAAAAATCGCCATCAGAGGAAGAGAAACAGTTTTAATGCTGATAAATTTTGTAATTACGAAGTGAATGATTACATAAAATACTGTTTTGGCCAACATAACAAGAAAATATAATCCTAACAAATTGATCTGCAATTCAAGCAAAAAAAATTATATTTTAATTTATGTAATCGCTAAAAAAATAAAATAAACGTGGCTATAAAGTTTGTGCCATGTTGTACAAGTGAGTGTTAGTGGACGCAAAAGGAAGCCAAGTGTGACTACCTGATTTATTGATTTCTTATTTGTTCACGAAGGAAGCAGAGCCATGTTTGCTTGTAAGGAAGTTGAAATTTATGCAGAAAATCACAAGAACGAGAAGATAACGAGATTCTGTTGGATTTTCTCTCTTAAGTTCCTACTATATTAATCTTACTTATAACGAGATTTTCTTCATAGAAGAACCGTAAATCTACGAGTGTGTATTTTGCGTTTGTATGTTTATATAACTATGTATTATTAAATAGGGAAAATGTGGATATTTATTGAGTTTCATCAGAAACTTTAGAACTAGAATAAGGCAGTGGTGATTAACAAGAGATCTGAAGCAACAGAAATATGGTGCTACAGAAGGATGCTGAAGCTACAATGAGATTTTAGACAAAATAGAAATAAAAAGGTAACTTATACTTAACCTCAGGAAGAGACAGTTGAAATTTCTGAGGCCCGTAATGAGGAACGGGGGCTTGGAAAATCTGATACTCACAGGACAGTTTGAAGGAAAGAGGGACAGCGGTAAACAGCGCATAGCATACTTGAGGGACTTGAGTAAATATATTAGAGAACAGGCTTTGTGAGAAACAGCAAAAAGATAAAATTTATTAAGAGTTACAAGTGGAAAGAAGATGTGGATGGCCATGATCCTCTAAGCCATTAAGGGACAGGACACTTAAAGAAACATTTATTTCAAGTATAATTTCTATGTTGATTTATTTTCATAATTCTATAATCATCAAGTGTTTGTTTCATGGAGTTCATGTACCAGGTGTAACCGCAAAATTGTCCAAATCATGTAACAGCAAAATTGTACAATTATTAGATTAAGCTCTGAACCACTGTATCTTAGAAATGATTAATGTTAACTTACTGGAATTATCCGAGATTTCCATAACTCTATTGGGCTTTGCTTTGAGCAATAACAATGTATATTTACTCTCTAAGCTTCACAGAAGTATCGTGATGAAATCGATCATAAATAAAAATGACATGTAAGCAACAATGACATTAATAGATCATAGCTAAGAACCGGAAGCTCACTGACGAAAGATTGAAACAAAGTTGGCTTAATGTATTATCTGAAAACCTGGAAAAGAGAAACTCAGTTAGTTTAGAGTTTTTTAGATAATAAATTTGTGGGATTGATAATTATTGTATTACACGATTCGCAGTATTTCGCTGTTACACCCGGTATATGTATGTATGAAGTTTTACATTCTGTGTTTTCTTTTGATTGGTTGTATGAATGTCACGTGGATAGCACATTGCGTCTGTGTTATATACAGTACTAACAAACACTAATGGTTATGTCACAATCCTCATAAATACATTGGACACTAATGTAAGTGTGGGTAATATGCTATCTAAGTAGTCTACCACGAGCAGTGGTTTACCTACTTCACGCCGTTGGCGAGTATTGTATTCAATTGATGTTTCATTTCATTTCAGACCACCGTTTTGGTTATTCCTCATCCAGTAACCTTTTCTACAGGGTGTTGCAGCAAAATCCGACACTTGACAAAAAGAAAACGAAATAGGCAATAAAAACGAAAGTTGAATATACAGAGACCCAGCAGTTTATTTAGCAACAGTTAAAGTTACATTATTTTTCAATGTAACCGCCGGCGGCGGCGATGACCATCTCTAGGCGGGCGCGAAATGAGTCATACGCATTGGCGACCATGTGCTTGTACATAGCAGCGAACGCCTCCACGATGGCAGCCTTCAGAGAGTCGACCGTGTTGTGGACGTGCCTGTTGGTCTTCGCCTCGATCACGCCCTAGAAGTAATAGTCAAGTGGGTTGCAGTCGGGTGAGGAGGGCGGCCACTGGAAGAAATAAGGGCGTCCGGTGACGATCTCGTCCATGAAGGGCTTCACCACGCTCCTCAGCACCTCCTAGTCGATCTCAGCGGTAACTCTCAGGCCGTTTCGAAAGAAGAACGTAGGCATGACGCTGGAGATGACGCCAAGGACCATGACGGAGGAGGGAAACTTCGTATACTTCACGACGGGAACCTCCTCGATGTCTTTGCAGATCCACCTGTCGTTCTGCCTGTTGCGATCTTGACGTAGCTCTGGCTTCCATCTAAGATTGCATTTCATAAAACCCAAATTATAGTTGCTTTTATTGTGTGTGAAACTGAAAGAAATTAATGGCTTATTCCACAGGATATCTCTTGCGTCCCTGAATACAAATCTTGGGGTTCGTAGAAGTCTCCCGTGCCTATTTACTTTATTTGAGCTCAACCTTTCTTCTGGAAATCACCGGTGGCGGGGAAAGGAGAGACGTGTTGCCTGGGCAAACACCGCTCTCTCATAAAACCTTGCCTGCGCTCTGGAGAATGCATTCCACTGTCGTCTCGCCACGCCTCGTCGCGACGGCAAAACAGGGGAAGCAACTATCTACTTATGGGAGGATTCCGAATGTCATTCTTTACGAGGAAATGACCACCGGCAATAGGTCATGAGGGCGACATCCTCTTCGCTTCAGGGATATCTACAAAAGAGACATGAGGGCGATGGACATAGGAATCAAACGGTAGGAGGACGTCACTAACGTTCTTTCACGCTGGACACGCGATTTAAAGCGAGGATTGCAGCGAGAAGAAACGGAGGTTTTCCGCCGGTGAGAAGCGTGCTCTAAGGAAGGAAAACAACACGACGACATAAGGGGAGAACGTATTTACATGCATTCGTTGCAATCAAGACTGTCGCTCCCGTGTAGGCTTGTACAGCCATAACAAATACGGCACCGCCTTCAGCAGTTGAAGCATAATTCTTTGGGCGCAGATCCCATGGACTCTCGGGGCCGACGGATGACACATGTAAAGTGGATAAAGATTTTGTTGGTTGAATTATAAATTTAGTATGTTTGCTCTTGAGTTCTTAATGTGTCTTATGTATATTTGCTTATGAATTTTGTATGCGTTTTTTCTTGCTATATATTTATAGATAACTAAGATGTTACTAACAAAAAAGTGTCATTAATTTTCTTAATATATCAGTATCTATTATCAGTGATCACATACTTTTTACACGCAATGTATGTATTGACACTACTTACGATATTTACGATAATGTTCCTAAATGATTTGAATAAACATTGAAATAGTAACTGGGTTAACTTTCCTTTTCTCGTTTGTAAATCTGATAAGAATAGATTTTTGCAAGTATAATTTTCTCGCTCCTGTTAAGTACACATCATTTCAGAGGCATTCTTAAAGGAACACACACACACACACACACACACACACACACACACACACACACACACACACTGAAACAGAGACTTCTAAGCACACTGTCTTCTATAATACATTTCCACATATACACTTCCTTACTCACCGATACACACCATTAAATACAAAGCTTATAAGTCCACATACAAACATACCTTACGCGGTGAGGGGACACACATACTCTCTCACACACACATATGAAAATTCCGCCAGGGTTTCACATACGCAAAAACATAAGCAGACAATCCAAATAGCAAACCGTCCATAGAGCTTTTCACACACACGCATACGCATATAACCACAAAGGCACACAGAGAAACAAACTTCCAAACACGCACAAACATTTAAAATGTTCTTAAACACAAACAAACGTACGATTCCACATAACGCACAACCCTCGTTACGAATATATCTCCCATACAAAACACATTTCTAAAAACTTACATTCATGCTCTGACATATGCCCAAACATACATAATCCCACATGCAAGCTTGCAAAGACATAAACTGTTACACATATTACCTTACAGAGTCACACATACAAACTCAGTTATGCTCTCGCATACGCAAAACACACAAGATCACATTCACATATCCACGCATACAAAATATAGAATTTAACCATTTTCACACACAGGATCGTCCACCCAACAAACCGTTACACACATAGTTTTATACAGGGACACACTCAGTTTATTACATATTTATCTATTTACATTTTAAAGCAACTCTAATTGCCCAAACGCATATAAATGTATGCATAAATATGGTCGTAGTTTGCGATAATTAAGTATTACCCACTGATCTCGTGAATGACAGTCGATTAGATGCAGAGCAGTGGGTGGTCCATGCAACAGTCGGAAGATGCCCTGCACAAACAGGCACAAGAGGGAAAATTCAAAAGTAGGTATCCCGTGATCAAACTGTTGATAAGCAGGAGTTGATATTTGCAACAATTTGATTTTTTTTAAAATACGGGAAATCAATTTCATATCACGAAAAACCCGAGAGCCCTATTCGAAAATGCCGATGTGAATGACCGACTATCCTTAACATTGGAATTGTTTCTATACTCCAAAGTATAAGAGTTTGGATAGATATTCATAACTTGAAAATTATTAGGACTGATTATATATATATATATATATATATATATATATATATATATATATATAATAGTGAACATTGAAGTCAACACTGAGAGGCGACTGGCTGTTTTATGTTAGGCGCAATCGTCAGGCGACCTGATGATTGCGCCTAGCATGGAACAGCCTCTGAGTGTTGGCTTTAGTGTTCACTTTTATATTTATAAATACATACACTCTATCTCTGCTATTGAGCACTTTATCCCATGATATAGAACACCTTAAAAATATATTTCTTTAAATATATATATATATATATATATATATGATAATTAGTCGGAAAATTACCGTACCAAAAAGGATATATAAAAAGTGTTCAGTACGCAGTTCAAAGAATTGAACATGCAGAGAAGCTTAAAATTAAATGAAAACAATTTACCCAACCGTATTAATATAAACTTTTGGGGCCGAAAGAAAGTTTATATTGGACGCACTGAAGGCACTTTCAAGAAAGGCTGGTACAACCAGGCATCTTCTTTTAGAATATAACACCGTAGTTGTAGTATAAACCTGGCCGACTATGTTTGGAGGTCGAAAGAACAACGTAGTAGACGTCCATTTGTGCAGTGGAATATTTTGAGGCGGGTCAGACCTAGCAGTATCTCTAGATTATACCAGGAATAGAAGTTGACGATTGCTACATATCCCGATTGTGCAGTGTTTTAAATGAAAGATCAGGGACTATGTCAAACCGTACACACAGCGACAGGTACATTCTTGGGCTCTACGACCCCGGGTAAAGGAAAATAAAGAATTTTTACCATCCCACCTCCACCTGTCATGTTTTTAAATCAACCACAAAAAACAATTAAGAACTACTTTTTTCTGGACTTTGTTTTTCAGTGAAACCGGCTTACTGTATAGTGATTTTCCAAGCGTAGATTAGATGTGGCACAAGGCCGAAAGTAGGGGTACCCAGTGAATATTGAACTCCCCGCCAAGTCGTAATTGTCCTAGCGAGATAAGCTTGCTAACCATTACACCGACTCGAGCTGCTCAACAGGCTTCTGTATAATAATAGGAAAGGTAGTTTAGGTTGCATCGGTAAGTTTTCTTCCCTTTTAATGTTCTCCCCAGGAATCATAATTGTAAAAGATACCTGTTACACTTTGGGAGTTCTGTAATGGAACTATATTACAGCCTTTTCAAATTGTTCAGAGTGCTGCGATTTGGAATTGGTATATAAAATCTTCGGAACATTTTGGCGAGCAGTGGTAAACTGAAAATGTATACTATTGTCGGATAACGATAGACGTCAAACTTGACAAAGCATACATAAAACATCGATGCGATTAAGTAAAGAGATAATTCTCCACACATCCTAATCACTGGATCTGTTTACCTACCGATTACCATTTTTCCCGAAGTTTAGGTTCATTTCTACGCTAGCAGGTGGACATCAATGCGGACAAGGTCGAAAACGCCTTCTGGCAGTTTGTTGACTCTCGTGACCCAAGTTTCTATCGTGATGGAATTGATTCAGTGTTGAAACTTTGCTAACATTTAGTCGATTCTAATCGTGTTTAATAAATTTGTGTTTGAGCCGAGGTATCATGTTGGAAACTTGTGGTTCAAAACGACCATTTATTTTGTGTCAAGGTGAAGGTTTAGAACCACTGCTTCTCAAACTTTTTCAGCACATGGACCATTTCTTCTTAAAAAAATGCTAATGGGCTACTATTTTAAGCTGTTCAATTTTCATACTAAAATATTCAATGAAAAGACAAATTAGTCTATTTACACTTTAAAAATTATTTTAATAAACAAGGATAAACGCAGGATATCCAAATCAATTTTGATGACGTCATTCCGTCTTCGTCCATTCAGCTAGTGACTACCTTGGTTTAATGTTTCTGAAACAAGATATAATCAATTTTGATGGTGTCATTCAGTCTTAGTCTGATCGTTCCTCTGCTGTTGAGATCTAATTTATTTCATTTTCTATTGAAAACATCCACAACAGCCGAAAATACAGACCCCACCATCTATATGATAGGGAAAGAAATGATGCTTGTTTCTACATGTTGAAAAATATTTGGGTGTGATTCCTTTATCGATATATAGGCAAAGACACCTTCATTGTCAACTCTTTTTCTCAATTATTATATATTTTTTAATTCTTCAACGTATGAATAATTTAGATATATTTTTATGAAAGGACTACAATTTTTTTATGGCTAAGAATTCTCTGGCGGACCACTAGAAATGCTATGTGGACAACCGGTGGTCCACTTGAATCACGTTGAGAATCACTGGTTTAGAGTAAACAAATGTAACGAGCGAATGAATGAGTCTGAAAGAAAAAGATATAATCTTTTTGAATGATTTTGTCGTGACAACAAAGGATTCGAACAAGTAGATGGTCACCTCAAAATAAACTCACGCTTCAAGTTTCGAAGTGTATTACATTTACATTTTGATAATAGTATTTTTAGAAACGTATTATTTGACAGCACGCGTAAGCAAAGCACAGTGGAGTAATGAATAGCGGCCCGCATTGAGGAATCAGAGAAGCCGAGTTCGAATTCTAGCCAAATCCGTTACATTCACTTACGTGCTACTACCCTTGGCAAAGGTATGAATCTTTTTCTTCTCCCCTAAGCTATGGGTAAATAGCAGGACAGACCGGATTCTATAGCCTTGGATGGTCACAGGTCTACCGAAGAAAGAAATGGAAACCTATTGCGGGAAAAATCTGCCTCGTCAGTCATGATCGCCTAAGCATGTATCACGCATGGCACATAATTGACTGACTGAGTAAACAAGAAAGAAATCCTTTATTGTTTAAATGGCAAAAGGAATAATACTCATACTCAACATCAGAAAAATAGAGTTTAAATTCTTGGAACACAGTGAGGAACGAAGGCTTGAAAAAATTAACTCTCACTAGGCATATTGAGCGCAAGAGAGATGCGTTTATCAGTTCAGTTATGTGCCATGTCTGCCACACGCTTATTTCCCGCAGTAGGTTGCTATTTCTTTCTGCGGTAGAGCAGTTGCCATCTAAGGCTATAGAACCCTGTCTGTCCTGCTACGTACCCATAACGTAGTTGGGTGGGGTGGAGAAAAAGAGGATTAATGCCTTTTCCAAGGGTATTAGCGCGAAAATGAATGTAAATGATTCGACTGGAATTCGAACACTGCTCTCCGATTCCACAATCCGAGCCGCTATCCACTTTGGCTCGCGACGTGTTTATGGAAACTCTAAATATTATCGAATTAAAAGAATATTATATATATATATATATATATATATATATATATATATATATATATATATATATATATATATATATATATATATATATATATATATATATATATATATATATATATATATATATATATATATATATTTTTATGTTTAACATTCTTTTTATAGATACAAGTATTTTTTTAAGTAAATGCTCGGTTTATAATAAACAGTATTAAATAACATTTACCGTCCTGAATGTCCGAGAAATTTTCATAGGACGAATATTTTCTATGAAAATGTTTCAATGGAAATATGCTGCCAAAATATACATGCATTTTAGCGTGATGGTGTAATCTTCGAATATGCCTAAATTCCTGTTTAATTTAAAATTCTAGGATTAAACAGGAATTTTGTAATTATCAGAAAGTGTTCTGCAAATGCTGTACAATCCTAATCGTGGCAAACAACTAGCCTAAAAATATAAGATCTCTTCAGTAAAATATCCCCCCAAAAAAACAAATTCCCCCGAAAACGAAAGTCCCACTTTTTTTTAATACATTTTTTATTTATTGTCTCATCGAGAAAGGACACCAAAATTGTCTAAAAATTATATATATATATATATATATATTATAGCAAAAAAACAAAAATTACCTCAACATAGGTATAGTCTATTTAAAACCGTTCTTCACACTGCTATGATCAGCCTCTAAGTGCTTGTCTCGGGGCATTGTCCTAAATATATTTTCAAAGTCAGTCCTCCTCTAGTAGGCGCCTTGTTAATGAGAGTAGGTTTGTGTTAACGATTGGTGGGGGAGTAAGTTATCTTATCCCGGAGGAAGCTGTCTGGGTTTGGAGTTTATTTATGGTCAGCATTTTTGTTTGCAGTTTAATATCAGTTTCTAATTAATGGTGTTTCTTATAAAGGCCCCACAGTGTGTTTTTTCCGGGTTTCACAGTAAATAGTTTTGTACTACGAAGCGATGGCGGGTGGTTAAACTGAACTCTGTTAAGATTAGTGTAAATTAGTTGAGATATAGACTTATAGATTGTGGGTAATACCAGAGCAACAAATGGAAAAATCCTGCTGTCCAACACACTTATATGCGTACAGACCTTCATACATACATATATGTGTCCATTTACATGTTCATATATATATGCCACTATACTTACACATACACCCGCACATATATGCACCTGTATCATTAATTTATTTGTATGTCTACATTTCGTGATTAGTTCTCTCCGTTGATTTAATAGTTTGCATTGATCGTTATATTTTATTATCCGGATTTATTCTTCTAATAGTTGAGGTTATTTTTGTTTGTTTTTTTGCTATAAAAGTACATATACTCTGTTAAAACAAAAACAACGAGCACGAAAAGTCATATAGTAATGCTATCTACTTCATTATTTGGCTTGTATATGTACATAACTAAGTAAGCCCTGTTTTTTGGAATTGAGCACTTCGCTTTTAACATTGTAAACGTTTGTACGTTTGTTGGTTTTACTTCTAATAATATTAGCCGTTTCGTTATAATCAGATATTTAGTATATACGTATTGAATCTGTCTATCTGTATATATATATATATATATATATATATATATATATATATATATATATATATATATAAAATGTGTGGGTTGTGGTTAAGTGCAACATGTTATATACTAATTTACTTATGAAATAAAATGACGTAATATTTAAATATACTTGTCTTTGCGCATATATTTTGCTAAGTAATATTGTTGCACGAAACTTTTTCATAAATTAACTGGCGTAACAAATACACTCGTAATTTCAGACGGAAAATAATCTCTGCAGTACAAATGACATCATTACATACATTATATATATATATATATATATATATATATATATAAATATATATATATATATATTTATATATATATATATATATATATATATATATATAAATATATATATATATATATGAAAGAAAGAGAGACAAGTAAAAAAGAGGCAGGAATAGGTTTAATAACGTTAAGTTATTTTGTCATCGATATACAGAGATAGTAGATTGCCTTACGTCAGTCTTCCGTTTCGAGTCGTTTCTTATATATACTTGTTCTGTAACTGTAGCCACTGACACCAAGATTTCAATGTACTGAAGTTAGAACTAGGAATCGGATGAATTGAACGATAATATCCAACATTTCAAGACAGAAAGAAATTTAAACCCCTGAATTCCACCGCTACCTCTGCTAACACTCAAATCTGTCTTTCTGAAACGAGGCAAAAGGAATATACACTCTTGTCCAAATTAATTGAAAGTACCGCTTTAATTTTTTTCTTTCATCATATGGTCAGTTTTAGACCCACTGGATTGACAGGGTGTAATCGATTTCTATTTTTCCTCAGAGTATGTCATTTCCAGTGATGTGTAGCAATATGAATATATATTTGGGGTACATGATGAAATTTGTTTGGTTTTGACAAATATTACGTCATCCGTGACTTCATCGGATTTTCATCATGCCCAAACACTATTGTCTCGGCTGTCGATTAGTTGTCCTTCAACCATTGTCTCCGATGGACTTTACTCCAAGGAGGCGTAAGAAAATTGTAACGTTCCACGAACACACTGGCAAGCCTTACCAAAGTATTTTGCCCGGAATCTGTGGACAATCTACAAGGAACAATTTCATAGAACGGACATACGAAGTACTAAAATGTGCACTGGGTCATGTTTCATGGGAAAAATAACGGAATTATTCGTTTTGCTTCAATTAATTTGCGTAAGGATGTATTTTCTACGCATTAATTATGTAACAAAACACAACTCTCTATCTAGATGCTAACATAGTAGGCTCACATGTAGAGTATAGCGTTATAGTCTGTGGTAGGTCTTCCTTCAGTTGTTTACGTATAAGGTAGGATTTTAGGAGTTCCACTTCCAGTTGGCTTTGCATTCAGATCAATAATCTATAGAAAAATTTATATACCAAATTACAAAACTACAAAATGATTTTCTTAAGCTAGAACCGAACGGCCATGTATACACCTACTTTGCCAAAAACACTTAATTAAAATTCTGTTAAAAATTCAACAACTGCAGACTGAAATAACACCTCATACCTAAAACTGGATAATGAACTTTACTTAAATGTCACTGAAAATGCGTTATTATAAAATTAAAAATCTGTTATAATTATATGTTTATGGAAAATCTATTTAAATTAAAACTATGATCCCGTAGTTTTCTATGTATAACGCACCAGGCCAACCGCTGCAAGAATGTGTTAAATCCAAATGTATAAAATTAGAAATTACTATCGAAAAATAATTATATTCTTGAACAAAGCATTAATGTAGGCTTTTATAAAACCGATAATGTTGTTGTAATTTGACAATTAATAAATCTAACATTATTGTTAATTAGAACAGAACTGAATACAATTTAAAATTAGAATCTATACTTAGCAATAAAATAAATGTTACAAAACTAAAGAATGTTAGTACTAACTTCCTCTTAATACGTAAAGGAATATGTAACAGCCGATAGTGTTGCAATTAGATATGTAGAGCGTCACATAATTGTGGATGTCTGTACTTGCTTTGGGAGGTAAAAACATAAACCTGGGTTCAATTTAGTTCATATAATTTTTGATAATCCTGTCTTTATATAATACTTATCTAAAACTATTAACAAACTGATCCTACCATTCTCTTCTCTGTGCTGAGTTCAGGTCATAGGAGATTATGGTTCTCCACAACTTTCTATTTCGTGTGACTCTCTATGTTAATGTTCCTTACTCCTTTACGCCATCCATACACAAAAGCTCGTCAGGTAAGTGTCTGTCTTCATGTATCTCGCTTGCCTTCAATATGCCTCGTGAGGATTAGGTTTTCCAAGCCTTCCTTTCTCATTATATGTCTAAAGAACTTCTGCTGTTTTTCCTGATTTTGAGTATGAATGTTCATTCTGTTGCCATCTTCTTTAAGACTTCCTTTTACTTAGTCGCTCTGTTCATGGAAGTTTTATTATTCTTTTGTGGAACCACATTTGTGCTGCCAAATTGTCCTTATTGAACCAACCAGACTTACTATTAAAACAGGAGCAAATAGTTGTATAATTACCATAGATACTGGCCTGAGAACCCATATCATCAAGAATGTTATTCATCAATATCTGGATCAATGTAGGTCGAACGATAAAGACTTGAGAGACACACCCGCATTAACGCAAGAAGATCTACAAGACTGGTCGGTCAAGAACACTTTCATTTCGCTTTTTGATAAGAAACATTGAATCAGTTCCAAAATTTGTCCAGAAACACCATAACCTTTCAACTTGTAAAGAAGACCAGCATGCCAAACTCTGTTAAATGCCTTCGAGATATCTAAAGAAAGAGTCCGAGCTTCACCATTCTTATCTAAAGCTTAATAGACTCTTTCAGCAATAATTTTTAATACATTAGCAGTTCACCTAGAGAAGCGAAATCCATATTACTTATCTGAAAGAAGACCCTGTGAGGTGAGAGACTTAAACAATTCAAAGTTTAGAGACTCTAGTGCATAGCCATAAAGAGCTAAAAAGCATACGTGGTAATAGTTGGAAAGATCAAATGGT
The DNA here is from genome assembly GCA_964036315.1 of Acanthosepion esculentum. NCBI lineage: Eukaryota > Metazoa > Mollusca > Cephalopoda > Sepiida > Sepiidae > Acanthosepion > Acanthosepion esculentum. Next base: position 102,407,511 of record OZ038493.1, on the reverse strand, counting down.
TCTCATGACTTCTTAGACTGGGACTAAAGAAGAGGAATTCCAAAAAGCAGGAAAACAAGAAGAAGTTATTTATTTTAGAGTTTAGAGAGAACAAGAGTCACTTCAGAAGCACATTTTAAAGACTTTTTCAGAGATCCCATCAAGTCCGCAGCTAGTTTAGAGATGATAGCAGAAAGCCTACTCGGAATTATATGCATATCACTTTTCAGAGACTCAGTGGGAAGATAGGCAAATATACTCCATATGAGTCAATTTATGCCTTTCTATGATGGTTTATAGGAGAAGAGCGGTTTCTCTTTGCTTTATAACGATTTCACATTAAAAGCCATCCTCCTATATTGACTACCACACAAATATAATGACGTTACAATTATTTTACGAAATGCAACAACTTGGTAAGACGACCTGTAATAATAATAACAACAACACAGTTTAGTCTGGTTATTTCTATGCTGACAAAGTGACACACTCATTTATTATTCACACAACAATATGGCTGAAACGGTACATCCGTGTGTGAACAATGGCTGAAGCGGAGCTTCCGTTTCCTTAGCTCGCGGTTACAACACAAAATATACAGTTTCAATCTGCATCCGTTTTAATATCTACATATAATCTCATTCTTTAAGGCGAAGTGCCGTTAACGTGCAAGTTGACATAACTCTCCGCATAATTCTTTATTGTTTGTGCATTTCCATTCTTTCCTTTTATTGTAGAATTAGAGCAGTTACTAGTTGCATTCATCACGATTTCGAATTTTATGTTAATCTCCTAGATTCTTCTGCCACGCAAGTCTAGAGAGACGCGTCTACCCTTTTATTTAACACATAGCTGAGAATGAGCAGGAGAAGAAATAGATTAATACTTTTCTCCCAAGAACACGCCGAGTGCATTTTCCACGTCGACATTCGTTATCTTACTCGTACCTGGACATACATTAATACATAACATAAATGGTGTGCATTTAACCTGAAACCAATTGAGGAAGACGGCATAACTGTACTGATATATATTACTTTGGAATCTAACATTTTTATTCAGTAGTGAATAATTTTAACTCGTGTCAATCCATAATAAACCAAAACACACTAAACTGTATAAATAACACGCTTAACCTATGTATGCATGTGCGGTATGTTTAGGTCTGCATATTAAACCAGTCAAGTGCTGAGCCGATATCCCGTGATGCAAATATATTAATAATTCATATCAGAAATATTTTGTCCGTAACAAAGTTGCAGAATAGAAAACATGGGATTTTCATTCGTTCACAAATAGGTCGACAGTCTTATTCACTTTTCTGATCTTAAAAATGCTGACGTTGAGTATTTAAGTACACAGAGGCTGGTCAAATAAATATATTTCAGATGTAATTAGGAAACCTTGCGGAACAGTTTTCTATCTGAAGAAATAATTATTAAGGACTGCAGAGTTAAATCCACTCACTCAGAAAAAAAAGGAAAAAGAAATTAAATGCTTTTTATATTGATGGTGGCTGGTCGTTTGTACTCGAGCATACCTGCTTACTAGGGTGATTAGACAATCCCTTCTGTAGACGCCTGCTCAGGAACATTTCGTGTTTGTTCAACACTAACATATCACACCTGTCGTTTATACTATGCTAAGCGGACCTTAGTTACCGTTTCTGGAAGATAGCGCATTATCTGGCGTGATCAAAAGTGTGAACAAGGCCAGCACGTTCAAACACTCGGTCCCGATGACTTGTAACTCCGTCCTAGAACAACCATTGGTATTGGTAGGGCGTAACGTATGTTCGTGCTAAATCTCATCAAGGAATGTGCTGTAGTTTTTTTTCCTTACCTAAGTACTTCCGATCTCCTCCGAAATCATTTTCAGGTGTGAATTGCAATTATTAGCAGCAACGTTTTAAAATGCATTTAGACAAAATTTTTAAGAACATTTTGCATTTCTGCCATCTCTGGTTAGCTCCCTTATATGGGGACGCTTGTTTACACAAACACCATAGCGACAACAGATACATTTCAAAATTTAATTTATTATAATAGACTGCATTGAGTGTTGACGATAATAAAATGGTGCTCCATGAAATATATCAGAAATATTAAGTAGATATTAATAAATAAATCTTTTCCTCACCAGTAGCACGACTCGGTGATTCATGTACAACGCAATCTTGAGTCTCTTCTCAATAGCTGATTACGTTGTGCATGAAACTCCGAGTCGTGCTACCGGTGAAGAAAAAATGCATAATTATATATATATATATATATATATATATATATATATATACATGAGGGAGAGGGACATGCCGTCTATTTAGGCAATGTAGGCAGTGCCTACCCTTAATAAAATAGATCAGCAGCTACATTTGTATTCTGTGCCACTATATGCACCTAATACAACAAATGAATGAAGGTTACTCTGATTATTATGCATAAAATGCAAAATATTTTACTGTTTTGTAGATTTATTACATAAAAGTCACAAGCCTCCTACCCTGAGTAATCACTGACGGCACGTGCCTTATACATACATACATACATACATAAACACACACACACACACACACACACACACATATATATATATATATATATATATATATATATATATATATATATATATATATATATATATATATACAAACATATGTATATATATCTGCCGCAATCAACACCATCACTTGATAAGACACGAGGAGTGTTGAAACAAAATGACTATTTTTGTATTGATGCTATAACATATATATATATATATATATATATATATATATATATATATATATATATATATATATATATATATATGCAATTTAGGCAGAAATCCTTCTTTTATGCACATTTCAATGGATACGACTGACACCGTGCTTTAATTTAGTTTTCCCAACGATCTAATAATTTTTTGCTTTTCAGATGATAAATTATATAAAAAATGTACGAATGTTCTTTTTTTTCGAGCGCTTTCGGCTATACATTTAATCATTTTCAAGGATGAAATATTTTAACTGTTAAATAAGAAATAGTTTGTTGCATGTATATATTTATAGAATGTTTTCATTTTTCAAAATATGGTCAAGATATTGTGTTCATGTTCATAGTTGATATTATTGAGTGTTCGTTTACACACACACACACACACACATATATATATATATATATATATATATATATGTGTGTGTGTGTGTGTGTATGTGTATGTGCGTGTGTATGTGTGTGCGTGTATGTGTGTGCAATATGATTTGCCACATCAATAATTTGAAGGCTGTGTTCAAACTGAAACATTTTGTTGCTTTCCGTTCGAGCCTGTAAATAGCAGTAATGAGATAGAATAAAAACAAACTCATGCACGTTTGCCTGATGCTTATGCCCTAAACCATATTTGAAAAGGCTAAACTTTTTTCTCACCGTAAGTAAAATGCTAACATTTTCGCACGAATTAAAAGAAAAAATGTTTCAAGTGACAGATTCTGTGATTTTAAAATTAGAACCATATTTGGATTTTTTGGGCAAAGTTTTCAACAAATCGCCAAAGTTGTTTAAAGGAGGGAAATGAAACTGACAATTTTCTTTTCAAATAAAAATGATTTTTTTTCCCCATCGCAGTATTAATTCGTCCTTCCTTCTCTTGTATCAGTATAGATATAAAGTGTGAATCTTCACCACTTGCAGACGTGGCTGTCACAATCGTTATTTATGAGTAGAAATTTCAGCCCAATAATCAACTTCTGAATAACGTATAAACGTTAATTCTGCTATTATTGAATTATTGTTTTTATTTTTTGCTATTATTGGACAGGCTTGTATTTCTCTTTGTCAAAGTTATTACAAGTTGCCAATTGCTTATGAAAAAAAAATTTAAAGTTTTATATCATTACTCGAGAAAAAGAACACAAAAGTAAAAAAACAAAACAAAACAAAGCGACCGTTAAATAATGAAACTGCTTCAAAATTCTGCATACAATTTATTTTTCATCACATTTTGTCAATGTTATGGGGGCGAATGTTCTTAGGATTGCTAGTAAAGTGGTTTACCGTTGCGTTCTCCAATGTATTATTTTTTATTAAAGGCACCACCTCTAGTGAGCTGGCCGTTGATACACCAAGAGTTCTACTGCCCTTTGATAGGTCATTTTTTTCATACGCAGAATATTAGTGTGCTAATGGCAGTTTAGTTACAGAACATCTGACAACAATACCATGTGGGCAACGAGGAAGTTTTAGAGAAAATGTAAACATTAAGGACACTAATAATTAACAACAGAAAGAAAGAATTCAAATTTCTTAGTCACATGAGAAAAGAGAGCTTAAAAACAAGAACAACAAAAATCATCACACCCAGGACATATTGAAGACAGGAAGGGCAAAGTAAAACAGTGTATCACCTAAGAAACTTGTGTAAATTGATGATAGAACAGAGATTAAAAGTATTTATCCTATTTACATTGTTCGGACCGTTGTCTTCAACTTTGTAGTCATATTCACAGCGTTTCGGATGTGGTACGCTCCGGCCTTCTTCAGATGATTGGTATTTCAAAACGAACCCTTTACTTTGACCACCGGGATAGGTTGTTCTAGTTCCACGTGCCAAAATTCTTTCGGCTAACTCAGTTACAGTTATTTCCCTTTAGTAACTCAACTCTCCAAGTTTTTGTTCACCTCTGCTGTGGCCAGGCATTGAACTCACAACTCTTTCGGTCAAGTCACCGGATTAGTTCAGCTCACGCTTTTATCCACTGGCCAAAGAGTTGTGAGTTTAATACCCCGTCACAGCAGATGTTAACAAAGAATTGTAGAGATGAGTTGCTAATGGGAAATCACTGAAACTGAGATATCCGGCATGTGGAACTAGAACAATCTAGCCCCACCCCCGATGGACGAAATAAACGTTCGGTCCGACATTTCAATCACCGGAAGAAAGCCGGATCGTTCAACTCCCGAAACGTCGGGATTATGATAGCCAATATGGAGACAGTCCGAATAATGTAAATAGTATAAATAGTTACAATACCTCATCTCAGAAATATAGACAGATATTGAGGGATAAATAGAGATAGCAAAAAAGACAAACATTTCGAAAAGCCACAAGGGACAATAAATTGTGGCGAGCCATCATTGACCGCCCCCTGAAGAGACACGGCACAGAGAAAAAGAAGAATATGGGATCGAAAGCGATAGTCAACCGTAATAATAAAAGGAAATCTTGGAACACGTGTTCATCGATTAATACATAATCATCTATGAAGGACATGACGGACTTTACAAACAAGATTCGCACAATACAATGAGTAGATATTAGAAAGATATTAATGACTAGCTAACATAAACTGTGGAAATGCTTGAACTGAAACATAAGTTAAAAGGTTGATACGCTTGAGAGAAAATTTCTACCTAGCGGCAGACTCAGTAAGTGGAGAAGCATTTGGTGGATTCATTTACAAGTAGTATAAGACAGTGACGTAAAAATGGCGGTCCTTACTCTTTAATCATAAATATTAGATACATTTTATTAGAAAGCAATAACTGAGAACATATTTACTTGTGTATAAGACTGAGTATAAATACGACCCCGTGTTTCTGAAGCTAAAACAGGGAATAAATGACATCCTTGAGTATAATACGCCCCCTTAATACACCCATTCTTATGTAATTTTGTATTTCGGAAAGTTTTACTACATTACACATTAAAATCGCAGTATATCTATTTCAGTAAAACATTTAATTTTTCTGTCTATATTTCTGAGATGAGGTTTTGTAATTATTTACACTATTTACAATGTTCGGACTGTTGTCCTCTCTTTTTTGTCATGTCGGTTAAAAAATTCCAATCACCTGAAGAAGGGCAGAACGTACAACAATCGAAATGTCGTTAATATGACAACAAAGATGAAGCCAACAGTCCGAACATTATAAATAGTGTTAATAATTTAATGTTCCGCTATATTAAACAATAGAAATGAAATGGATGTTTAGTAACTGCGTGTTGCTTCTAATTTCCGTTATTTTCGAATATTGAGGAAAAGTTACTAACTAGACTTACTCGATAATACATTTTAAGGTGTTAATTAATTTATCATACTTTTCTGTTTGATATGACTTCATATTTATATACTTTAATAAACCATGGCAATAAGAATATAGTCTTTCATTAAGAATGAAGAGAGAAGTGTTTATAAAAACAAACAAGAAAAACTAAATGTAATAGAAAATCTTTTGAACACGACTATTCTAATGTTAAACATGTATCAACAAACGGATGAATATGAAACAACAAAACTCACAGTATGGGAATTATCATCCCATTTTTCAAACGACAAAGTAACTGAAATAAATCCAACAAATGACAGCACTTTATTAATTTTTTAATCAATTTGGCGGCTAAAGATATTCAATTATCTTGATTCCTGAAGTACAAACATTGCTGACATATGAACTACATTTTGTAAGCAATTATCAACACCTGCCTACTTTGTCTTATATATTGTGCTGAGTGTATTTGCAATTTCTGTTTCAAATAAGAAGTTTTTAATCTGAGTAAACATTTCTGTAAAGATGCACTTGTGCACAATAGGACATATCTTTTTCACTTTAAACTTTGTCCAAGATTTCTCATATTTTGACCAAGGAAAGACAATAGTTACACGACTACCTTTTGCTTGTTGTAGTGTCGTGAAGATAAAGATATCGAGCATAACAATTTACTAACATAATAATTTAATAACCCTTGTATATGATTGGGATATAGCCTACTTGGTACCATGGAGTATAGAATAGCCTAGACTAAACTACACCCAAACTAGGCCGGTTGATACACTTTATTTTTTATATCAATAACTGTTTTTTTTTAACTCAAATAGTATGTGATGGCTGCAGTAAAAAAACTACTAATACTAGTTGTATATAGTAATGACAATATTAGCTTATAAGGATACGTTCAGCCTTCATTTATCGATCTGCCAGTTTTAAGTTCAGTTGGAATTTATAAAATCAAAAAATAATATAAATGATATTGTACTGTCTAGTAATGAAGCAAGTTTTCTCCCTAGCCTTTTGTCTGAGGTTGTGTGGAACATCAGCATCTCGTTTATATTATTTACATTATTCGGACCATCTTTATCCTTGATGACACATAGCTCAGTAGTTAGATCCAGTGATGAGACCCAAAGAGTTCAATACCAGGCTACAGCAGTGGTGAACCAAACAACTTGGAGAGTTGAGTGAAAGAAAAATAACTGAGACATCCGGAAGGGGCATGGCACGTGGGACTAGAACAATCTACCCCGGAGAACGAAATTTTATTTATTTATAAAAATTCCAGTCACCCGAAGAAGTCCGGAGCGTACAACGGCCGAAACGATGTGAATATGGCAATGAAGATGAGGATAACAGTCCAAATAATGTAAATAAACATAATACCTCATTTCAGAGATATAGACAGATATCAGCATCTTGATTATGTCATTATTCACACTTGGAGTTACATAGGCTATCCGTTTTCCTTGTTGCTGTTGTCTAACGTCCTCAAACAATATGGTTTCTGATATCCGGCACATTTCTTTGTTTGTGATTCTGTAGTGCCAGTTTACAATTCTCGAAGAAGTATGTACCTCGCTAAGATATACAGGCTTCATTTGTCCAAAATCATTTTAATCCACGATCTTGAACATCGGTAACAGTTTAGATATTGCGGAAAGGCTTTGGTTCCATGCGTGACATCCATTTGTAAGTCTGGATATGTCAAGGCTATTTAAGAACACAGATTTTGGTTTATGCTTTTATTTTGTAACAATTTGTGGCGTTGGGCTAAACCACCCCTAGCAGTGCCTATACTATGTTCAGTTTTCTTTTCTCCTGGATTAAATTTGTTTTGTCTACCATTCGTCCATACTTTGAATATTATTGCCACATATGACCTGGTGTTCCTGTCGTACATTAAGAGATTCTTGATAGAATTCAAAGAAGAATATGCAATATTATTGGTCCTGACGTGGCATCTGGCCCTCAGTCACTTTCCCATCGCTGTAACGTATTTTCTCTGTGCCTTTTCTATAAATATTTTCCTGGTAATTGTTCTGACGAACTTACTTCTATGGTACATAGATTTTATGAATTTAAATACAGCAATAGATATAACCGTAAGTTCTATGCTAACAGTTTCTTCTATCGCACTGATCACACGTGGAACTCTCCTTTGGTTTTTTGCTTCCAAGTCAACTTTGATCTAAATTTTTAAAATGTGATGCCAATCGTTATCTTCTGTTTTTTTAATTCTTTATCTTTTAATGTTCTTGCTCCTTAACAGAATTCTTTCTCATGTTCTCCAATACTCAATAGCGCGTTCATCTTATTGGATTTGTTGCCTTTGCCTTGGGGGTGAAATAATAAAAAAAAAATGATCTATACTCCGATATATTTGGGTTATGTGAACTCATTCAACAGGAATCAAGTAGCCAGGTTTCTGAAAACGTACTCTTAAATTAATCCAGCAGTTGGGCAAAAATAAACAGTGTTCCACGGTGCATATCTAATTCTCAAAGAAAGAGTATGAAATTATGGCCTGTCGCCTGTACACGCATATAATTAGAACAGCAGTCAATGACCAAATTGACCACTCTTTAAACATTTTGTACAAAATCAATAATCAGCAAATGGAAAGTAAAAACTAAGAAACTGAAGACGGTAAAACAGACACAAGACATATCTGCGGACCTGTGACACTGCATGATACATAATATTCCATAATTTCATATTGGAAAAAGAAGGGTGCACATTCTGGGCCAAGTAGGTTATTTAAACTCGTGTTTATAAATTGGTTTAGCTTAACCTATACACTAAAATAATCAGTGGTATATTTTGGTTTGAACTATATTCTAGGTTGGTACACCGGTCTTCCAAGGTCTAATAGCGGTGTTCTTTAATCAAGTTAAAACGTAGTATCCGAAGACGTTGTATAAATAATGATAGTTTTGTTGGTTGTCAATTACCGAACATAACGTAATATCGTCGACTGATAGGCTGAACAACACCGGTGTTGAATTGGGATGTGATATGTTGAAATGTTTCCTCACACGTATGATAGTTAACGTTTGATTTCTCATATTCGGGAATTACCAGTGATAAGGTATCACCATACCCCGCCCCAACCAAATCAGAAATACTTACCAACAACTTTATTATTTTAACGTCTCCATTTAAACGCTGAAATTATTTATTTACTATCTATATATTTATTTATTTTTTCCTCAGTATCCTCTGGTTCACATTCCTCCCCGGTCATTTGAACAGAAGTAAGGTTTATTCCTTGTTTCCTATTCAGGATTTGCTTTATGGTTCTTTTTAATGTCTACTTCAATTATATACGTCTAACGTCTCCGCCTAAAATCTGAAATTTTATTTAGTATTTATTTATTTTTGTCATTAGGAGTTAAAAGATTCGCTTATCATCCGGTTCAAAGTCCTCACCTGTCTTTTGAACAAGGGTAGAGCTTTATCCCTTGTTTCCTGTTTGGATTGGGTTTCCGGTTTTTTAAAAGTTTACTTCAGCTCTATAAATCTAATGTATCCGCCTGAACTCTGATATTTTATTTATTTATTTATTTATTTTTTACTCAATAGGAGTAGATAGGTACGCCTTTCTTCCGGTTCACACTATTTCCAGACCTTTTGAACAGGAGTAGGGCTTTACCCCTGTTTCCGGTTTAGGATTAAGTTACCGGTTCCTTCCAAAATCTATTTCAACTCCATACTTCTAACGTCTCCGCCTTCATGTTGAAATTTTATTTTATTTTTCTTAATATGTTTAAATAGGTTCGCTTATCGTCCGGTTCATACTCCTCCCCCGTGTATGCACAGTATTAGAGATTTATTCTTTGACTACGGTTTAGAATTAGGCTTACCGTTCATTCTAATGTTTTTCATTTTCTTTCCCTCTCAGTAGCACCCCCCACTTACATCTTAGTGACATTATCATCTTGCTTATTGTGATCTGATTTTAAATAAAAGAACTCTGAGATAGAGTGCATAAAATCTTTCTGTCCTCAGTACGTATGACGCGGTTAACCTATATCAAATCTCTTTGTTGTCAATGCTACACAACTCGGTCCTTATTAATCAAGTCATCGGTTTCCAAAAAATAATTTCTTCTTTGCTGATTGCTTCGTCTATGATGATGGCGTCGATGACTAAATTCGACTCGAACATGCAGATTCAGGGCTAGGAACTTCCTATTTTCTCCAAAACCGGCCCCCGTCATCAATCCCCTATCGCCGTTTGGCTTTGCAAGTTTTGGTTAGAGGTGAAAGCAAATCAAAATAGAAATTTGTGCCGATGGCGTGAATTTGCTGTGAAACTCAACTTGCCAGGATTGACCGAAACACTTGATTTCACGACCCTACATCTTCTGCGTATATGTATTGAGACATGTAGAATCCAGTTATAAAACTGCAACGAACTTCCGCTGAATCAGTTATAATTTCGAGTAGCGCCTTCTGTATCATATCCGTCACGCGTAGACCTCTTCATCAGGTGGTTCAACCGTCTAGATCTGCTGTAGTCGTCACCCGCTTGATCCACCGTTTGGGTCTTTGGGATTGGTTGCGCTTACTCTGAGTCATCGTCTTCGAACTTGACGCCAGAGGTGACCTTAACAGGAGTTCAGAATTCACGACGGCATTGCATGACGCAAACCCTTTAAACAGCACGACAAGGAGCTACCATCAGAAGTATTAATCAAGTATATATTTATTATATATGTAAATTAAGTATACGAGATCCGGTTGAATCCATTTCTACAAATAGGGAACGGCGAAACCATTCAAGTTATTGTGTTCTTTATCTTTTTGCATTTGATCATTCAGAATCATTCAAGTGAATGAAAATTCTGACTTTCTTTGTTCAATTTATTATACCGTGTACATCACGATTTATATAACGTTATAACCACTGAGAACCTATTAATTATAATGAGTATTATTTATCGTTGGCTTGTTTGCCACAAAGAAGCATAAGACCAGCGTCATACATAAATTATTTCTTTCAGCATTACTGAAGAATTCGCAGTGCAGCACAGAGCAAATGAAGCATCAGTACAGGTGTGGCAGTTTCATTTTCTTTATGTCTTTTCTGATCGTCATTCCCTATAACTTGTGGGTTAACAATAGTTGACAATTCTATTTCGTTCATGTTGTAAATAATGTGTCCCAATCTTCTGAGGACAACCTGACATTTTTATCGTCAGTATGGGTCGCAGTATAAACCACTTACCAGGATCAGCATTGAATATACAATACAACGAAACTTGCTTCAGGAGATCACTTGAATCCGCTACCTTGGTATCAACCTGACGGTATCTTCATGCGATTTTTATTTTATTGTGAGTATTCTGAGACTGAAGCAAAATTAATAGTGTAGAATGAATTATGCATTCTACATTAAAATGCCACATAAACTAAATGGTTTTTGAAATGACGAATATAATGAATGCACAATTAATCAGATTATTAAATGCGATGTATCAGGCGTTTAAGATGAACTGAAGAGAAACATAAAACGATTTCTTTAATCTTGGTTGGTTGTCTTTATAACATGTCAACTCTTGTTGAGTTAATGTTGAATATTGCATGGGGTACTCACTACATCACATAGTGGTCCCTTGCATTTCTGTGAGAAAAATCTAAACTCGGATATTAGAATGATTATTTGATATGTGGGATTTAATTCTCGCTATGTAATTGAACTGGATCGAACCTTATCGGCCATAACCCTGCAAAAACAAATGTTTTTTGATTATTGTTTCATTGATGGTGGAGGGGAAGCTTGGAGAGAGAGAGAGAGAAAGAGAAAGAGAGAGAGAGAATGGGCATTTAAATTTTATTTTAGGTATTGCGACAAAGAATGTGTACTTTGTAGGCATTGAAACTTGAATTGTAAGCCAGAGTTCAAATTCTGACCCATTTGACTTCACTTCTAACAAAGTCCACCGAAGACATGAACCTATCTGTCTGATAATAACAAACTATATTGGATTCTTTAGTCTTTACTGGAAACTAGTCTAAGAGAAATACACTACTTAATACAAAACAGTTGGAAGGCCAACGGTAAGCTCTTTCAGTTTCTTTCCCAATCACGACAACGTACCGTTAAATATCAAATAAAACAACATCATGGAGATTCATGACTGTTTAAGACCCAAGAAAACATTCGTTTGTACGACTATAGAATTTAAGCGTAAATAATAACAGGATCTGGATATCATCGTTTGTTTTATTTTAAGATCAAAGCAACATTTTCAGCGAATCGGTTACAAAAATTAGTTTTTCTCTGTTATACTTTGAGAGCTAAGGATTTGTCTCTGAAAGGGGTAAATATGTAAAAGATCTTAGATATTTTTACACTGTTCATTTATAACAAAATAAAACACATTTCATTATGTAAAATAAAATATAGTGTATTTAGAAAATTCGATTATAATTAGTCAAACGAACTATTGGAAAGTGTCTTCTCTGGAGTTAGGCGCAGGAGAGAAAACAATATCATATTCGACTGTAGTTTAGTTTTTAGTTTTTCCTTCCCCTTGTGCTGTTAGGTGTCGCGGGGAAACACAGTCGTCTGTCAGCGGCAAGGCGAATGGACTGGAGGAGAGATATCTCATGAGCTCTGAGAGTGTCTGCGACTGAGACGCTACAGCGTCTTCTTGTCTGCCTCTCGCTTTTCAGCCAGAATACCTTATGGTGTATGCTCGTAGGTTGGTTGATAGGCATATGAGTGAGGTTTCCGAACCACCTGATCCTCTATCGTTCGATGTGTTGTATGATTGGTATTGGTAAAAGCATATCTCTTATTGCCTCATTCCTGATCTTGTCTCGACTGGTATTGTTCACTGCTTTCCACAGGCATTTCATCTCTCAAGATCTTGGAAGATCAGTGTCAGTAAGACCGACGTCATATCGGTTAGCAAGAGACCAGAAAAAAACTGGGTATTAACATCAATGCGACCCAGCTAAAGCCAACCAGTTTATTCAAATATCTGAACAGTATATTTACTGAAAACGGCAAAGTAGATAGAGAAATCGAGACGAGATGTCAGAAAGCCAACACAATCAGTAACCAACTTGCTCCTCTTCTAAAACATCCTAGCATTTCCATGAGCACCAAGGCAAATCTCATCAACGCCATTTTCCTACCAACACTGACATACCAGTGCCAGACATGGCCCCTAACAAAAAGCCTTGAGATGAAACTGATCACATGTGAGATATTTGACTGAAACCTTCATAGTATAATATTTATAATATTCGGTTTATACTCTTGTAATGACAAAAGTACGCCTCAGTAGGCTTTAAGAAAGCTTTATTCAACTGAGAATACAACGTTCGCGTATAGTGTCCATTTATAGTCCCAGTAAACATAAATAGCTCTCTCAAAGAGGATAGTAACAAACAAGGGGAAACCACTCTTGATTATTCATAACAAAACAAAACGAGATTTTAAACGTTATAGTGATGAGGAAATATTTGAAAGTAAACAAAATTAGAAGGTTAAAGTGTTTTTGCTGTAATTCTTCTTCTATGTGGCGGATTCTGAAGGATTTAGCATATCATGGCTCTCCACAACTTTTTATCTCGTGTGGTTCTTGGCAGTTTTCTCCCTATGCTAAGGCGCCGAACCACTGCGTTCGGCCATCCATTCAAACAATCTCTTCAAGTAAGTGGCTTGCTGCCTTTCACTATCACACTTGCCCTCAATATACCCCGGGAGAGTTACAATGTCCATGCCCTCCTTCCTCATTATGTATCCGTTGATATTTCGTAATCTATGGTCCTCTGTTAATTTTGATTATAACTGTCCTTTCTGTTGCCATTTTCTTTAAGACTTCCTTGTTGCTTACTCGCTCCGCCTATGGAATTTTCTGTAGTACCATTTTTTCCCTCATCCTTGTGAAAATTGTTCAACATTCGAAGCTATATAAGAGGATGGATAAAACATAGCAATGAACATTCTTTTCTTTGTTTTTAACGATTCTTTTCTGTTTCTCGACACTTTGCTTAGTTTCTGGAATGTTTTTCGCTAGTACAAGGTATTTTCGAAACTTGGTGTCGCATTTTCCATCCGCTTCCCAGATATTTGAACATCTACACCTGCATGATGTATATATCTCCAGTTCGGGACTCGCATCATGGATCTTTACTCTAGTTGATACTTTTATCTTCTTACTGTCAGTGGTTCGTTCTTCTTTATCCCTTCCTTCTGACACCCTCTCTATCCTGTAACTTCCTTTCCGGGTCTGTTAATAAAAGTGCTATCTACATATCTTATATTCTTACGATTTCGCCCACCACTAAAATGTTCTGCTAGGGTTTACAGTTCTCTTAGGGTGGCCCTTCTGTAAAAGTTGAATAAATCTGTCTATATTTCTGAGATGAGGTATTATGTACATTATTTACATTATTCAGACCTTTGTCCTCATCTTTGTCGCCATATTTATTGCAACGTTTCGACCGTTGTACGCTCCGGCCTTCTTCAGGTGATTGGAATGTCGAACTGAACCCTTTATTTCGCTCACTGGGGTAGACTGTTCTAGTCCCACGTGCCATGTTTGATAGATGTCAGTTATCAGTTATCTCCTGTTAATTTTTCCCTCTGATATTTCTCCACTGCCTTACCTTGAACTCACACTCTTTGTGTCCTGTCACTGAATCTAACCAACGCCTTTATCCACTGTGTCATTTGCCCTTGAGGACATCTGTGTATGAATTTCTGGGTATTATAATCCTAATGTCTTCAGCAATCATTTTTACCAGAGCTCATATTGCAACTTTGTTGTTATTATCGCTTTTCTCTGGCACTCCCTATTACTGGTTGCCATATTGTATTCATTTCTATGCTTGGTCGGCTCAGGAGATATTTGTGGTCTAGCATATGTGCTGATTCCTTAAGTTTACAAATTTTCCAATGGTGTTCCTTGTCTATGATCTCAACCTGATCCCACAGAGGGCGGTGATCTCCCTTCTCTCTCCATATGTGGTCAGCCACGCCTGATTTTTCCACTCCCCCTCATGT
>OZ038493.1:102362476-102384976 GCA_964036315.1 Acanthosepion esculentum | reverse complement strand
AAATTCTGAATGATCATATAGAAAAGAAAAATGTTTAAAGAGATTCTCAGTGAAACTCCATCGTGACTGTAAATATCATCAATAGATTTGCTAAGGCATAACTTCTTATTCTTTTTATTGAAATCAGGTTGGGACTTGTAGAATTAATTAATACGAGATTTTATTCGTTTTAGTTTGATACGCAATGAAGGTCAATAATTTTTTAACGAGAGGAGCTTCCTTACAATAGGGCTGAAACAGAGGTTTAGTATCTAAAGTATAGTATAATTACAACTGCAGTGTGACTCATGTTAGATGATGACGAGATATGCTTTTCGTTTAATATCATTCAAAGAAGCTAGGTGCAGGCTTGATGTTAGGGATGATGTCCTAACCAGAAGCTGAGATCGACAATTCACCAGATGCCATTGGTTACATGTTATCAATCGGTCGGTCCAGATTCACGTTATAAGGCCTATGATAGGCGAATACTAAAAGACAAACAAACTACCAGAGAGCGTATTCTTGTTCACATGAACACGAGAATGTAGATTGATTGATTCGTTTTTTACGGTTTATCAACACTTTGATGGTTATTTAAAGCCGTATTTATTTTTAGATTGTAAGAACTTTTGTGGGTGGAGATAATAATTGTTTAATAATACAAGTATTACTAATTAACCCACAGCTGGGGGAGAAGGGTAAATTCACACCTTTCCAAAGAATATTTGCGCGTAAAAGAATATAACGAACACACCGGGAATTAGAACTCGGCTCTCCGATAAACACTTCTGAGCCATTATCAATCACACCAACCGCACATCCAAGCTATTGCATTTGGTATTTCCAAGCAGTTATCCGTTTAGGTACTGACTAGACGGTTGCTTAACTTCGGTGATCGTACAGGAAGTGGTGTTTCAAGGCGATGTGCCGCTAAGCCACGAGAATGTCTAATTCATGATATCATTTCAAGTTTCACCCATGTTTTGGCAAAATCGACGCTGATTTCCTGTTTTAATCGATTCTGGCGTTAGAGGGTTAACGGTAAAATTTGGTCTTATCAGAAAAATCACACAGAGGATTTATTGCTGAACTTGTAGTATTTAGAATAGCAAAAGATGTAAAATCTTCGAATTTTCCAAACACAATTTGAATATTTTTTTCTCACAGATTTAAAGATATTTTTCTCATTTGTTCGTTGTTTTCGTTGTTGCCTTTTGTTTTTGTCTACACGTTTGCGTCTGACATATTCTTTTTTTTTTATTATGATTGGTTTTTGTTCCGTGTTTATTGGTTGTTATTATTATTATCATTGTTATTATTATTCAATTTATGACACTTTTCCTCAAGACAAGTTTTTTTTATGGCTCAAGAATAACTTATTTTGATTATTTAAAAATCATTGAGTGAAAAACAAAAATATATGCCCAGAAAAAGACAGCATAATCTCTACACCGTAGCACTACAAATATAACACGAAGAGAACTCAAACCAGTTTTATACAGATTACAAGAAAGAAAAAATCATTACAGGAAAATCGCTCGACTCGTAAAGTTAGAAAGAAAACTAAAGAACGAAAAATAAAATTCTCAGTCATAAGATTTGACATTTATGCCAGAAATTGAAAGGAAAACTGAATTCTCCAATGAATTCATTTGTGTAGTCGTTCAAACTGATACTGTGTAAAGAGATATTTTTTCATGCAGATCAGGTCTAGCATTTACTGATATCTGTTGCATGAAACAAAACCACAACTATGCGACCATGAAGCATTGATCAAAATAAACAAACTTGTGTAATAACGTTGCGAACCTGTGAGTTCTCGATATAAGTCAGTGTTTAATCAACGATTTGAATAACCAACAATCCCCCAAAACAATTTATTTCCAATATATGTAAATTCTATAACTTTCTTTTTTTACGCATTTTTTATTTCTTTCGTCGTTCACCCTTTTCGCTCCTTTTATTATTTTCTTTATTTCATTTATTCTCTATTCTTCCAAAATACATTTCGTCCTTGGTATGACCATAAACTACACCTAGTAGCATGACCTCTAATCTTCCGATTGAGGAGCGTGGAACCATCTCGTTGTTGTTGTTCCCATGTCCACTGATCCTGGGTGGTAGTACCAGCTATGGGCAAATAGTACCCCCCAAACAAAAATCATCATAAATTTTATAATAAAATGACCAACAATACTTTTTTACAGGAAAATAACAACCAATGCAACACTAAAAAATATAACAAATACATTTTTATAGTAAAATTACCAACAATGCATTTTATGATCTACAAATATATCTGAAAGTATAAAATTATGTAAAAAATATTTTTATTTCGGCATTAAATAACCCATAGTGATGTTGATATACCACTCAACAAAATCTACCAACGATCCAAAGTGTAATAGTTTGCTTATTATATATTATGTTATAATATAATGGATTGGCCAGAAAGTCCTGACTCATATAGGAAGCGGAAAGTTCCTATCTCTGTAACCGGAGATAGGACCTGTTACAATTTCAGGAGATTACACAATACACACAGACAGAACAATCAAAGCTAACTGCCCAGACACTGTTAATGGATACCGCAAACAAACAAAAAAGTACCTCCTTATTGATATCGCAGTCCCTGCGAACTGCAATGTATTTTGAATATCTTCAAAAAGCAATCAAGGTACAAGAACCTTGAAATCGAAATCTCAAGTATGTGACACGTGGGAACAGCAACAATCCCTGTTGTAATTGAAACCCTCGGATTGGTTGGAAAAGATTTCAGTAGACTGATTGAAGGAATCCCTGGGGCGCACCTGCCTTAAAGAAATACAAAAAAGATGTTCTCACGAGTAATGCACCCACCTTACGAAGGGATTTATCTATGTGAAAAAAAAATTTGTCAATGGGAAATATCATGATGCCATTTCTAACCTCAGGTCTCTGGGCGGTACCCGGAACGAAATGTGTACACACACGAAATCAAAGGAAATAAAATAATAATTAATTAATCTAATATGTAGACTAGCGCAATTTCAGATTACCGTTTCTTCAGGTTACCATACTGCAAGAAAATATCGCGTCCAAATTAATTTGAAGATGTTTTGAAACTACCTCTTAAGATTTCAGATTATGACTCCAAAGCATTTAAATTCTGTTTATTTAATTTTTATTATTGATGCAGATCTTACGTAGAAGATTAAAGGTGTCGATGGTAGTCGGAATCATTGAGTTAAAGCAAACGATTCTTTCCTTAGCTGTATAGAATGTGCTACGTCAGGGCTACATACAAAAATCCCCAAATATTAACACGTGTCAAATGAGAGCGAGTTTACGACATTCTTTATTTTAGTTGTTGAACATCCTTTTATGTGCCATGTACTTTCATAATGTGTGAGATCGTAACTCACAACAAGTTTCTGTTTGGTAATTTCTGACGCTTTCTTCTCGTTTTTAATGTGTATTTTCATTCAGGATGTCGGCTACCATGGCTCCCCATAAATTCATATCCCTTGGAACTTTAAGCAATTTTCTTGAAAATACTATCCCTCCTACGACTTGTTCTGCTATACAATTATACAAGATTGTTAAGCATTTTACTTGAAGTTTCCTTTATGTTTTCATTATGTACTATCAGTGTGAAATGCACCAAACCTTCTTTCCTCAATGTGTTTCTCAGAAATGTCAACTAACTCGTTCTGATTATCAGTGTCCTTTTCGTTCGCATCTCTCTTAAAACCTTCTTGGGGTTCACATACCCTCTGCGTGGTATGCTCAGCATACTTCTGCAGAACAGCGTCTCTATTTCTCCAAGTCTCCTCTACATGTGTGAGGGAATTACTCAGCATTCATTGTCATATGGAATGATTGGTCTTACGTAGAAGACCAATATCTTCTTTGTTTCTCAGCCTTTTCCTTGTTTCTTAAGGCGTCCTGGGTATGACGATTAACAGCATGCGACAGTAAGCCCTCTGATCGGGTGGCTTTGGGGAACGTGGAACGACCTCTTAATTGCTGTTGTTCCAAGATTCACACTGACCCGGTGTGTGTGTGTGGGGGGGGGGCAGCATCTGTTAGTGTCCCAGCTATCGGCAAATAGTTAACCTCGTAACTGGGGTGAAAACACTATGATAGTATAAAAATTGATTTTTATATTGAAGATAATATTAATGCATTTGGCTCTCGAAAAAACCTCTCTTTACAGAAATAAGCTAATGAAACTTGATTTCCTACAAAGAATACATATTCTCTTCATACGAACGTAAAAGTCTTGTCGGCATTAAATAACCCATTGAAATGATATGCCATAAAACAAAATAAACCAAACCACATAAAAATACGTCAATGAAACCTAATCTAAAAATTGATGTCTTACAAAGAATACATTTCTATTTATACGAACCTAACCGAAAAATCTTGTTGGCATTAAATAACCCGTTTAGATTGATATACTCTAAAACAAAATAAATCAAATGAAAACAAGCATGTTTGCTAATGATCTGTTCAACTTCAGAAAGGCGTCTTTCACTATTGCTATGTGCTTTCAGATTTCGTCATAAGATTCTCCACGGTGTGTTAAAACATTTTTCAAGTAGTGAAAATGTTGTACTTGAATCAATCTCCAATTCGTAGCTCGCATCCTGCTCTATTTCCCTTAATAACCACCGTATATTTCATTCTTCTTACATTTGATAGTTGGGCCTTTATTTGCGCTTTCCTTTGCTGCTTTGTCTATGCGTGCCTGCGGCTTACGGCCATATCACATTGAAACACCAGTTCCCGAACGATAATCGAAATTAAGTAACATCGAGCCTAGATAATACCTATATGGGTAACTTCTTGGGTATACCAGGTGCTGTAAGATTGAATGTGAGGGTAGTGTAATTGATAATGGCTCGGAATTATTAATAGGAAAGCCGAGTTCCAAATCTATTTGGTTTCGTTCTATTCCCTTACGATCAAATACCTTTGGCAATGACATTAATCTATCTCCTCTTCGCCCAACTATGAGTTAATTAGTAAAAGTTTTATCATTAAATTATTATTATATCCAAAAAATAAATAAATTGTTACGATTGTTACAATCTTACTAAAAATATTAAATAACCTGCAAAGGGTTGATAAACCATAGAAAATGAATGAATGAATCAATATGTGTTCCTGCAGTTTTCTTTCTGTGTTCGCCATAAACACCGTATCGTTCTGATATCTTATAATGCCAATCTTGTGCTTACCAACAATATATCCTGGTAGGACTTCTAGTTCTCTTAGGATCGACTCTCTGTAAAGGTTAAATCCGGTAACATAATTATATATAAGTGCATCTGGTCCGGTCACAGGAATCTGCACTCAGCGGCTAAGGAGTCAATGCTATTCCCCAACCCCTTGATGCCCTGATGTTGTATTGAGTGTAAAGTCTATTCTAGCATATTCTGGGGTGAGATGTTATGGGGAACCTTAATTGTCCGCACCCTGAACAGATATGGCACAAGAACAACATCTATA
The DNA here is from genome assembly GCA_964036315.1 of Acanthosepion esculentum. Taxonomy (NCBI): domain Eukaryota; kingdom Metazoa; phylum Mollusca; class Cephalopoda; order Sepiida; family Sepiidae; genus Acanthosepion; species Acanthosepion esculentum. The sequence goes on along the minus strand of OZ038493.1, from coordinate 102,379,495 downwards.
TAGAAAATGAACAGACTTTAATTATATTTGCAGTTTATAAACATCTATATAAATCAAATGTATTAAGCATTGATTCGTGACATCTGTAATGATAATCTTCCTCCAACTTTATTACCACTCGGAAATTATATTAATTAGTGATTATAAATAGTTGGATATTAACTTTTGTTTTCTTAGTAATCAACTTAATCATGGAAGTCTAATTTATAATAAATACCTAGTCAAGCACTAGAACAAGCGGACAAAAATGAAATCAAATTTGTTATCTAGAAATTATTAAATATTGATCAAATTTTCTTATTTGCATGTCACTGAGAGAAATAATTTGCAAATAAAAGTAGTTTGCAGTTTTAAAAAAATAGATATTTTATGAAATTGCATTTAAAGTTACGATAAGGGGAGAATAAAAACTGTGGAAACGATAAATAAAAATAGCAAAGTAATTTGGAAGAATAAAGTATGAATGAAATAAAGAAAACAATAATAGAAACGAAAAGAGGAGAGCGAAGAAAGAAATGAATAAAGAAAGAAATAAAGAAAGTAAGAAAGAAAGAAAGAAAGAATATGCAAAAAACAAAAAAAAGTAGGAATCAAAGAGAAACAATGAACGAAGGAAACGTTGAAACAAAGATAGAAACAAAGAGCGAGGAAAACATGTGAACAAAGAGGGGCATAAAGAGTGTGGGGGACGTGGGAGCAAGGAGAGAAACAAAGAGTGAGGGGATGAGGAAACGGAGAAACAGAGTGAGGGAGACGTGGAAACAAAGAGAGAAACAAAGAGCGAGGGAGACGTGGAAGCAAGGAGAGAAACAAGAGTGAGGAGACAAGGAAACAGAGAGACCCATATAGAAGAAGGAGACTTTATGGCAAAGAGGGAAACAAAGAGTGAAGGAGACCTGGAAACAAAGAGAGACACAAAGAGTGAGGGAGACCTTGAAACATAGAGAGACACAAAAAGTGAGGGAGACCTTGAAACAAAGGGAAACACAAAGAGTGAGGGAGCCGTGGTATTTAAAGATAGAAATAAAGAGTGAGTGAGATGTGGAAACAAAGAGAAAACTAAAGTGAGAGAGAGAGGGAGATGTAGAAACAAAGAGAGATACAGTGAGCGGGAGAGGCGTGGTACAAAGAGAGATAGAAAGTGAGAAGAATATGTGGGAACAAATAGCGACACGAAGAGCAAGAGAGACGTATACAAGTGCAAGAGAGACGAGGAAACAAAGTACAAGGGAGACGTTGATACAAAGTAGAAGAAAGACGTGGATCCAAAGTACAAGTGATACGTGGAAACAAAGCGAAAAAGAAGATTAATGTAGAAGCGAGACGTTGAAACAAATGAAAGGAAGACGTGGAAATAAAGTAGAAGTGGGACGCTGAGAAACGTAGAACGGAGACTTGGAAACAAAGTACAAGGGAGACGTTGAAACAAATAACAAGGAAGTCCTGAAAATAAAATACAAGGGTTACTTAGAAGCAAAGCACTAGGGAGGCGAGGAAACAAAGTACAAAGGAGGCGTGGAAACAAAGTACAAGGGTGACATGGAAACAAAGTACAAGGGAGACGCGGAAACAAAGTAGAAGACTGACGTGGAAACAAAGTAGAAGGATGAAGTGGAAACAAAGTACAAGGGTGACATGGAAACAAAGTAGAAGGGAGATGCGGAAACAAAATAGAACAGTGACATAGAAACAATGTAGAAGGGTGAAGTGGAAACAAAGTACAAGGGAGACGCGGAAACAAAGTAGAAGAGTGTCATGGAAACAAAGTAAAAGGGTGAAGTGGAAACAAAGTACAAGGGTGACATGGAAACAAAGTAGAAGGGAGACGCGAAAACAAAGTAGAACAGTGACATGGAAACAATGTAGAAGGGTGAAGTGGAAACAAAGTACAAGGGAGACGCGGAAACAAAGTAGAAGACTGACGTGGAAACAAAGTAGAAGGATGAAGTGGAAACAAAGTACAAGGGTGACATGGAAACAAAGTAGAAGGGAGATGCGGAAACAAAATAGAACAGTGACATAGAAACAATGTAGAAGGGTGAAGTGGAAACAAAGTACAAGGGAGACGCGGAAACAAAGTAGAAGAGTGTCATGGAAACAAAGTAAAAGGGTGAAGTGGAAACAAAGTACAAGGGTGACATGGAAACAAAGTAGAAGGGAGACGCGAAAACAAAGTAGAACAGTGACATGGAAACAATGTAGAAGGGTGAAGTGGAAACAAAGTACAAGGGAGACGCGGAAACAAAGTGGGAGAGTGTCATTGAAACAAAGTAAAAGTGTGAAGTGGAAACAATGTACAAGGGTGACATGGAAACAAAGTAGAAGGGTTAAGCGGAAACAAAGTACAAGGGTGACATGCAAACAAAGTAGAAGGGTTAAGCGGAAACAAAGTACAAGGGTGACATGCAAACAAAGTAGAAGGGTTAAGCGGAAACAAAGTACAAGGGTGACATGCAAACAAAGTACAACGGAAATGGGGAAATAATATACAACGGAATGCGGAAATAGTGTAAAATGGAGACGTTGAAACAATAGAAGGGTGACTTTATAATTAAGACGTGGATACAAAACACAAGTGAAATATAAAAAAAACGAAGGAGACATGGTAAGAAAGAAAAGATGGCATAACTGTAGTGAAAGAGCGCAAGAGAAAGACAGAGACAAATAAAGTAAGAAAAGAAAAAATTAAACCAGACAAATGGAAGTAGTAAAGATAGTTAAAAAGGAGTATCGTTCGTGATTTCAATATGCTGCTTCCGCAAATTTCGGACGTACAGTGTTGCCTCGAGCTTGTACCCCAAAAGACTTGTATTTCAAATCAATTTGCCCCATTGAAATTGATGGGAATATTTCCAATCCGTTTCAGGCTACTAAAATTCATTACTGATCATTATATTTACCATAGTATCCCCCCACAAATTTTGCAAAACAACGGCAAGAAGACACAACGCAACGCAACAGAGATCCTTCCAGAGTAGAGGTGATCAAGTGTACTACGGATACTTAACAGAAACTCATTTGTATCTCAAAATTCCGCCCGTATCTCAAAGCAAAAAATCGGCCAAACTCTGGCTCGTATCTCAAAACACTCGTATGTTGAGACGCTCGTATCTCAAGGTATTACTGTAACTGTCTTTTCTTTTCGATGGCTTGTAGTAATATCACGTTGAAACAGCGGTTTTCATATCATACCCGAAGTTAAGCAACACCGAAACTGGTCAGCAACAAGGTAGCTGATCGCTTGGAGATACAAAGTCTTGTTGCAAGCTTGGATGTGCGGATGATGCAATGGATAAAGACTCTAAATTGAAAATCGGAGAGACGAGTTCCAATTCCCGTCAGGTTCACCATGTTCACTTACATACAAATAGATCTGGGGAAAGGTATGGGTTCGCTTCTTCTACCGCCGTTATGGATTAATTAGAAGGACTTTTATCAGTAAATCTTTATTCTTCCAAAAATATAAAATATAAAAATATTTCTCGCTTTTTAAAAGACCTGCCAAAAGTTGATAAATCGTAAAAAAAGAGTCAATGAATCAATCCTGAAAACTGAAACACAATAATTAGCGGAATCACAGCAATTTTAATAGTTTGGTTGGCTATTTTGCTCGCTATATTTCAACGTCTATGTGTCCTTATTACATGGTGTATGTATAGAAAATATTGTCTATTTCACGCATTTATATTTCGCCACTGTTCAAATAGATGAAAGGAGATACATTTTCGATGATAATCATAATATCAGCTTAAACATATTCAAGCTCGTCAATATTTTAATTAATATATTATAATATTACAGTAGCAAGCATTGCAATTTTACACGTCTCCAGCCATCTAGCATGATGACACCCACTTTTGGATAAATTTACCATAATATCAGCTAAAAAAACACAAAGCAAGTTCATTAATCTTTTAATTAATATATTATGACATTTCACCTGCCAGCATTCTCCAGACATCTGACACGGTGACACATATCTTTGGAAAAACTTCACCATAATATCAGCATAAAAATTAAAAAAAAACATTTAATTTTTTTCAAACCAATCACTTTTAATTAACTAATAATTTCATTAAAATTGTTAGCATGAAATTTTTTCCCTCTCTACACATCTGACATGACAAACAATATTTGGATAATTTTACTATAATATCAACTGAAAAATCCAAGTCATGTTCGTTATTTGTTTTAATTAATATATTATGGCATTAAAATTGCAAACATTTAAATTGTTTCTCCCCAGACATTTAATACAGTAATACAAAACTTTTATATTATTTTACTCTATCAGCTCAAAATACATTGTCGAGTAAAAGAAATTAGCTTCCCACTCTCGATAGAGGCCATAGATTGTCCGCATCCTTGTAGGCGACGATTTATTGTCCACTCTCCAACGCTACTCTACCGCTATTTCCTTGGTGAGTGTTCAGATGAACTACACTTATTATTTTCACTAGTCCTAACCTTCACGGCTAAGACCCGCTATGCCACGCACATTGTAGCAAAGCAACCTCATTCCCTTCACATCCCCCTGATGAGATGCAAGTTCACCATGAGCAGCTTCTTCCCACGAACCGCTACTTTGCGGAACAAACTTCCAAGAGGCCTCTCCCCCGATCACTACAATCTTAATCTGCTGAAGTCTAGAGTTAACTGTTATCTTCTACACATATCCACATAATCAGTGTCTCTTACTCTGTAACCCTCTAATATCAAGTGGCCCTGGGGTTTTGTACAGGGTGAACACCAATGTAATAAAAACAAGCGCCGAAATTATTTTTTAAATTTTTTACTTAGAACTTTTACATATTCGACAATGTACTTTCCGTTGCATTCGCATAAACTCAGTACAAGCGACCATATTGTGATACTATAAATAAGGCGAGTTATGAGCTACTAGAGAAAACGTAAAACTAACTACTTCTGCTGATAAAAGGAAAAATATAATCGCAAAATATAAATTTATATATTTAGCGCCATTAATCATCGTGATCTCGATTTAATATGGCTGCCATTGGTACGACGTATAGTCTCATCTCGCGCTGGATGGAATAATACTTTAAATTGTCTCATCAAGTCTTTTTTGCCAATCGTCCTGACAGTAAATCCAACGTTCCTGCCAGGTCTTTGGCGTTATTTTATGCACCCAACCTGGCAACAATGCGATGACATTAATGGTTAGAATCTTTTTGTTACAAGCTATATCTGGCAATGCGATCCATCGTGTTTAATTATTTTACCTTATGCTACATTTGGTAATATTTGCTGGGCAGTTTTCTGTCGATTTTTATCAGTTCTCTTTTACTATTCCGTCTGATGTAGCTCCTTATCATGAACCCCCACAGCGGAATTCGTTCTATGAATTGGATTGTTTATTGTCTCCGTTGCTCCCAGGAATTTAGAATTGCATTAGAAATCAGTATTATTCTTTTTTCGTTGATATATGTCACTTTTGACTATTTCTCATTATCCAACAATAGATTTTTTTGTTCAGTGTTTTTCTGTTACCCCATGTCTTGTGGGTAATAATGGATGCCATTTTGCAAAGAATTCATTTAAATTATTGACACTTCAGCAGTAATGTTGCTTTCATAGCTTATTTGACGAGCTGCTAATATTGATTTGGATATGTTATTATTTCATCTTTTGTGTCTAATTTCGAAGGTCTACCAGTCTTTTTTATATCCAAAATGCTTTCAACATCAACACGTGGAAAGTTTGTTTAGGTGTATTTTGTTTTACGGCATATTAAACTCAATGGTTTATTTAATGCCGTCAAGATTTTAAAGATAGGTTTGTCTGAATAGAATATGTATTATTTTTTTTTTCAAAAATATATGGCTGGTAATATTTAAAAAAAAAAATTATTGCTTCTATGTTTTTTTGATAAAGTATATTGCGAGTAATATTTTTCTAAAAATGTATTACTATTATTTTACTATAAAAATCTATTTTTATACTTTTATTGTGTTTTCATCCAAGTTTGAGGGTTAACTATTTGCCCATACCTGGGACCCTAACAGGTGCTACAACACTGGGTTAACAATTAAGAGGTGGTTCCACACTCCTTAAAACCTTACCATCAGAGGCTTTGCTGCTGGATGTAGTCTGTCGTCATACCCAGGACGGATGGACAGTAGGTGTTTATGTCCCAAGATCCTAAGTGATTTCACGTTACTCATTTTTAATGATATTTCATACATTTTCATTCACTTTTTCAAAATCCCTCATCCGTCTGAAACTTTAATCAACGATACGAAAATGACAGATTGAAGGCTTCAACCAATGCAATCTGTGTTTGGTCGTTTAACATGAGAAATATGCATGCATAACCTAATCTGGAATGGTAATTTCAAAGTGTGACAAATGGCTCATAAATTTTACATGCCTTATTTTCAGTATCACAATACATTCTGGTGTGCATCTCACCTCATACTAGGATCCCGACAGCTTTCATTACAATCCTAAATGACTACAAAATACAACTCTTGAAAGCACATTGTCGAATACTTATACTTTATAAGTAAGAAACACATTCTTGTTTACTTTTAACTCGGTGGCTTATTTCATTTGCTCACCAATGTATAAATCAAGATTCTTAATCCTTTAACAAGTTATTTAATTACAGCTGCAAGTTTTGATATTGTGCCTTTGTCCAAACATCTGGCAGAGCCATTCATTTATTCACTAGATTTATCGTAAAAACAGCTAATAGGTACAGATCATACTCGTTAATATTTTAATAATATATGTTGCAATATGCATATATACACCTGCGAATTTGTGGCTTGTCCAAATTATTATTTCGTATTCTTCTCTTCCTACACCCAGCAGAACAATAAAACTAATTTGTCCCATTTAATTTTACTTAATAGTTTAAATATGTGTTTTGCAAATATCGCCGTCTTAATGCTTTTCCTACGTGCTAATAAAAAGACATAAGTATTCGAGGAAAACATATTGCCTTTAACATAGGTACCCTCACAAAAAGTAAACAAAAAGAGCATAGCATGACAAGAACGGCCTTAAATTTTATGAAAAATGTTTTTATCTGCTTAAGTATATATATCATTATTAAGAAATACCAAAGTATTTTTTGATTATTTAAAAAAAATTTTTACTCATTCTTAGCATATCCGAAATTTTAGTTAAAAATCTTGTTTTTTTTGTCAGCGAAATTACTAAAAAAACTCGATATCAGTCATTTTTTAAAAATTTTGTAAATTAAGTTAAAATCCTACTTTAAAATTCGCCCAAAAATCAATTATACGTTTTTCAAATTTAATTTGACGAAAATTAGCAAATTTTAAGATTATTTAATATATTTTGAAAAAAAGCTTTTGCTTACTTTCTTCGAAGAAAAATTTGGTTTAAAATAAAAAGGAGGCGATCTTAACATCGTTGACTATTGACAGGAGACGGAACATTGCTGTCATCACATATCGACAGCTAACGTGAGATTCGAGTTATCATACGGAAGGACATAATTGACGTAACGGTTTTTTTTTACGTGAACCAGTTTATGTAGTACCTCGTAATTATTAAAATAAAAAAATCTTTCAGCATTCCAATTTCTTTTATTTTGTTTTTTATTACTGTAGCTTACACTATAAGTTTGTTGATACTATATGTAGAAATTATAAATACTATAAATAAATTAAAATACAAGTGCTGCACAGATTTTTGAGGGCAACTATAGCCCCCTAAAGTCAATACAGATGTGCTATGATAAAACATTTTTATCCCAAGTAAAAATCATCACAAACATATCAAAAGTTATTTTGTTACACTACAGCCTATTTGCTCTGAAAAAAAATATTGAAAAATGACTTTTGTCATCATCTGAACAAAACATCAAGGAAACTTTTGATCTGCACCACATAAAATTAGGTATTTCCTGAAAGCAAAGAATGCTCTTTCATTTCTAAGTGAAATTGGTTAGTGTAAATGATTATAAAAAAATTTTCTGGGGATAAAATATGAAAAAAATAGTTAAAATTGCTATTCCTGAACATTGGAAACCAGGATTTTTTTAAATGTGTTTTTTCATTTTTATTTTAATTTTAAATCAGCGATAAGGACAACAATGTTGAAATTAAGCCAAAATTGACTTTGACATTGCTGGGTCAAAGGCCAGCCAGCCGACAATACCAAGCTGTCACCACCTTATAAAAATTGCCATTTTAAAAAAATCTGTTTGAACAATGGCTTGATGTATTTTTGTTTTTTAGCACCTTTTGAGCAAGGAATGATTATGAGCTGCAGGCGGGATGGACCGAGAACTGAGAAATGCTCAACATGGAGAACGCTTACACTCAAGCCACGCGACGCTTTATTGCTTGTGACCTTCCCTACTTTTTTAATTCATCCATTTTAACGATTTTATGAAGACAAAATTATATTTCTTAATTACTGCGGATCTTCTGATTAGTCAAAACGATATAACTTACAAAGCGCTAAAAAAAGATATATCTCATAAGGACACTTAGGAAACCCGATGCGGCTTTTAACTAATTTTATAATATTTTAACAACTTAAATGTAAAAATCTATTATAACTAAAGAAATAACAAATAACTATTAAAAATTCATTTTTTTATCTAAAAAGATTTTGCTTTCAGGAAATATTGTCCATATTCATAAACAGCTAAAAGAAAATAAAAGCATTTGAAATTAAATATATTTGTTTTATTGAGTTTTGCATGTTACAATTCAGAGCTGATTTTTAGGTACGTGGGGTCCAATTAAAAAAAACAAAAACATGATTTGCATTCCTCAAAGCCTTGTGCTTTTAACTATTGTAATCACTAAACCCGGTGCGATCGAATTTCTAGCGTTTCCATAAAATTAGTTATGAGGGGGGTAATAAATATAAAAAAATATTTCTGCCATGACTTTAATAAAAAAAACATATTTATAATAATTTCGATCATCTGTGAATAGTTTCTGAAAGTTTCATTAACATCCGACAATTATTTTTATTTTTGCAAGATTTCTCAAATTAATGTCTGTCATACAAAAAAAAAACGTGCTAAAAATTGTATGTTATTTTAGTAGTTCCGGTGATACAAAGATAAAAGAAGGTTTTTTTAATCAAAATCTAGAATGTTATCAAAAGAAGGAAAATTTTTTAAAAATAATTAAAAAAAACTTTGGTCTTTCCTCTTCATAATAGCATAAACATTTAGACGATAAAATTTTGTTTTCGTAAAGTTTGGCGTCTTTTTCATTATGCTATGCCTTTTTTTAGCGATTTCGTTGAGTTTCCTACTTTAACAGAATCTTTTCATTTGATCTAACTTTAAATAGCGACATGTTCAGACGCTATGTCTGTCATTCCTTACCTTGCCTGCAAATTGTTTGATCTTTCTTTTCCTCTGATGGCTGTTGTCATGTCCGTATACTATAACACACTGGATTCGCTGGGGACACCACATGTAATGCAGTTGTGAGTCTCGTGTTAGATAGCCTGACGGAACCCAGACTGGTTTTGAATTCAAGGTTTTCTTTGTCTTGGTTGTCACTTCAAGACAAGAAATTTCAGTCATCTCTGCTGTTTAGCCCATAGCAATTGGGAGAAAGATGGATACATAAATTTCCACAAGGCTATTTGCGTGAAACTGAGAATCGATTTCTCTTTCGTAGTCGCTAACTATAACATACACATCATATCTAGTCAGTCAATAATAACGGCTCAAATAATCGGCTGACGTTTAAAAGATAGTTGAATTAAGAATATTACATTTATCTCAGATAACATCAAAAACGTATTTTACCTTTAGAGCATATAATGTTCTGGGAATATTTATACTTCAAGAAGTAGCTATTTTTGACTATATAAATTAATAAATTATGCTTCTTAGCTTAGAAACTTTGTATATTTACCACTAAACACTGTTTGAGTTCAATGACTAGCACTGTACTTATAAAATTAATTGACATATATTGAAGATGCATAAGTGATAAAATAGTATTTCTGCACAGAATACAAATAAGATTTTTCCAAGCAGATATGCACTGACGATATTCATTGCAATTACTTCTTTACATACTTAGACAATTTTAGTAAATACAAATTTACTTTTAAATTTTATATATTCATTTTTAATAGATTGGATACGTTAATTAAATCCTGGGTTGAGAAAAACTACATTTTCGAAAGATAAGCTTTCAGTACATTCACGTACTAGTAAAATATATCACATAAGTGGTCTATATAGAATTGAATAAATGGCATATTCTCCAGGGATGGCCTGATGTGGAGCCTGGATCTTTGAAACGACGCTCATTTGTTCCGGACTGAGACATAGTAAAAATCATGAGTGACGGAGCAGAAAATTCAATCCGATCAAAATATTATGGGTTGAGTGGATAGACAAGAGATGGTGGCAAAGCCAAGTTACAAGAGTCTTCAAGCTATAAAGAGAAACAGAATATCTCTTCTCGGAAGATATGTCGGGAGAGTGCGAGACTGACCACCGCTCGGCAATGGGTATGGACAATTTTCTTTCAGTTTGAACACAGAATGTTTATCCGAACGAAATTAGTCGAACGGAACGATGGTCATACGAATGGAAATTAAATTATTTTTACAGACTGTTCATTTGTTTCTCTCGACTTAGAGATTTATTTCCTAAATATTTCTCGTGCGGTTTTCCTTCGATTCACATCATCATAAATAATGTCACTATCTTTCTTCAAGGACAAGGTTGATGATAACTTTCCCTAACAAAAATGTTGCACCTTTGACTCTTTACGAGCCCTCTTGATTCCTGTTATCCCATCCATTCCACATACTCGTTTCTCTATGTTTCGTTTACAATCAGTACGTCGTTTGATTGGCATTTTCGTCAGACGTTCTTTTCTCGTTATATGTCCCAGACATTTCAACTGATAATTTCTAGTTTGTAAGTACACGTTTCCTTGTTCTTATTTTCTTTAAAACATCCTCGTTGCTTACATATTCTATCAATATTCTCCACATTTGACGAAAGATACAATGTCCAAATTTATAATTTAGGTGATTGTGGTCCTCTACAACTTCCTGTTTTCTGTTGCTTGATCTATCATTCATTCATATAAAATCGTTAAGTAGGTTACAAGCAGTTTCCCCAACTCCTATTACCTACCGTATGTCTCCGGTGTTCGAGACTCCACACTTTCTATCCTCGTGATGTCCTAGATGTTTCAACTGTCTCGTTCTGATTGTAAGTATAAGTTTCCTTGTTGTTCTTATTTTCCTTAAGACTTCCACATTGCTCAGCTGTTCTGCCAAGCATTCGTTGGTAGGTAAAATATAAAATAAGGATTTATGTAAATCACGGCTCTCTATATTTTCCTGTTTATTGTTGTTTTTATTAATTATTTTACTCTTTCCGATACCACTTTGTATCAGATTTCTTGATGTTTCTATTTTCAAAAAAACTTCCTTCTTGTTTTCCTATTCTGTTCAGCTCATTCTAATTTCACGTTTTTTCTGTGTCTTTGAGATAATGGTTCCGTATTCACTGTCATATAGTGAAAATTTAAATTTAGAATTATTTTCTTTGTTTTTACAAACATTTTCTTATCTCATCATATTTTACTTAGTTTCTGAAAGTCATAATTCCTTATCCTTATGCGCGTTTCTGTGAGACATATTCCGTCGCCAGTTATTTCTTCTTCTATGAGCCGTCTCACTTCAGAACGTTAAAGATCACGGCTCTTTACAATTTCTCTTAATAAATATTGTCTTTTTGGTATCTAACATAAACCATGAATTATTTTTCCAAGCCCTCTTTCCTTATTATTGGTCCTAGAAATTTCAAATGCTTGTGAAAAAATACTTATAATCAATGTAAAGTGGAACCATTAATTGTATATATCTGCCTTAGCCATAAATCGCCCTCTTTCTCTCTATTATAGTGACATAATATCTGAGGATAGTTTGGGTGTTGTTTCTAAGACACTCATACGTCGAAAACTACGGGAGAGACCCGTATATCTATCTATCTATCTATCTATCTATCTATCTATATATATATATATATATATATATATATATATATATATATATATATATCTATATATATATATATATATATATATATATATATATAATAAATTACAATACAAACAAATGTTTACATTTTCTCTTAAAACCTACGAAAAGAGGTTAAGAATTGTTATTTTTTTAAATTTCCCTAATAATCATTTTTATAATTAGTTATAGAGCATCGCCTGAAGATACGTCGAAAACTACGGGAGAGACCCGTATATATATATATACATATATATATATATATATATATATATATATATATATATATATATATATATATATATATATATATATATATAATAAATTACAATAAAAACAAATCTTTACATCTCGTAAAACCTACGAAAAGAGGTAAAGATTTTTTAAAATTTCCCTAATAATCATTTTTATCATTAGTTATAGAGCATCGCCTGAAGAAGTAATTTACTATCTATACCGAAACATGAAAATTTTTGTGTAGCGATGTAAGACGTTTTTATTGTAATTTATTATAATAAAAGTATCAGAATATTTTGCTCTACTTTGTATTGCGGACTTTATTTAAAGAAATAAATGCTACAAACTGGGGATTTTTACTCTGTTCATTCTGTTTTGTGTATTTGTGTATCTATCTCTCTATCTATCTATCTATATCTATATATATATACATCTATATATATATATATATATATATATATATATATATATATATATATATATATATATATATATATATATATATATATATATATATATATGTGTGTGTGTGTGTGTGTAGGTGTATATTAAAAAGAAGATAAACCGCAAACGTTTTTGGTTGAAATGTGGATTATTTATTTTAAAATATATATTATACTCTATTTTTCATAATACTGCTAGGCGGGTTTCTGTTTTCGATACCTCCTTCAAGCAAATTTCCACATATTAGAAAAATGAAATTTCTGCATGGCAGTGATTGAAATGTCTTTCTTGGATTGGTGATAATAGTTTATACATATATTGCATATAATCCTCTTGTTAACATTTCGTAAATTCATAATGCAGTTCTTTGACGTCGTACCACGCGAAAGAACGAAATATTAACAAGAGAACTATATGCAATATATATATATATATATATATATATATATATATATATATATATATATATATATATATATAAACTCTTATCACCACCTGCACATCGTCTTGGAATAATTGATAATTATGCTTGATTACATTAACAAAACTGATCGCGGTTTAAACAATTCTACTATTAAGCAAATTACTGAGGTAATTAATATCAAAGTCTAGTTATGTATATCGGAATACACACAAACTTCTGTAGCAAACATGCTTTCTTGAGGAGATGTTCGTTGCGATCGGTTGAAAGTTTAATTCACTTTACCTGGGCGAAATCAGATTTATGATGGTTTAGTCGAAGGCAAAAATCAATTTCTACTTACTGTTGCGAATACAGCGATGGACACAATGCCGTGTGGAGAGGCCAACGCAGATGTGTAATTCTCATACAAATCTATGTTGTAGGCTATCAGGTGAATCTAAAAACAAAGAGAAAAAGAAAAGAAGTTTCAGATATAGAGTGACGAGCACGAATTGAATTCGCTGCGCTTTCTGGAGAAGAAAGTTATTTTTAACGGAGGCTTGTTTGGTTGCAAGCCTTACTCTTTCAAATCTATCAATTCCAGCTTATTAAAGGCTGCCTATCTGATAAGTGATAAGAAGATTGTTTTTCGGCAATCTCAATGTTAGGAATATTTCGAGAATGCGTCCTCATTTCAGTTCACATTCTGTGTTTACAAGTGTATATTTTCGTATAATATGCACTCACACAAACACACACACATGTACATACACACACAGACACACACACATATATATATTTGTGTGTGTCTGTTAGTATGTTTATGAATATGTGCATGAGTGTGTGTGTATTATGCAGAGCAAATATACACACGAGCCTACATATGTGTGTGTGTTTGTGTATGTGTTAGTGTGCATATTTCCGCATATTACGTATGCGTACAGGCCTGTTTTGCCGTATATAATAAAACAAAGAAATACACAACATGAACAGTATCAATATAAAATTAAAAAAAAAACATATGAACATTCAATGTAAGAAATATACAGGGAGTGCGATAGAAAAATTGCCGTCTAAATTACGTAAAAATGAAAATACCACTCACATCTCATTGTAACAGATATAGTTACCAAATTTACACAAAAATATCTCGAAATACTAAAGAGTAAATTAATTCAGTGAAATCGCCAATGGCTTCAGACACAGCCTTTAAACGACTTTGGAATCTTCTGCAACTCTTTTGGACGGTCTCCTTGTTTAAGTTGGTGAATGCTACCATAATCCTTGCTTCTAGTTCATCTTTGGTTTTTCAAGGATTTTTGCTGGTCTCTCGCCCAACTGCACCCCACACATAATAATTAAGGGGGTTGCAGTCTGGGGAGTTCGGTGTCCAGATGTAAGTGGTGTTGTGGTCGTAGAAATTGTCTGAAAGCGTGGCATGGTGCAGACTCCTGTTGCCAGACATAGTTATTTCCAGTAGCCATATATATATATATATATATATATATATATATATATATATATATATATATATATATATATATATATATACGTCGACTATATATATATATATATATATATATGTGGCTACTGAAAATAACTATGTCTGGCAACAGGAGTCTGCACCATGCCACGCTGTATATATATATATATATATATATATATATATATATATATATATAAGCACACACAAAGACATGCCAAAAGTCATAGTTTGCAGCATGTAGAAGTGATGGTCTTTAGCAACAACAGAACTTGAAATCATGGAAATTACAATATCACTGTCAGTTCTGCTCTGATATCTGATCTATAAATGTTACACCATATCCGTTACACATAGTATTGCAACGTGAATAATTCGAATTCGAACTAGGAATGATAGTGGTTACCAGCGGCATGTGACATTTTATTTCTTAAAATGCAGTGACATTTGACATTTCAAAACCTACGCTGTCATGTGTGCACCAGGTAAACCTGGTGTGTGATCTTCCCGCCCACCTTGGACAGAGCGTTGGTCAAGTAATGATCCTTAATTCTCCTGACCAGAGGCGTAGATTAGAATTGTTTGTTGTTGCAGATCAGAGTGACATTCGAAACAAGATGTACCAGACGCAAACGCCAGAAGGTCAGTACAATTCAGCGTTATTTAGCCTCCATGTGGCACGGGATCAGAAGACCTAATGAACACACCGCTTCACCTGGGCTTTTGGCATTGCTGATTGGGCCCGAGAGTCATATTTCTTGATTCTGGATGATAGCAGGGTTCGGGGGTTTGGCTTTTAACCAAGCACTATGCAATAGGTGGGAGTAAAATAATGGCGTTGTACATGTATGCGTTTGGTCAGCTGCTCCTCCTAAATACATAATTGGTTAGACGGTACGAGGTTATAAGCATTCTTAACTATATGCACGCATTGCATTGTCGTATGAATCAGTTATAATAAATTTAGTATGGTAGATATAGTTATTAAATATAGAGTACGCTGTGTCGGGGGTAGTTTTGTCCAACAGAGCAAGATTCTACAAAATCAATATGTTAACCCGAGTCAAGTCATATTCTTAATTATGTAACACTAGTTCTATCTAAACTCTCATATGGATGTCATACAGAGCGCGCAGCTCTTTCAGAAGTGTCTGTTATTCGTTATCAGCTTATATAGACTTGCTCTGCAGAATCACAAAGAATTTACCAAATAACAAAACGGCATCACTTGAAGGCTTTCTAAGGCAGCGACAACAAAGATAGATAGCACAAGTAACTGGAAAGGAGTATAATGATAATCAAGGTATTGACTTTCCATAATACCGTAAACATAAGGTTAGGATGGAAAGCAGCATCAATACTAGAAAGAGCAATGGCAGTAAAAGTTTTGGGAAACCTATTTTCTTGAACAACTATTGGATGCCTTATAAATTTTAAGCAACAGTGGCATTGGCTGCTCGATCAATGACTGTCTATTTCCTGTAGCGTATCATCAGTATCAAGCTGAAAATTGTTTGAGGAGGATTTTGTCAAATTTGAATCTGTGACCAGAACATCGAGCATCTTAATCATCTATAAATAGTCGATTAAGAGCATGTCGGGTGTATACCCGACATGCTCTTAATCGAGTATTTATGGTGAAGCGGTCTATTATCACGTAAGGCTGGATACCTATAGGGATCTGTAGGGATAGATAGATAGAGAGAGAGAGAGAGAGGGGGGGAGAGAGAGTGTGAGAGAAAGGGAAAATGTGAGAGAGAATATAACCATCATTAATATGCAAAATTATGAGCGTGCGGTAATGGTTAACGAGACTAGTTTGGTTATCTAATGAGCACTGCATACTCAAAGTGTATATAAAACGAAAACACATACACATTATATAGTAAAAGTAAAATTGTGACTTTAGAATGTTGGAATCTTGGACGTTTTTGTTCCAAAATGAACTTTGGAGGATTCTTGACATAATCTCAGCTTTCAGCAGGATTATTGGTAATTTGGAATAGGCGCTCGTAATAATTAATCATTTCCCTTTTCAATAGGAATTTTCCTTAAAGCATATATATATATATATATATATATATATATATATATATATATATATATATACATATATATATATATATATATACATATATATATATATATATATATATACATATATATATATATATATATACATATATATATATATATATATATATATATATATATATACATATATATATATATATATATATATATATATATATATATATATCGCGATGTTATATAAAACATTAAACTTGTAAAATTCCTATTCTTAAAACCTTTTAGGCATAGCTGTAAGTTCCATGACAAGCTTGATCATTAGAGGCTGGAATCTGTGGCTATTATATCCTGAACGTGTCTTATATAATAGCATCCGGTGTAGTACTTGGCAGTGGATCAG
>OZ038493.1:102322476-102357476 GCA_964036315.1 Acanthosepion esculentum | reverse complement strand
GCTCGCTCACATATTCCGTGGTGGAACTCAACTGAAATTCTCCGGAGCCACGACTACTATCACCAAGCCGAAACGGCCGCCCAGTGCCTTCTGCATTCTGTTGAGGTTTCTTTCAGACTCAATGAATTACTTAATTATAATTATCAAATCCTCCTTACAATTTCTATCATCTGTATATCATTGCTTGATCCGGCTTCTAATGCTTCAGTTTGAGTGGCTTGGTGATAGCAGTCGTGGCTCCGGCGGGCACAGTCCTATGGTTACAGAGAATTTCAGTTCAGTTCCACCACGGAATATATTGAATCTGATTTGCTACCTCTTCGTCACCGAGGCCCGTTGGAATGATGTTTGCTTGATAACTCAACTGTCAGGGTTTCAATTCTCGGTAGTGGATGCGCACTGCTGATGAGTCCCAAATATAGGACGAAACGGCCGTCCAGTGCTTTCTGCATATATATATATATATATATATATATATATATATATATATATATATATATATATATATATATATATATATATATATATATATATTGGAGGTAACAGCGAAATTACTAAATCGTGTAAAAGCAATTTGTTGGATTAAGCTTTGGACGATTGTATCTTAGGAATGATTAAAGATATCTTGAATTCTTCGAGTTTTTTTTCTGACACTGTTGGACTCTATTTTGGGTAATAAAAATGTCCAGGTTATTCAAAAAGAATGAACCGTTTTCATTACGCAATATTTTAATAAAGAAAAGCAATATAAAACTCCAGCCAAGTCACAAGTATTCTGCTCACAATCAATTTTTATTTCCTGTCTTACAAGGGTTTAATGTGGCCACCACCTACAGCACGGACAACATCAATACAATAAGAGAATTCCCCCTCGACGCGTATCACAATATCACGATCCACTGAGATGATCGCGGTTGTTATTCGATGTTTAAGATTATCGAGTTTAGTTGGTAGCGGTGGAACATAAACGCGATCTTTATGTATTCCCGTAAGAAAAAAAAAATCACACACGATGTCGTCCGGGGATCTTGCCAGCCAAGCAGAAAGAGCAAGTGGCTGAACGAGTCGTAGTCTGTAAGATTTCAAGTGTAGATTTCCTCTTAGAACATGCCAGATAGTGGACTGAGAGATCGCAAGCTCAAGGCTAGTTCGATTTGTGGACTTCCCTGGATTACTCTCAAACGCAGCACGGATTCTCGCCACTTGTTCCTCCGAAACTCGTGGTCGTCCTGGATTTGGTCTTTACACAGACATCCACTCAGATGAAACTGTTTAAATCACCGGAGAATGTTCTTAGGAGAGGGCGGATTAATTTTGGAAAAGCACTCGTAAAGCAACCGTATTTGTTTTCTCGAACTCGAGAACGCAGAACGTCTTTTGCTGAGGACTCGCCATTCCGGGAGTAAACTAACAACTGAACGTTGCCGGAGATAAGACGCGAATACACCGCCCCTGTTGCAGCCATTCAAAACTTCGAAAGTTCCTCTTTCAAATGGTTACTGACTCATTCTACGACGATGCTTGAGAACTAAAGTAGTGCGTAATGAAATCGGTTCATTTTTGTTAATAACCCTGAATTTTTCTATAATATGGGTAATGTGATCTAGTCTGTTTTGATTGTTATAATCATTATCATTTCTCTACATTCCTTCGTTACTTATCATGTATTTTACAGCAAAATACATCAGAAATGATAGACTATTTCACTTTGATCGCTGGTTTCAGTCGGGGAAAGAAAAAAGAGGAAATATGATAAAGGGAGAAGGAGAAGTAAAAGACAGAGGGTCAGGGGGAGAAGAAAACATTAGGTGGCATGAAGGGGAAGAAAAGATTAGAAGGCATGAAGGAGAAGTAAAGGAGAGAAGGAGAGAGGGATGAGAAAAAGATAGAAGGGAAGAACGAGGAGAAAAGGGTAGTAGAGAAGTAGAAGAAAAAGGTAGAAAGAGAGAATGAGAAAAATAAAGACAGAAGAAAAATATAGAATGAGAGAAAAAGAAAATTAGAGAATTAAAAAGAAAAATATAGAAGAAAAGAATTGAAGGAAGGGCAGAGAAGAGAAATATAGAAGAAAGAGAGGAAGAAAAGGGTAGACAGAAAAAGGGATGGTGAAAGAAAGAGAGAGAGAGAGAGAGAGAGAGAGAGAGAGAAAGAAAAATTATATAGTCATGAGGTACAGAGGAGACAAGCAGCAATACTATCTAAATATTTCGCGTAAAATGATGGCAGAACAGAGTGGTTCGGATATTAAAAGGGCAAATACTAAGAGCTACAAAGAATAGGAAGTTGTGGAGAGTCATGATCAAATGAAGCTTTTATGCACGGATGCCTTTAGTGTCTCTGAATTAATATTTCCACCTACTTTTAACGATTTTTACTTTATCCGCGCCACCACAAACCTACAGAAGCTAGAAAATGTAGTTCGGGGAGCAACCGCGATGTGAAACTGATAGGACAATGAGGCAAACTCGTACCACGTGTGCAATAAGAAAGGGATTAAGAAAAGAATTACCTTTCTTGCCGAACTATCCCACTAGACACATCAAAACAGAAAAGCTGGGATAAAATAAAATGCAAGGCCAATTTTACGAATTTGAGGTTCTCTCTGGATCAGCACCGCCTCGCCTGTCTACTATCTGCTTCACAACCGAGTAGTGGCGCCTGACTCAACGCAATGCCCTTCATCTACCGGTACCCTTCTAGATGATGAGTACACTCGGGTCGGATGTGTCTTGGGCTCAAATTATGTGAGTGTCACAGATGCAGATGTGGATCTTCCACTGATGAGTTTGGTTTGCATCCTTTCTCCTGTCGTCGTAGTGAAGGCCGATTTCCAAGCCATGCAGCAATAAACGACATCAGAAGAGGCCTGGATGTTGCTGGGTCCCCTCTCCAATTCGACTCCGTAGGCCTCGATTCGTGGTGATGGAAAGCCGTCAGATGGCATTACCATTTTCTCTTTTAAAGTGGGGAAGTCGTTGATTTGGGATGCGACATGTGCCGATACATTTTCGACCGGTAATTTAATCAGTTTCGCGATTCATCCGAGGTCAGTTGCTCAGGATGCGGAGACAAAAATAGTTAAATATTCTTCTATTGCGTTGAGATTCTTTTTCTTTTTACTCCTGTGGTAGTGGAGACTTCTGTGCTTATTACCCCTCGTTCGATGGTGTTCCTTCGGATGGTTGGCGGGATGGGTCTCGATTAAGAGACGAGCCTTGTCTCACTGGCGATGTTGTGAGGTAAAGCTTTCTTCAACATTGCAGCAGACAGCGGATAGCAAAAAAAGACATTTTGTTTTTGTTTATAGATATTTTGTTCAAATAAATACAATAGGCCCTGAAATTTATTCAAGAATCTACATGAGGCTTGCAAAATGTAAATTGCTCGATGTTACACCCCAAGTAAACCTCAACATTTAAAGTGTAACAGCAGATTTTGTGTGAAGAAGTACATGAAAACAGATATCTCAAAAACAGATTTTAGTGAAGCAGGTCTATACTCGAAAGATCTGATGACTGGGCACGTACTTAGGTATTTCCTGGTAAAAATGATTGACTCATTTTCTACGGCTTATCAACCACGTTTTTTAAAGCCAGAACATATTTTTAGACTGTAGGAAATTTTGGCGATAATAATAGTTTTCGTGATACAAGTCTTATTAATTAATCCATAGCTGGGGAGAAGAGATGGATTCATACCATTGCCAAGGGTATTTGCGCATGTGAATATAACGAACCCAATGGGAATTGGAATTTGACGCTCTGATGAAAAATTCCGAGTGATTATCTTTTATAATACCCGAACATCCAAACTTACAGCAACTGGTATCCCCAAACGCTCACCCATTTAGATTCTGACCGGGCTTGACGTTGCTTAACTAATATGATCGTACGGGAACCAATGTTTTAACGTGATATGGCCGTAGCCTTCCCAGAAATAGTCAACCAACTTGATTCATAAAACGACAATGAGAAATAGTACAGTAGACAGTAAACTTATAGGTCACTTCCATTTTAATGATTCTGTCGAGATAAATACGTGGATATATTGCAAGTTGTCGGACAGATATTTTTTAACTGTACAGGTTAGAACCAAGAAAACTTGACCACAAATGTATATTCCTGAAAAAATATGCTCTTTCACGTTTTGCAAAGATCTTTTTTGCTCATCTTACAAGAACTATTTCAAAAACTCCAAATTAATGGATTAGCCACTAGCCTGATTATATATTGATCCAGTGGTCGATCATTGAAATCGATATATGCAATATACGAGTAAAGAAAATATCTTGGAAGCAATGAAAGCTGGTGTTGAAACAAGAGAAAAACTAAACCAAATCTATCGGCGAAACTGATAATATTTTATCAATACTAGAATTTTTTACACATGTTTTAAATCCTCACATTCTTTAGAATTGTTGAAGTTATCACTAGCATTTTTGTCGAGATTTACAAACTCTACATTTCGTTTAACTATATATATATATATATATATATATATATATATATATATATATATATATATATATATATATATACACTTGTATGGATGTGGTTTGGATTAATCGCTATCAGTTACGACTGATTAATGAGTTTGATACCCACTAAGTGCCCCATTATTGCGGCCTTGGGCCACTTCTAAGCAACTAATTATCAACAACTATGAGCCTATCCTGAAAATGTTGCCAGCAGATATATTAATAGCAATTTTATTCGGGAAACATTGGCTGTCTATCTATCTATCTATCTATCTATCTATCTATCTATCTATCTATCTATCTATCTATCTATCTACAGTGGCAGTTCTAAATTTTGGGGGCCCTGATGCTTGAACAGATATGGGGACTACTTCTCAACCAGCAACAATAAATTTGAGGATCCAACTGCCAAAATGTAGTCTATGAATAGATTCTGGCGAGCTCAACGAGCCGGTACAGGTTGGGGTTCGAGCTCTGTTGGTCCCCAAAAACATTTGAAATTTGTTCAGTTACAGAGGGATTTTGAGGCCATATGAAATGGGTATTAGAAAATATTCTAAGGTCAACATTAGCTATTTCAACCGATTGGCTTATAACGCTATCATTAAAAAAGCCATATTCTAATACCATACTTAGAAAAATCATCGATGTGGATTACAAATTCACTTATTGAAAAAGTTGCTTCAGGTGCCGCTCTGGGATTAGGGGCCCTGAAGCTTAAGCTTCATTAGCAGATCCGCTACTATCTATCTGTCTATCTATCTATCTATCTATCTATCTTCGGCTTTTGGAATATTCAACAGGGTCTATACAGATATATGCAAGAATTCGATGACGACTTTGTCTGGTATGGAGTTCGGAACATGTCTTGCTGATTTCAGATCAAAGGCATTTGTTCAAAGAGACACGGTCAAGTCAAATAGAACATCCTTTAAAGACAGATAATATACGAAAACAACAACAAAATTCCAATATATCACCGGATACTAATATTAATCACGATCTACAATTATGTACCTTTTGAAATATACCTGACAAGGATAAAGCCTTGATATCCGTATCAATAAAATCGTTCAAATACTCACTTACATGACGAGGTATACTCTTTCAATTACACTTGTAATATCTTTATTAAAAACGAGAAAGTGTACGAGATTTATTATCGGATTAAGAAGACTTAGAGATTTGGAAGCAATAATGTAGAAACTCATTTTTAGTAGGTCAAAACAATGTTTTGATTATTTTTGGTAAAACGCAAAGGTTTATACTGCACAAAATAGGAGTGGCCAAACTTGTTTAAAGTAATAGTCACATAAAACAAAGTTCAAATATTTGAGAGGCGCATACACATGTGACCAGCCGCAATCACCCAAATATTTAATTCCCTTACAAATGATCTCAATCGTTCGACATTCCTCTGTAACCCTTGTTGATGGGAAATTTCTTTAATCCCTCGGTCTCCCATTATTCATTGCCACATTACTAATGAACAACGTCTCACTTAGATCAAGTCTGCTGCTCAATCTCTCTGCCCCCGGTCAAAGAGGATCCCCAGACGAGGCTATGTCGAAGGACAGAGTCTCGTCTCGAGAGGCAGCAAACCGACCCCATTTTTTACGAGGTTTACAGGGAATTTTTAACCAAGCTTACGGGTTTCGGGTACCTCACAATGAACTCGGCCTTGTGCCACATCACGAACATTAAAAGAGCCGCATGTAGCTCGCGAGCCGCGTTTTAGCTACCCCTGGCATATTACTTGATCAGATCCATTGCATTGGTTGGTATCTTTGTTGTACACTACTTCAGGCTTGGTAATTCACTCGTTGCCCATTTCATACATGGGAGCTGTGTAAATGATACATTTTGATTTATATTTTTTACATTGTTCAAACTGTTGTCCTCACCTTCATTGTCATGTTCACGACGTTTTGACAGTTTTACGTCCTGGCCTTCTTCAGGTGATTCTAATTTCGAACTTCTCCCTTTATTTCACCCACCGGGGTAGATTGTTCCATTTCCACGTACTATGCCTTTTCCGGATGTCTAAGTTATCTCATCTTAACTCAGTTCTACAAGTGTTTTGTTTTCCACTGTGGTAGGCAGTTATTGAAGACACAGATCATTGGATGAAATCACTGTTACCGTGTTACTCTCATCTCCAAACTAGATCCTTTCAGTAAAGCCTTCTGGACTCATATTATCACAGCAATTTCATTAAGAATTGACTCCACTTCTAATTTACTAAGCGTAGCTTAAACGGAGTATCCGATGAGGATTCTACTCACTACTCAGTCATAATTATTCTAGCAAGAAAAATTTGCTAACTACTATACCCCAACGAAATTTATATATAGATACGCACACATTCTCTCTCGACCAATCTCTCTCGACCACACCCTCTCTCTCTCCATATATATATATATATATATATATATATATATATATATATATATATATATATATTAAATATATCGTTTTAAGTTATGATGTATTTATGGGCAAAAGTACACAATATCCGGTATAGAACGTCTACAAATATAAAATTGAACACTGATATCGACCGGTGACAGTTTGTTTCATATTTGAATACAATCTTCCAGACATGTCGGATATATATATATATATATATATATATATATATATATATATATATATATATATATATATATATATATATAGCAAAGAGCAGGTTCGAGTTTGTAACATATGTGGTCGCTCGGTATTGACAAAATTTTATATTTAAATATGTTCTATCCCAGTACATTTACCCATAAATATGTCCTACAAATTAAATATATCTGAATTATATATATATATATAAGACCGACAATTATTTAAAGACATTTTTATGCTTAACATTCTTTTTATACATACAAGTATTTAAGTAAATGATCTGTTTATAATAAACAGTATTAAATAACATTATTATAAACAGAGCATTTACTTAAATACTTGTATCTATAAAAAGAATGTTAAACATAAAAATGTCTTTAAATAATTGTCGGACTTTGTCGATTTTATAATGTGTGATGTCATTTGTTTACATTTGATACGCCATGAGCAGTTATGAATGTACGTGAGATATTCATGGAAGATTGAAGTTTATCAGCAGTAAATTAGACCTTGCCAACCGAACGATCCTCAGTGGCCGAATCGGTTAAGGCACGTCAGGCTATATGACGGTTCCGTATAGGATACAGGTTCGAATCCTGTCGGAGGACGAATATTTTCTATGATAATTTCTCGGACATTCAGAACGGTAAATGTTATTTAATACTGTTTATTATAAACAGTGCATTTACTTAAATGCTTGTATCTATAAAAAGTATGTTAAACATAAAAATGTCTTTAAATAATTGTCGGACTTTGTCCATTTTATATATATATATATATATATATATTCGTGTGTGGGTGTGTGTTAGATGATTCTGCTTTCTCTGGCTCTGTCAAGCTATCCTTGATGGTAAGATATAACTTATCTGAACTTATATGGAATCCACCGCAACCAAAATAAGCTCTGAACATTTTTCTTTGATTTCTCAGATCTTTACAACAAATCTAGAGTCTTTCGTACTGCGAAATATTTTCGTGGTTATTTGTTTTGCAATAGGAACAAAGAATAACATTTTAAGAGCTCACACACATACTAATATATATATATATATGTATATATATATATATATATATATATATATATATATATATATATATATATATATATAAATGATGATGAAACAAAATAAATCTTTGCAGCTTGACTTTGAAAAGATGATGTAAATGTGGAATCAGTGAAAGGTCAGTGTGATGTGCCAACGACTAGTTTGAAATAAATGTTGCTGAAAAAGGATAAAATAGATTTTAGGTAAGTGAAAGCTCAGAGTTGTTGTTTTTGTTTTTTTTTGTTTTTAGTTCAAGCAAGAAGATCAAGAAATGAGAATAGAGTTGAAATCTTTTGTCTGGCTTGAAAGTCGATGCAAACGATCTCCTTGAAACATATACTGTTTATTCTATAAATGTAATATTTAAACAATGTGTTGTTTCGAAACATAATGTCGATAAAAATTGTTTGGTGTATCGATCATGTGGGCTGCGATATAAACTCCGAGGTCAGTTAAAAAGGAAAAAAAAAGAGAAAAAAAAAGGAAATGGAATTTTTATTCTGTTTTATTTTGATTATTTGTTTAAGAAATTCTATTTTTATTCTCATTCGACGCCGGTAGCCATTAAGACAACGTGAAGAATAAGGCAAACTCCAAAAATATTTTCCACTAAAGATAATCTAAACATTTATTTATCTTATTTTTTTTTCTGAAAGCCATCATTTTACTGTTTGCAGCTCAGCATTTTTTTATTTACAAATATCTTCAGGGCCTTATAATGAAATTTACTGTTTGCGAACCTGGAGACGAAACTAACAAGATAAAATGCAACTAAATTTTTCTCTATTCTAGACATGCCATGATAGGCAAAACAATGTCCTTATAACCATCTGATACGCACTGAACTTTGTGTTGTACAGCGCAACAGAAAATGGTAGAGAAACCGAGTTGGGACTTGCACTAATCTCTCAAAAGTTAATGCCAGCTGGGTTTGAAAATCAGTATTGAAAACGCCAGCGTAAACACTGGGACTTTTTATACCGACCATTGGTGCTGATGGCAAATACGCCCCCCCCATTTAATTGATCAAGCAGGTCTGTGTATATAATATTTCTATTCAAAATAAATATAACCAAATCTCTAATTCATCGTCCATATGAGAATCCAGGATAGAAGTTCAAATCTCTCCTAAGACTAAAACTTCGCTTTTCGATCTATGTTAATTACTTAAGAATCGTAGAATGTAAAGATAGGTAGGTTATCCCAAGTTATCCCACCTGACTTAACTAAAAAAATAAATGTCTTTAAGAGGCGCTCCTTAAGCCTATAAAAAGTAGTAAATTTTTCACTCTACTCTCTTTTCGCTTTTAAAGTTTCTGACCATAAGATGCAGTCGTAAATGGGATAAAAGTATCCCCCCCACTGGTCACGTTAATATTTTCATATTTTTTTTTTCTTTCTTTTTGTACTCGTTCACACACGTGTCTATCACGTCGGCCTATACAAATTTAACACACACAAAAAATATATTTTCTTTAGTTTAAATATTTTTTTTATGTAAGTAGACTTTAAATGTTTTCCTCTTTTATTGTAATTGTATTGTATTAATGCATGCATTGTCGTTTGTCTTGTATCCTTTTCAGTTACCCATTTTTTCTTTATACTCACATTGAGTCTGCCACTATTGTTTGTGGGATAAATTTTCCGGGAGCCTGTAAATATTTACTCTCCAAGATGTTGATTCCGATAACACAATGATGACTAAATATATAGCCAATCATGCAACTATCCCAAAACAGATGAAAATAAAAAAAGCAGATTTGAAGACGAAATGTCTACTGTAAGAATGTTAGACAAATATTTGTTTTACTGTTAATAATACGGTAGTTTTATTTTCTCTACTAGGCGACTTACCATCCTACAAACATTTGTATTAATAGTAATTCAAAATGATGTTATTTTATTTAAGCGAACAGTTTTCACATGTTTGTATTATTACAGTGTAACCCTGATATAAGAGAAACCCGGATATAAGAGAGTTTCTCTGGTCCCAAATCAGAGCCTGTGTTAATGTATATATAATAGACCAAACCCGGATATAAGAGAAACCTGTATATAAGAGACTTATTCTCCGGTCCCGACAACTCTCTTATATCCGGGTTACACTGTAATAATAAATCCAATTTTTTTTCTTTCACTTGCTGAAATAATTCGATACATTTTAAAGAAAATCTAATTAAACAGATTATTTTGACTTGTATAGATAATTCCTTCATTGTTTCCAACTTTAATTTGGAGTATTGTGAAATGTCACACGATAACAATTTAACTAAAGTTGGTAAGCCTAAAATGGTAGAATTCTTTTATTTCTTAAAATATTATTATTTAGAAGCCAATATAATACATATTTTTGATTTTCTAAATGTAAACAGATTGTTTTGCTAATTTACGACTGGATTTTAATAATATATATAGCGAACTATTCGATCTATGAGGGACAAGCAGCTCATTTCCTAGGAACCGACAGCCCAGCCACCAGCACATATGATTTCACATAGTGGTGAAGAACCAACCACACTTTTTGAAGGGGTGAAACCATAGCTGGAAGAAGAGAATTAATACCTTTTTCCAAGGGAATTAGCACGTAAGTAAATGTAATGGATTCAACTGGAATTCGAACTCGGCTCTCCGATTCCTCAATTCGATCCGGTATCCACTACATCATCTTTATATACATATAAGTGTGGGGTCTACATTCGCGCTCACTCCGATAAACAAGCCAGAAATAGACTTTTTTCTTTTTTTATATTGCAAAAATATGCTTTAAGTACCTCGAATATTATCTGAACTTACGAAATGCTGGTTTTTCGTAATTTTTCATACGAAGCAAGCTAAACAAACTTTGATTTAAAATTTATAATTTCAAAAGGGTGCCAAAAATTTAATAATAAAATAAAACAATATTTAATTTAAAATTTATAAAAAAGTAACTTTACATTATTTAGGGTGAATTAACAAAAATGATCCAGTAAGATTAAAAAGGCCAAGGCTCGTGTTGTAACTTTAGATATCTCGAAAGCGTTTAACAGATTTTAGCATGATGGCCTTCTTACAAGCTCAAAGGATATGTTGTCTCCAGACGAAAATTTGACAATCCAATCGTTTTTAGGAAATCGTGTAACGAATGCCATATGGAACGCCCACGCTTCTAGATCCAATTTAGTTCGCTATGAAAGAAAACCTTCCATCCAAAGCGTATTTGCCCTGCAGTCAGAAGTTGATGTTGGAACACGGATATCAACCACTATCCCGAATATTGATAGTTCATTTAATCATTCAATTATTTTGTTACTTCTTTTTGCTTAGGAAACCACTTCGAAATTCTAAACGCTCGCTTCCTCTGCCTATCTATCACTCTCACATACACACACACTATATATATATATATATATATATATAATGTGTGTGTATATAAACCTAGGCGATCAACGAATTCCGCTATTTTGGATTCAAACCAAGGAAGGAGAATCAGGTAATATAATTTTTATAATTAAAATTTCTATATGTAAATTTTTTTTTAGACATGTATTTTAATACTACTGTTTCCTGGTCAAATATGACTCTGACCATTAATTTATATATATACTATTCCTCACTGGTGAGAAATATCTATATCTACTAATATATACTTAATATTATATTGTATTGACAATTATTTTTTTTAACGCCACACTTAATCTGCAATATATTATATAAATATATATATATATATATATATATATATATATATACAGACGTATATACATAAAGACATATATATATATATATATATATATATATATATATACATATATATATATATATACAGAGACGTATATACATAAACAGATATATATATATATACAGAGACGTATATACATAAACACAGATATATATATATATATATATATATATATATATATATATATATATATACGTATATACATAAACACACGTATATATATATATATATATATATATACACAGATGTATATACATAAACACAGGTATATATATATATATATATATATATATATATATATATATATATATATACAGACATATATACATAAACACAGGTATGTATATATATATATATATATACATATATATATATATATATATATATATATATACAGACGTATATACATAAACACAGGTATGTATGTATATATATATATGTATATATATATATATATACACACAGACGTATATACATAAACACAGGTACATATATATATATATATATATATATATATATATATATATATATATATATATATATATATACAGACGTATATACATAAACACAGATATGTATGTACATATATATATATATATATATATATATATATATATACAGACGTATATACATAAACACAGGTATGTGTATATATATATATATATATATATATATATATATATATATATATATATACACAGACGTATATACATAAACACAGGTATGTATGTATGTATATATATATATATATATACACACAGAGACGTATATACATAAACATAGGTATATATATATATATACACAGACGTATATATATATATATATATATATATATATATATATATACAGACGTATATACATAAACACAGGTATGTATGTATATAATATATATATATATATATATATATATATATATATATATATATATATAGACAGACGTCCATAGAATATATACACCTTGTGCTCCTTGATAAAATCAAGGAGATTCAGCAATATTATTGGTCCTGACATGGCAGCTCGGTTTCAGACATTTTCCCATCGACGTAAGTTTGCCTCTTTGTGTCTTTTCTATAAATACTTTCTTGGTAATTGTTCGGATGAACACTTCGCTATGATACCTCGACTTGTTGAATTTAAGCGCAGTGTTGGCATCACTATCTCATCAATTTACAGTCGTGCTGGTTAGATGTAAGCGTAAATTCTAAGCTAACAGTTTCTTTCCTTGCACTTCCGGTTCTATGCTTTCCAGTCAGAAAAGTAATTAAAGGGTTCGATTCGAAATTTAAAAAAATATCACCAGAACAAGACGGGAGCGTACAACTGTCGAAACATCGTGAATGTGACAATAAAAACGAAGACTACGATCCTAAGTATATAAATAGTGTACATCCTTCAAAGTTCTTCATTATTGGGAAGTTTACCAGACTAGTTCAATGTGTTTGAAGGATATTATTTATATTTGTCAGGATACAATTGAAACAATTAACGTTGCTTTATTTTGTCCTTTTTATACTTCGTGAATATGAATATTGCTCCTTTATCCTGAAATTTAAAAAGATACAATTCTGAGAAGACTTAGTCTAAAGTATACTAAATCACTTTTATTCATTCCGCTTTCTTCTTCCCCTCTTCCAAATGAAGCTTTCTTGGCAGAGAAGATATTTAAAGACACTTATCCTGATTCTTTTATTGGATAAATTTCAAGGCGATAACTTTTCGTCCGCCCGTGTTTTGACGTGTCGTCGACATTCCTACATTCAATGATTTAAAATCTTTAACGTGGTTTTGAATCGGCGTAACACTTATTCAAGCAACTGAATTTCCCAGGGTGTGATTTCATTAACAGCAGATATTACTTGGCTTGGATTATTTTCTGATCCAGAAGTTGTGAAATAGATTTATGGTTTCGTATAGAAGAATCAACTTCACGTCGACAACACCCTACTTTCAAAAGTGTAGACAAGGAAATAACTACAGCTTTTGAAATTATGAAGTATAGAAAACTGCCTTTTCT
Organism: Acanthosepion esculentum; assembly: GCA_964036315.1. Classification (NCBI taxonomy): domain Eukaryota; kingdom Metazoa; phylum Mollusca; class Cephalopoda; order Sepiida; family Sepiidae; genus Acanthosepion; species Acanthosepion esculentum. The sequence goes on along the minus strand of OZ038493.1, from coordinate 102,343,605 downwards.
TTCGACTCGCTTTGTCTCTTCTATTCGTCTTTTGTGGTTTTCAAAGCATCTTGTTTTTTCGTGGACTGATCTTCTACATTTGGTTATTTTATGTAATTTATGTAATGACACAATAAATATTATCCTCAAAATACTCGTTCAGTGTTAATTTAAAAAAAATCGAAACAATGTCTTAACAAATGCATCTATAGTTTACGTAATTTACTATATTAGGTTGCATCATGGGTAATGTCTGTTTTTCAGAACCCATTGTAATATATGTATATATATAACCTTTTATAAAATGAAAACGATAAGGTAACAGTGTGAAATCGCGATTACCTAAGTCGCGGGAACCATACAGATTAAGCAAAGTTCCTCAGGGATTGATTTATTTGTTTATTTAACGGCATATCAAGTATTTATGAGTTATTTAATACTGAGATTTAATTTTCTTGGGAGCTTTGAAATAATAAAAATATGCTATATGTTATTCTGCTTTCACAATTGAATAAATGGTAAATGATACTCAGGTTTTGTGCATATATATGTTTGTGTGTCTATGATTACTAGAGGCCGTGATATATATATTTATGTTGTAGATTTATTGAACTTATTTTTTGAAATACAGGTTAATTATTTCAGAAGGACAAAAATGTACCGCCGGGTTTTTTTTTGTATTTTTTTTTTTTTTACAAAAATTTAAAAAACTGTATTTCTAATAATTTATTCTATAGAAATTTATATTTATACTTTCATATTGTGTTGACTTCAGTTTGGGGGGCTAACTATTTGTCTATACCTGGGACCATAACTAGTGCTACCACCCCGAGTCTTGGGGACAACAACAATTAAGTGGTAGCTCCACGCTCAACAAAACCTCCCGACCAGAGGCCTTGGTGCCGGATGTAGTTCATCGTCTTACCCAGGTCGCGCCTAAATATTTTGAGAGATGCTGTAGCTTCAGAATTTATGTAGCAAAGCCTTATGCCAAGCCTCGTCAAAAGCTATGAGATATCGAAGGATACTGATCTTTTGATAAAGTTATCATGAGTTCTTCATTGATTCCGTGGGTGATGACATTTAAAACATCAACATTAGAAGTAAGAGAGTGAAACCAATCATTTTTGTCGCCCAGGAGGTTGTTTTAATTTTGCATTTACAGTTGATGCCACGAAATAATTTCTTCTTGGAAATAATCATTTTCCATGAGGTTATGTTAAAATTATTAAAAACGTTTTATCTCTTAAGAATATGGCCTATCACGGCTCTCCTCAGCTTTGATATCCGAATGCCTTAGAGGTTTTCTTCCGGGTTTTATGTCTGGATTCACTGAATGCAAGACAGTAGGGATTTAAAATAAGAGATTTCCTTCTCCTAGACAGACTATCTTGGGCTGTCAAGATCCATCTACCCGAATCAGCTGGTTATGAGGTGCCAGTTGGTCGCCATGGATCAGTCTCCGGCTTGCAACTGGACTCAGTATTGTATAGACAGTAGAAGCTTGTCCCCGCTATCACCCTGGCTATGACGACATTTAGAAAATTTATAATGTATGCATATAGGTATTATATACAGTACGTATTTTTAAATATATAAAACTATAGGTAAAGCTAGTCAAATTAAGAAATACTCGTACATACATATATACAGATATTGAAAATATTTTTAATTTTCGAAAAAACGAAAAATATAAACCAGGATTTAAGCCTAAAATATTCGGAGATTATGAAGTCATTCCTTATAACATACAATAAAATAATTTATATTACCTTTTTGACACAACTAACAACTGAACTGTCAAAATATGAAGGAGAAATGCAAAGTTGATAAATATAACTTTATGTAAACAAAAACAAAGTAAAAATAGGACAAATGATATGCAGGTTAGTTGTACAAAAACAAATAAATACTAATATAGAAAAACAAGTTGAAAGAAATACGAGTAATAATAAACATTGCATATATATCTTCTAACAAATATAATAATATAAATATTATGAACGAAATAAAGAAATAAAGGAAATAACTGCGAATTATATTAAATTATGATATGACTTTTAATCTATATTTTTCAGTTAAACTTAAAACTCGTTAATTTTTATTACACACGCACACACACACACACACACACACACACACACACACATACACATATATTTAGGCAGTATATCTTCATTAAAACATGCTTCATTTAATAATATAGACATATTGTGTTTAGCTATTTTTATACTGTTTCCTTCCAGCTGTCTAATCAGTTTAAAATGAAATTCATCAAGGAAGGCGTCGTAGTATTTTTACATCAAGAAATTGATCAGACAACTGGAAAGGATCAGTATGAAACAAACACATACTTACACGCACACACACACACACACACACACACACACACACATATATACATATATATATATATATATATATATATATATATAGTGTATGATAAAGACAAAAGAAGAACTTTTCTTTACCAACTTATTTCGTCCTCTTAAGACAATCGTAAAGATTTGATTTTATTTATAAACAGGGGGAAAACAGTCGTTAGTTTTTCCATATTTTAAATTTAAAATGGTCAAAAGTATTCTTAATGCTAACTGTGAAAGTTAAGGTAAAGAAATGATGAGTTTTCCTTTTGTCTTTATTCATATTATCTTTTTACATATTTATATTTTTTATATCTGAATTTTTACAGAAATACATACTATATGGGTGTGTAAATATCCAATCCTATATCATTTGTTATCTCTATATTAATTGTACGTAGTGGCTACACCTGTTCGCGTAGTCATCCCTATTGTTCTAAACTGTGACACTTAAATCTAGAATTTTAATCAGAGTAACCACCGTTAAGGCAACCGTGCTTTAGCATTAAGCTTCTTTTTCCTAAATAATTTTCACTCTCTAAACCGGTAGACATTATCACTACTGATGTTTTCGAAATTAAGTTTGCTTAAGACATTTTTTGCCCTCACATGTATTCAAGGAATTATCTTGAAAAGCCACCCACAATTTACCCAACATTTAATTGAAATCAAGAGAATTAGCTTTCATTCGTATTCATTTTTGTCCGTTCAAACAATAATTGCAGATAGTATGATTATATTTAGGACAAAGATAATTTTAAATTCAAGCCAAACCGAGAACTAAAATCTGTAGGGAAAATTATTTCTTAGACACTAGTAACCGCTACATCACATTTTAAAGTGTTTAAAATAGTTTTTCTTCTCAATAACTCAAGGAGAGCATTTTCCACCACCACGACAGAATACATCAGCTCATATTATTTCCAATTGCAGTTTTACGAGAAACGAATTCGATGAGCTGCGATATGGTGCCTAAACCTCAGAATAACGTTCTCCGTGTTTCCCAAATTTGTGAGGATGAAACACTTGAATGGATTCATATTAAAGGTAACATTTATATACTGATCACGCTGATTATTTTTGTACTAAATTTCGCTCAATGCTAGACTCATAATCACTCAAGGTAGTGGGTTACTGTTAAACTGGTTATAGTGAATGTGGTGTGTGAAACAAATGAAAAAGAGGTGATAGGAATTGTTAACTATCAAGATAAGGAGGATAGATAACAATAGACGCTTCACTTGAAGAGGTTAAGATTATAGTATTTTTCCATGTGATTGTTTGTCCCACAAATTAGCAGTTCTTGGGAAAATGCTGCCTGCTTATTTCATTTTTTTACGGCTTGTCAACCCTTTGCGGGTTAGTTAAAGTCGAAACATTTTGGATTGCAAAAATAATATTTTTTTCTTAGTGAACATTGCATTAACAACGTCTTGAGAATAATGATGATTTTTCCAGATACATGTTTAACTATTTAACCCATAGTTAAGGGAGTGATGAATTCCTACCATTTCCAAGGGTATTTGCAGGTAAGGGAATGTGACGACCCTGAGTTGATTTCGAGCTCGGTTTTTCGATTTCTCATTCGAAGCCACCCCCACCAATCGGAGTGAAACTTTTGTGATTCTTCCCCGTGAAAATATCATCCTAACAGTAATAGTCTGAACTAGTGGAACTAAATAATGGATCACCTCTGCGGGGAAAAAGAAGACTTATTTTCCCCTGTGATCTCCCGAGTCCCAATTGAGAGCTGTAATGGACTTGCGATCCAATTGAATTTCACATTATGGAACCTCATTGAGACTGCAACAGTCCATGGCGTCTGGAGATCGCTCAAGGTCTGATTTGTGATTATGAAACAATGCTATATTGGGTTTAGAGATATTGAAAATTACAAGTTAGTTTTTCCTCATTGAGCTTTTACAGCTAGGTCAGTGTAAAGATCAGACGCAGAGATCTGATCATGTATGTAGATTTTTTTTGAAGTGCGTTCACAAATTGTGATCATTACGTAGATGTTTCGTGATTATCTGAGAATTAAACTAGACAGGTTGGCTTGTAGTATCATCAAAGTTAAGCAACGTCAAACCTCGTCAGTGCCTCGATGGTTTACAGCTTGTGAATATCACATGTAAAGTTAGATGTGTTTGTTGGTGTAATGGATAATGGCTCGGAATTGTCAATCGGAGAGATGAGTTCCATTACCATTTAGGTTCGTTATATTCTCATCAGCACGAATACCACGAGGAAAAATCCACCTCTTCTCACCGAGCTATGGGTTAATTAGTAAGTATTTTATCACTAAAATCATTATTATCTTCAATAAAAAATTGCGTACAAAAATATTTAAAATGAAGTATTAAATAACTCATAGAGATTGATATGGTGCTAAACAAAAACAACCATCCAACAATAGGGAGATATTTAATAAAAATCAGGAAAAAGGGGAGACCTTAATAGACGGCTGCATTGGTTTCACGAACTTCAAAAGTTTGGCATTTTAAAAGTACGTTCTTTTACATAAATTAGAAAAAGTAACTGATGTATGCTTAAACGTTTGTTTGTTTGTTTAACGGCATATCAACACATTATGGGTCATTTAATACCAACATTTAATTTATTGGGAGCATTGAGGTAATAAGAATATGATACGTTATTCTGCTTTCACAATTGAATACATGGTAGATGATACTTAGCTTTTGGGCATATACATGTTTGTGTGAATATAGTTACATGTGTGTTTTATGTTGTAGTTTTGTTGGAGTTATGTTTTGGAAAAGAGTTTGATTTAAGAAATCGTTTCTTTAAGAATCTGTAGGATGTCATATGGATTAATGTCATGAAAGATTTCCTTCATGTTGATTGTTTGATTTTAGCGACATATTAACATATATGGGTTATTTAAAACCGAAATCTAAATATTTTGAACACCATTTTATGACTTCAACTAAATATATTTTAAACGCATTTGTATTCCTTCAATTAGAGATAAAATGTATTGTTGGTCATTTTGTGATAAAGTGTATTGTTAGTAATTTGTATTTGTATTGCTAGTATTGTTATTATAAAAATATCTTTTATACATTCATGGTGATTTGTTTTGCTTGTGGTTTCACTATTTCTCCACTTGTGGGAAACTAGCAGGTCCTACCACACCAAGTGAAAGTGGATCTGGGAACAAATAGTAAAGCCTCAATCTTGAAGAATTATGGTTATTCTCAAATGATGTGCGGGTGGAGTAATGGATATCGGCTTGGAGTGAGAAGTCGGAGAGCAGTGTTCTAATTCCAGACAGATTAATTATATTCACCTCCACCAAATTCACTTTTGGAAAGTATAAATCCTACCTCGACCCTTGCAATAGGTTAAATAGTAGAACATCTATCTGGAAATATACTCGATATTCTAGAAAAGGTTACTGCAGTATTGGTTCACAAAAAACAAGAGGTGTCAAAGTAAGAGGTGGTTCCTCAAAACATCCAATCTCTCGATCAGAGGCTTTGTTGTCAGATTTTATACCCCCGTATATATATATATATATATATATATATATATATATATATATATATATATATATATATATATATATATATATATATATAGCTTGTTATAAGATAAGATCAAATGGAGAATAATTCCATTGTCTGTAGCATTTACTTTTGAAAATGGGAGTAGAGATTTATATTATTTTATTTATATTAATTTCATGGCTGCCACAGATGGGCGCGTGTAGGATTATATTCCAGGTTACATTATGCCATAATCTAAATTTTATTTTCTAGGTAAATTTTGAATTTAGCTTAGGTCTGACATCTGATTGGTTAATCAGGGTAAACCCACAAGCCTCATTTTAATTCTGCTCCAGTGTTTTCTCGTCTTTTCTATTCTTTCGAAAAAAGGAGGAGTATTTTATTTTGAAATTAAAAATAATCGTTTACTCACCGGTATACTCAGTTTGTGCCTATTCAATTTACACACTGAACAGGCACAATTTAGTGCCGAAACATGAAAGCCATTGTGTAGCGATTTTTACCATTATTTTGCTGAGTTCTTAGAACCAAACAGCCACACTATCCGCACATATGGTTTGATTATAATGGTGAAGGCTTGTGTAGAAACACTCACAGGTTTTGGAAAAAGCCGAATACAGAGGACTGGTGCACCCCGTCTCACAAGGTCTAAAAAGGAACCTCCTCAGGTTTTGAATTCCCAGTTGTCATTAGACTGTTGGTCGCTCAAGTTTTTATGAACCATTCTTTTCCAAGGGTATCAGTTCGTAAATAAATGCAATTAATCCGAATGTAATGCGAACTCACCTTTCAAGCTAGAGTGGGAGCTTTGCAAATATGTTGCGCGTTTTCACTATTAAGTAATCTTGGCCTCAGTGAAAAGCTGGAGATTCTGAAAAGGGATAGGAGGGTGACAGGCATAAACTTCTGGTTTCTTGAAAGCATGTGGCCAGATTTATAATAAAGAATTTGGGGATGAGTTGAACTTCAGTACACCACCAATTGGCTTCTTCATGAAGAGTAATACATCCATGTCTCTAGGTAGAGCTTGCATTATATGGTATATCACATATATTTCAGTAGAGATTACTTTCCTACCTGCGCTCTTGTTGCGTATTATATAACGAAAGCCACGGGACGGCCACAATTTTGTAGGAACTGAGTATCCCGTTCTGGTTCGAGCAAGAGGATTGTATATATATATATATATATATATATATATATATATATATATATATATATTTATGTAGATTGTCCGTAAATATATATATATATAGTATGAAGTGTTTACGTAAATATATATATATAGTAAATAGATTGTACATAAATATATATATATATTTATAGTATGTAGATTTTGCGTAAATATATATATATATATATTTATAGTATGTAGATTTTACGTAAATATATATACATATATATATAGTATGTAGATTGTACGTAAATATATATATATATGTATATATATAAATATAAAAGTGAACATAGAAGTCAACTCTTAGAGCCGACAGTCTGTTTCATGCTAGATGCATGCTCTATCTCTGAAATTGTGCACTTTATCCCATAAATATAGTTAACTTTAAGAATATATTTCTTCATATGTATATATATATATAATGTAGATTCGACGAATATATATAAATATATATATATATATATATATATATATATATATATATATAATATATATATATATATATATAATATATATAGTATGTAGATTGTACGAAAAAAAAATATATATAATATATATATAGTATGTAGATTGTACGAAAATATGTATATATATATATATGTAGTATGTCGATTGTACGTAAATATATATAGTATGTAGATTGTACGTATATATATATATATATAGTATGTAGATTGAACGCATATATATATATATATATATATGGTATATTGATTGTACGTGAATATATATATATATATATTTAGTATGTAGATTGTACGTAGATATATATATATATATAGTATGTATAGTGTACATAAATATATATATATATATTTATATTATGTAGATTGTAGGTAATATATATATATATATATATATATATATATATATATATATATATATATATATATTTATAGTATGTAGATTGTAAATATATATATATTTATAGTATGTAGATTGTACATAAATATATGTTTATAGTATATAGATAAAACGTAAATATATATATATATAGTATTTAGATTGTACGTAAATATATATATATATATATATATATAGTATATAGATTGTACGTAAATATATATATATATATAGTATATAGATTGTACGTAAATATATATATATATATATATATATATATATATATAGTATATAGATTGTACGTAAATATATATATATATATATTTATATAGTATTTAGATTGTACGTAAATATATATATATATAGTATGTAGATTGTACGTAAATATATATTGTATGTAGATTGTACGTAAATATATATATATATATATATTGTATGTAGATTGTACGTAAATATATATATATATATTGTATGTAGATTGTACGTAAATATATATATATATTGTATCTAGATTGTACGTAAATATATATATATATATATTGTATGTAGATTGTACGTAAATATATATATATATTGTATGTAGATTGTACGTAAATATATATATATATATTGTATGTAGATTGTACGTAAATATATATATATATATATTGTATGTAGATTGTACGTAAATATATATATATATATATTGTATGTAGATTGTACGTAAATATATATATATATATATAGTATGTAGATTGTACGTAAATATATATATATTCATTGTACATATATATATATATATATTATGAAGATTGTACATAAATATATATATATAGTATGTAGATTGTACATAAATATATATATATAGTATGTAGATTGTACATATATATATACATATATGTATATATATATATATATATAAAGTTGATTGTACGTATATAGTGTATAGCTTGTACGTAAATATATAAATATAGATATGTTGTGTATAGATTGTACGTAAATATATATATATATTGTGTATAGATTGTACGTAAGTATATATATATAGTATGTAGATTGAACGTAAATATATATATATATATATATATATATATCTATATATAGTATGTAGATTGAACGTAAATATATATATATATATATAGTTGTATGTAAATATACATATATATAGTATGTAGATTGTACGTACATATATATGTATATATATTATGTAGATTTTACGTAATTATATATATATTAGGTAGATTGTACGTAAATATATATATATTGTATGTAGATTGTGCGTAAATATATATATATATATATTGTATGTAGATTGTACCTATGTATATATATATATATATATATATATATATATATATATATATATATATATATATTGTATGTAGATTGTACATAAAAAATATATATATATATAGTATATATACTGTACGTAAAATATATATATATATAGTATATATATTGTACGTAGAAATATATATATATATATATAGTATGTTGATTGTACTTAAATATATCTATCTATCTATATATATATAGCATGTAGATTGTACTTAAATATATCTATCTATCTATATATATATATAGTATGTAGATTGTACATAAATATATATATATATATATATATATATATATTAAGTATATTGTACATAAATATATATATATATTTATATATATTATGAACATTTTACATAAACATATATATATATAGTATATGGATTTTACATATATATATATATATATATATATATATATATACATACATATATATATATATATATATAGCTTGTAGATTGTACTTAATATATATATGTATATATATATATAGTATGTTGATTGTACGTATATATATAGTATATAGTTTCTACGTAAATATATGTATATATATATATTGCGTGCAGATTGTACGTAAATATATATTTATAGATATATTGTGTATAGATTGTACGTAAATATATATATATTTTATATAGATTGTACGTAAATATATATATATATATATAAATTTTATATAGATTGTAAGTAAATATATATGTAATATCTCTATATATGTATAAATGTTATATAGATTGTAAGTAAATATACATGTAATATATATATATATATACGCGTTTTATATAGATTGTAAGTAAATATATTTGTAATATATATACGTTTTATATAGATTGTAAGTAAATATATATGTAATATATATATACACATTTTATATAGATTGTAAGTAAATATATATGTAATATATATATATACATTTTATATAGATTGTAATTAAATATATATATAATATATATATATAAATTTTTTATAGATTGTAATAAATATATATGTAATATATATATATATTATATGTAGATTGTACGTAAATCTATCTACCTATACTCACACACACGCACACACACACATAGACACACACACACACACACACACACACATATATATATATATATATATATATATATATATATATATATATATATCATCAGATTTGTGCATGTCTATATTTACGCAATCAAAATTCTATTAAGCAAAACAACTTTGTAAAATTTCTAGTATTTATTTATAATTTTTGGGAAATATATGATTCGACTTTCAGCTTATAATATCTCTACCTTCTTTAAAGTAATAACTTGTAAAGTTTTATTATTTAAAAAAAAACACACACCTAAATAAGTATTATTATTCATAAATACACACAGAATATAAACTTTAGATATCAATTTGATTACCATAATATTTTATATGCCAGAATGAGTTATTATTTTACATGTCAATACTTTTTACTTGGCATTCCCAGATTCCATTATTTCCATTAAAATTCAGGGATTGATTATGTTAACTTTCTATTCTTTGCCTTTATTATAATTTACCGCTTTTTTATGGCTTCACAGAGATAATCCTTACTTGAATATCATTTTTCTTTCTCTTATACATATCTTTTAAAGATGGCTCACCAATTTTCTATTGTATGAATATCTTAAAAGGCCGAGAGCCATTCCTTTAATTTGGTGTCTTTGCAATCATTTTTGAAATGTAGGTCTTAGTTAATGTAATAGAATGCGAATACTATCCAAGAATAGCAAGCTGCTGGTTAGAACTCTGACTTGGAGTCACATGTTTTGTGCGATTCTGGCGATGATGAATTATCTTTGTTTAAGTTTTCATGTAAGACCAAAACGTTACGATGTCAATCAGATATCTGCAAAAAACAGAAGTGTCAAGCTACCTCGCCACATCCAGAATACTTCCTAAGGCAAGTCAGCAAGTAGTATTTAGATTTTAGCCAACCAGTTGCCATTTGTCCTCTCCCTCGCGCCAAGAAACGACGCTATCTCTATCTCTACTGTTCCTTATAATATAAAGCGTGTGTAAAATAAAATTGTCCCTTTTTGATGTTGTCTTTGAAGTAGTGTTGGTGTCGGAAGACTTGAAGCCAGAGACGACACGAAACGCGAGAGTAGCTTTAATTAATGCTAAAGAATATTGCCTTGTATGATTGAATTCTTAGACCTAGAAAATCTAGGTTGCGACTGTAACGTTTAATAATTCACTGGGTTTTATCTTATCATCGTCATCATGAAGGGGTGGCATACGTTTCTGAGAAATATTCCTGTTCAAAATATCAATCCAACTCCTACATGTATTGTGGGTTGACGATTACCATGCAAGACTATCAAGCCGTTCCAATAGATGCACCTCCTCAGGCTGAGGGTTAAATAGTAAAAACTCAGTCTTGAAAAATCATGGTTATTCTCAAATGATGTGCGGGTGGAGTAATGGATATCGGCTTGGAGCGAGAAATCGGAGAGCAGAGTTCTAAATCCAGTCAGATTAATTATATTCACTTACGCGAAATGCACTTCGAAAAAGTATGAATCCAACCTCGTCCCCAGCAATAGGTTAAATAATAGAACGTCTATCTGGAAATATACTCGATATTCTGGAAAAAAAAATACTGCAATATTGACTCGCGAAAAAAAAGAAAAATATATTCTTGCAAACCAAAACATGTTTCAGCTTTAAATTGCTCAAAAAGGGTTGACAAGCCATAAAAACAAATCACTCAAAACTGCATAGTGTTTAGTATACTGGAGAAACTGCTAAATTATCAACTACTGCCTGAGAGGTATAGAGACACTGCCTCCCCATGGAAGGCGTTTCTGTGGTTTTATGTGTCTAGTCATGCCCAGAATGTTATCAGAAAGAGCAATACAATTGCAGAAGGACATGCATCTGTGTCTTATAGACTACGCAAAGGCGTTTGACAAACTACGCCACAAAGATCTGTTGGAACTGCTCACCAACTTTGATATATTTGGGAAAGAAAGATTAGAATAATCAAGAACCTATACTGGCAGCAAACGGCCTGCATACGGATAGACAATGAGTTCAGGAGATATACAAAAAGAGAAAGAGGCCTAAGGCAAGGATATGTCTTCTCACCGGACTTATTCAACCTATACAGCAAAGTAATTCTGAGAGAACTGAAAATCATACCAGGATTCATCATTAGCGGCCACAATCTTAACAACATAAGATACGCAGATGACAGTGCTGATATCAGACACGGAAAGGAAATTAGAACAGCTATTACAGACGGTCGCGAAGGAGAGCGAGAAGAAGGGTCTAAGCATAAACTACAAAATGACAGAATGAATGGTCATCAGTAAAAAGATAAGCCCGAAGTGTGATTTACAGGTCGGAGACACTAAAATCAAGCAGGTGCAGAAATTTAAATATCTGGGAAGTGTTCGGTAAGTGCGACACTGAAATCCGAAAACGTATTGGGATGGCCAGAGACACATTCCAAAAGCTAGGCAGAGTATTACGAGACAGATTTCGTTTGCAACAAAGAAAAGAGTACTGAACTGATATGTGATATCTGTCTTTCTTTACGGCAGCGAATGTTGGTCTCCTCATAGAAGAAAAGAGACACGAGGCAACCGAGGTATGGTTCTATAGACCGAAAAGGTGATCAACAATAAGGTTTTGGAGAGGATGTAAACTAGGAGGAATTTTATACTTATACTTAAAGAAGAGGCAGCTGAAATTTCTGGGACAGCTAATGAGAAAGGAGAACTTGGAGAATCTGATACTCACATGGCGGATAGAAGGAAAGAGAGACAAGAGAAAGCAACGCGTTCATACCTAGCGGGCTTAAGTAAGTGGATGACAGAAGGGAGTCTGGAAGAACTCGCAAAAGTAGCAAAAGGCGAAGTTGCAAAAGAAGAAATCATATTGAGAACTACAAGGGATAGGGGGAAGTTGTTAATATTAGGTTGTTCGGAAAATAATGTCCGATTTTAGAGTAAACCGTTTGTACCTGAATTAATGTATTTAAACAGCGTTTAAATCTGTCAAATTGCGAACACTAAACATGTATATATTTCTGCTTTTGTGTTGCACTAAATGGTTTTGACCCTAAGAAAACTTTGATTATAATGCCTGCATCTTCTTTGTAAAGGAATGACTTTTGGTTTAAGGTTTTTTCAATTAGCTTGAAAAAATGGTAGTCAGTGGGCGGGAGATCAGAGGAATATGGTAAATGTGACAAAGTCTGGTATGCCAAGTCGGTAAGCTTCTACATTGTAATCATGTCAATATTTTACCGAGCATTTCTATGAAGCGGAATTTTAACTCGCGGATTAACCAGTGCTGGTTGCATTTGGCTTAATAGAATGCACATTTTATCCAGTTGGCAGTAGATTCCGATGGTTAGATTGCAGAAAACTGTAATGGATAAAGCCATTGCCAGACAAATAGACAGTCGCCTAATCTTCAGTTGATGCAATTTTAATTTCGAAAAGTGAATCGTCATGATCAAGCCGGTCAGACGATTATTTACGATTATTATAAACGATCAATTTTTCATCCCAACTCGATGAAGAAATTGATCATTTCACAGATGCAGCATTGAACACACTTCAAAACTCAAAACTCTTTCACTTTCGCTAATTCATGTAGATCCCATTTATCTAGTTTTCTTCATCTTGTAAATTTTCTTGAGATGTTTTGATCAATATCAAAACATCTCAAGAAAATTTGCAATGCTGACACCAATTAGCTGGGACATTTTTTGAATCTTTGACTTGGAGTTTGATCGACTCGTGTTTTCAGATATTTGATTGTCAATTGCAGACGTTTTCTACCACCTCGATATTCAAGACTCGTAACCCAATTGCGGAACATCAGAAACCATCCACGTACTGACCAGACACATATGGATGTTTCACCGCATGTTCTGTTAATTTTGGCCGCAGTTTGGGTGAACTCATGAAATAAAGTAAAGGCAAGCCTTTTTCATGTAGAAGATGAGGTGTATATAAGTTAAATTCTGAAAGAGAATGATATAAAATAGATAACGAAAATACTTTAATTATTAGGCATGAGTAATATATTTTGTGTCTAGTATTATATCACAACACAATACGTCTTTATTTTTATTTTCATTTTTATCTTCTGAAAATGAAAATGAAAATAAAGACTAGTCACAAATTATTAATAATAATATTTGACAATGTTTCACCTAATGAAAATTAACATTTACCAATGAAACAGCGATATTGTCAAGAGCGGTTAGAAATGTTTCGTCTGTGGGAAAAGGGGTTGTAGGATGGAAATAATTCCTCACCCACAAATATTCTTATTAATAATTTTTGACTAGTCTTTATTTTCATCTCAATTTTCATTAGATGAAACATTGTCAAGTATTATTATTAATATTTTTTACTAGTCGTAAATTGCATCTTTATTTTTTAGATGGTGAAAAATTGTCTCATTATTAATTTTAACTGGAATTTACATTCATCTTGATTCATGCCATTCATTTACGGTAGTGAACAGAGAGCCCAAGATGCGAAATAACGAATCAGCGTTTAGACTGGAACTCACACTCCCTTTCGCTCAGGAAAACTTGAACATGCAGCTGTTTTAATTGCTATTTTCTTTAGTTTTCTTTTCATTTTCAAATTAAGATTCGTACAAAGATCTGTTCATAGGACATATTTTCCCCTTTTTTGATGATTATCAAACTAGGTCTAATCTTTATGGTTGATCTATAATTTGGCAAATCCTCTTTCCAATTCTATGAAAAACAAACCATCGGTTTGGAATCGGTTGACAATTTTGCCGATCATTTTTCTTATGATTACCAAATCAGTTTTTTTTTAATATTTTTGATGTTTTGAGGGGGTCAATCGGGAAATCTTAACATATGGTATTTTGATTTTGTTCACGGATTTTAAGTTGGTGTCTTTTCGTGCAGATGCGATTTATTTGCACGGCCAAAAAACATTGCCGTTTTTCTTCGCTCTTTCATTGGATTATATTTCATTTACTTCGCTTTTTATCGCGGTTCGTAGTACTTTCGTTCTTTTTCTTCTTCGCCTCATTTTCTTACATTTTTTCCTTCAATATCGTCCTTTTTCTTTCACGCTACATTATTGTCCTTTTTCTCCTTCTACTTATTACCCTAAATTTTCTTTTCCGTCACATTATCATCCTTTTTCTTTTCGTCACAGGATCTTTCTTTTTCTTCTTCACCTCATTAGCATAATTTGTGTTCCACGGATCATTATCGTGTCTTCTCTCCTTCGCCTTGTTATCATGCTTTTTCACCTTTGTCCTGTTATGCTTTTTCTTCTTCGCCTCATTAGTGTCATTTTTTTTATCTTCGCTTCATTATCGTCCTTTTTCTACTGTACCTTATCATCCTTTTTCCTTCTTCGCCTCATTATCATCCTTAGTCTCCTTCGCCCCATTATCACCATTTTTCTTCTTTGCCTCATTATCATACTTTTTCATCTTCGTCTCATTAGCGCCATTTTTCTTCTTCGCGTCATTATCATCCATTTTCTCCTTTACCACATTATCATCAATTTTCTCCTTTGCATCATTATCATCCTTTTTCTCCTTTGCCATATTATCATCCTTTTTCTCCTTTACCACATTATCATCCTTTTTCTCCTTTGCATTATTATCATCCATTTTCTCCTTTGCCTCATTATCATCCTTTTTCTCCTTTGCCATATTATCATCCTTTTTCTCCTTTACCACATTATCATCCTTTTTCTCCTTTGCATTATTAACATCCTTTTTCTCCTTTGCCTCATTATCATCCTTTTTCTCCTTTGCCATATTATCATCCTTTTTCTCCTTTACCACATTATCATCCTTTTTCTCCTTTGCATTATTATCATCCTTTTTCTCCTTTGCCTCATTATCATCCTTTTTCTCCTTTGCCATATTATCATCCTTTTTCTCCTTTACCACATTATCATCCTTTTTCTCCTTTGCATTATTATCATCCTTTTTCTCCTTTGCCTCATTATCATCCTTTTTCTCCTTTGCCATATTATCATCCTTTTTCTCCTTTACCACATTATCATCCTTTTTCTCCTTTGCATTATTATCATCCTTTTTCTCCTTTGCCTCATTATCATCCTTTTTCTCCTTTGCCATATTATCATCCTTTTTCTCCTTTACCACATTATCATCCTTTTTCTCCTTTGCATTATTATCATCCTTTTTCTCCTTTGCCTCATTATCATCCTTTTTCTCCTTTGCCATATTATCATCCTTTTTCTCCTTTACCACATTATCATCCTTTTTCTCCTTTGCATTATTATCATCCTTTTTCTCCTTTGCCTCATTATCATCCTTTTTCTCCTTTGCCATATTATCATCCTTTTTCTCCTTTACCACATTATCATCCTTTTTCTCCTTTGCATTATTATCATCCTTTTTCTCCTTTGCCTCATTATCATCCTTTTTCTCCTTTGCCATATTATCATCCTTTTTCTCCTTTACCACATTATCATCCTTTTTCTCCTTTGCATTATTATCATCCATTTTCTCCTTTGCCTCATTATCATCCTTTTTCTCCTTTGCCATATTATCATCCTTTTTCTCCTTTACCACATTATCATCCTTTTTCTCCTTTGCATTATTATCATCCATTTTCTCCTTTGCCTCATTATCATCCTTTTTCTCCTTTGCCATATTATCATCCTTTTTCTCCTTTACCACATTATCATCCTTTTTCTCCTTTGCATTATTATCATCCTTTTTCTCCTTTGCCTCATTATCATCCTTTTTCTCCTTTGCCATATTATCATCATTTTTCTCCTTTACCACATTATCATCCTTTTTCTCCTTTGCATTATTATCATCCTTTTTCTCCTTTGCCTCATTATCATCCTTTTTCTCCTTTGCCATATTATCATCCTTTTTCTCCTTTACCACATTATCATCCTTTTTCTCCTTTGCATTATTATCATCCTTTTTCTCCTTTGCCTCATTATCATCCTTTTTCTCCTTTGCCATATTATCATCCTTTTTCTCCTTTGCATTATTATCATCCTTTTTCTCCTTTGCCTCATTATCATCCTTTTTCTCCTTTGCCATATTATCATCCTTTTTCTCCTTTACCACATTATCATCCTTTTTCTCCTTTGCATTATTATCATCCATTTTCTCCTTTGCCTCATTATCATCCATTTTCTCTTTTGCCTCATTATCATCCTTTTACTCTTTCACCTCATTCTAACCATTTTTCTTATTCGCCTCATTATCATCTTTTTTATTCTACGCCTCATTATCATCATTTTTCTTCTTTGCCTCATTAGCGTCATTTTTATTCTTCGCTCCATTATCGACATTTTTCTCCTTTACCTTATTATCAGCCTTTTTCTACTTCGTCTATTTTTAATCGTTTGTAAACCTCGTCTTGTTATCACCATTTTTTCTTAACATCATTATCACCATTTTTCTCCTATCTTATTATCACTCTTTTTCTTCTTCGCCTCATTATCATCATTTTTCCCATTCGCCTCATGATCATTCCGTTTTCTTCTTCGCCTTATTTTTGCCCTTTTTCGTCTTCGCCACATTATTATCCTTTTACTCCTTCGTCTCATTATAACAATTTTTCTCCTTAGCTTCATTATCATCATTTTCCTTCTTCACATCTTTATTATCTTTTACTTCATTATCATCCTTTTTCTTCTTCGCCAAATTAGCGCCATTTTTATTCTTCGATCCATTATCGTCCTTTTTGTTATTATCACCCTTTTTTCTCATTCGCCTCATTATTAGACTTCTTCTTCTTTTTCGCCTAATTATCATCCTTTTTCTGCTTCGCATCAATATCATCCTTTTTCTTATTCGTCTCATTAACATCTTTTTATTCTATAATTCATTATCACGATTTTTCTCCTTTGCCTCATTATCATCTTTTCCCTTCCTCGCCTCATTAGCATCATTTTTTCTTCGCTCCATTATCGTCCTTTTTTCTCCTTTATTTTATTTTTCCCCCATTTTTCCCTCCGCTTTATTATCACCCTTTTTCTTCTTCGCCTCATTAGCGTCATTTTTCTTACCGTCTATTTTCCTTCGACTGATTATCGTCTTTTTTGTTCTTCGCTTGATTATCATCTTTTTTCTTCTTCATCTCATCATCATCCTTTTTATCTTCATCTCATTATCTTTTGTTTTTCTTCTTCGCCTCATTATTGGTCACTCTTTTTCTTCGAGTCATTATCGTACTTTTCTTTCTTCGCTCCATTATGAACCCTATTTCCCTTCGCCACATTATCGTTCTTTCTCTTCTTCGCCTTCTTATTGTTCTTAATTTTCTACTTGTTGTTGTTAGGGATGTGTGAAAAGTTTTCCATTGTTAATTTTTCTTTAAAAATACCGATTAATCCAGAAAATAGTTATAAAATTATAAACATATATTTTCATTTTTTTATCCAGCTGTGAAATTATATGTCACGTTCAGTTTTATGTAAACCGGGTTTTTATGCATTGGACACAAAGACATCAGTTCACTTGAGTATAAGCATATACATTCTGACATGTCATATAAGTAATATTCTTTAATAGTGTTGTCTATAATGTCTGATATAAAATCTATATACACACGCTGACGACGTGAAACGTTCTTCTTTAAAATCAATATAAAGTGAAAATAACTAAAGATTCGTATATATTTCTATGCTCATGGAACCTTATAATATTTATATATATATATATACATATATACATAGATATATATATATATATATATATAAATGTATATATATATATATAAACATACATATATATATATATAAACATACATATATATATATATAAACATACATATATATATAAACATACATATAGATATATAAACATATATATATATATACATACATATATATATACACACATACATATATATATACACATACATATACATATATATATATACACATACATATATATATATATACACATACATATACATATATATATATACACATACATATATATATATATACACATACATATATATATACACATACATATACATATATATATACACATACATATATATATATACACATACATATACATATATATATACACATACATATATATACACACATACATATATATACATATATATATGCATACATATATATATATACAGATACATATACATTTACACACACACATATATATATAAACATACCTATATACATATACATATATATATATATATACACAGACACACACACACACACACATACACACACACACACATATATATATATATATATATATATATATATATATATATATATATATATATAATCAGCGTTTGGAAGGTTGTGCAATAATTTTTTTGGAAATTTGCTATTTGTTTTTAGTCTTGAAAATTTTTCTTTTGAGATTGTTGAAGTCTGTCATTGAAAATATTTTGAAAAGCATCTGCATATTTTATTTTTCTGCTTCTAATATGCTGGAAAGATCTGTCGAATTGCTTTGGGATATTGAAAAACAATACGCTGTATATTTTTTGATAATGTCTGTGGAATGGTATGAAATAACATTTACGGCAAGCTAAACAGAAATATAAAAAAAAGACTTTTTTTTTCATAGTTATATTTATCTATGGGTGGACATAGATTTATACGAAATATTTTGCTCTTTCATTCTATAGCACGCACAGAATTCTTTTTTATGTAAAAAGAAGTCCACTTATGTATATAGGATATTGTATACAGTTCACTGGAAATGCGCGCGCTGCTAACGTTCACTGCAAACGATCTGATTGAGTAGTAATAATATCAATAGGCTTCGTGTTTTTGACAAACGGTCAAGTATTACGTTACATTTTGCAACGATGGGTTGAAAATTATCTTGTTTTTAGAATGATTGATAAATTCGCTCGTCGTGTTTGCAGTGAATTCCGCGTGAAACTTGGCAAATTTGTTACCACTTATTTGGCATTACTTTATTGGGTTTTTAGTTAAAAGCGTGGACAAAATGTAGAAAATATTTTCTTGCATTTAGTCATATAGGCTACCGTGAGTTTTCTGGCCGTCCCCGAGATACAAGAGAGTCTCTACCCCACCCTCTCTCTCGCTTAGCTTGGCTTGGGTCGTGAAAGAAGATTTATGAAGTGGACTGTCTACGTCGACTGCAGGTGTGCTGATAGCCGACTAGGCCGATGAAGTACAGTCCAGTCCGATCGCAGCGACTGCAATTAAAGGTGTGGTCTAGTCTGGTGTAGCTGCTGAGGCTTCCCGCTCCTTCTTCCCGTAGCGTTTCTCCTTCAGGTTGGCTCTGCGAGAGTCCTCAAAGGTGGCGACGGCCTGATGGACGGTGCGGCGCCTGGCTTGATGGTCAGCAGCAAGTGTCGACCACTGGCGATACAGGAGAGTGTACATTATACATAAATCTAGCACTCATTTATTCGTTGTTAATCATAATCTTTGCTGCTTAGTGGCCATATTTTCTAAAGAGCGCTTTCGAAATTTGCTGTGTGCCATCGGATTCAAACATCGTTTATCATAACACTATCAAGAGAAATTCATTTTTCTATTTTATCGAAGTTCTTGATGCGTGATTCACAACATCGGCTATTTGCCAATATGCATTCTAATGATGACCGTAATTGTAATAATTATCCGTTTCCATCAAAGAAACATTTTGAATTCCTTTGCCGAGCAGCCAGTGTTGATTTGGGTTGAAATTTATAAAATCTATCTCTTAAAAAACGGTTAAATATAGCCGTCTATCCTATTCTAATAGCTTCATATCTCGTACTGCCCGTCCGTGGAACTCCCTTCCAATTACTTACTTCCCTGATAGCTATAATCTCCAACTATTCAAATGCAATCTCAATCGATCTATTACCCGTCCTCCTCTTTATCCTTTCCTCTGTCACGCCTCTTTACACTTTCCCACCGTCTTTAACCCCTTGTGTGCTAGTAAC
>OZ038493.1:102197476-102317476 GCA_964036315.1 Acanthosepion esculentum | reverse complement strand
ACTTAGTTTACTTCCACCGGGAAAATGCTTGAGTATTAATTCAAGGAATTGTTGTCCCAATTGGTTTTTACCATTTGGTTGTATGGGGGTGTATACCAAATTATTTTCCTACTTCTGTTTTTCCTATGCTTACCGTTTTCATTTTTAATATACGTTAGTTTTAGGTTTTTGTAGCCACTATCTTTTAGAGCTTTATTTTAGAAATTAATATGTTCGTCGAGAATCTTGTCATTTGCTGAATTTGTACTAATTCTTTTTCGGATAGATAAAGGTATATGTTTAATTATAGATGAGGGGTGATTTGATTTAGGGTGTATATATAAAGGATTCGTATTGAGTTTTTTATAAGGTGTGTATGTATTGTTCTTTAAATCTAATGTTATATCAAGGAAGTTAACTTTTTTAATTTTAGTGCTGACGGTAATTTTTAAACCCATGCTTTTAAATTCTTTATATAATGCCTTTCTAATTTTATCTATTCTGCAGTTAGTAGAATTCCTAATAACCATGAGACCATCGTCCCTGTATAGACCAATGTCAGTTGAATCAATATCACGGTGTGCAGTAAGGTTGTATAAAATAAATATATATATATATATATATATATATATAAATATACATATATATACATATATATACATATATATATATATACACATATATATATACACATATATATACATATATATATACACATATATATACATATATATTTATACACATATATATACATATATATATACACATATATATACATATATATATACACATATATATATACATATATATATATATACATATATATATATATAAATATATATATATATATACATATATATACATATATATAAATTCATACATGTTTCATTAAATAATATAGATAAGTGTTGTCTATCATCCATGTAAACAAAACAGACTATCATCAATTTCTTGTTCGTGTATTGCTTAATATATTGTGTAATTGGCATCTTCGATAGTGGCTTATGTAAGCCGAAAGCTTAGATTGGATTAAAAAATATGTATCACTATTGTGATTTTCTTTCATTGTTTAATGATAATGTTATTAAACTTATCAGACGATATGAAAAGAACTTACATAAAATATATAGACAACACTTATCTATATTATTTAATGAAACATGTATGAATGAAATATATATAAATATATATATATGTATATACATATATATACATATATATATATATACATATATATATATATATACATATATATATATATATACATATATATATATAAATATATATATATATACATATATATACATATATATATATAAATATATATATATATATATACATATATATATAAATATATATATATACATATATATACATATATATATATAAATATATATATATACATATATATGCATACATATATATAGATACATATATATACATATATAAATATATATATATACATACATATGTATACATATATATCACCATCATCATCATCATCATCGACTTTCCCGTCGAATTCGACGTATGAGGTCAAGCAAATCAGTTCCTAGAATCTGAGAGCCCGACGCCGACACATGAGATTTGATTATAGTGGTGAAGGTTTCGTGCAGGTCCATCCACACTTTTTGACATACATACATATATATATATATATATATATATATATATATATATATATATATATATATATATATATATGTATATATGTGTGTGTGTGTGTGTGTGTGTGTGTGTTTTTGTGTGTGTCGCATAATAATTGTTATATTTACTTTATAGCAATAAATACTCAAATTTACTTACCTCTGCAGTAAAAGACTGGCCTCCTATGGTATGTTCTGACCCTACAGTGTCCACGGTCCCGAAATGGATTTTCATTTCATGAATTCTATATCGGTAGGAGAAAGGCCCCGTCAGAATGTTGATATAACTGGACGGATCATCTCGGAGGGCAAATGTAACGTCACGGCCTGTGTTCATGACTATGCCGTCGACCTGCAAATAAAAATAAAAGATCAGATCTCCTGGGCGCCATTACTGTTATTTGACCGTATATTCTTGATCATTATTATTTCATTATATTAATTGTTTTTATATGTTTGTTAAAACATCATTTATTCAGTTTATGCCCATCACCACCAGATATCAGGTTGAATTACCGGTTCCTATACGATAACCGTAGCTAAGCATCATCGAGCCTGGTCAGCATCTAGATGGATGACCGTTTGGGAATATTACATGCTGCAAACCTGAACGTGCGGCTGGTGTAATGTATAATGGCTGGAAATTGTTAATCTGGTAGCTGCGTTCTAATTCACGTTGAGTTCATTGTATTCACTTTCGCGCAAATATCCTTGGGAAATGTATGAAATCGCCTATTCTCCCCCAGTTATGGGTTAATTAGCTATTCAGATTTCTTTGAAAGTAACAGAGCGGTCAAAGATTATCGGATTAAACTCCAGAGGGAAAAAGGCCAATCAACGTTTCTTCAAAACGTTTTGGCGGATGTTCAGGATGTATCCAAAATAAAATAGTTTTAAAATTAAACAGAGTATATATTGAAATATAGGTATATGTTTGCTGGACATTTTTTAAGCCAGGGGATCACAATTTACTTATAGACGCCTTTCAAAGCAAGTCTTGCATTTCTCAATTTGCGTACCCTGCTTTGTCTTTTCCCACTGACTATAACTATTGCTCTCTGTCTAATAACCAAGATTTGTTGCTGTTTTTCTTGGTGAGGGCTTTCCTGTTTTTCATTTTTAAAACATGAACAACATACAACATATATAGTGTATGTAGACTTCAAATAACAACTGCCAAATTCCAGATACATACCGAATGTTTTAGAATATATATATATATATATATATATATATATATATATATATATATATATATATATAATTATTTATTTAAATATTATAACATAAATATGTCATAAAATCACTACAAAAATAGCCATTTTGTTTCAACACTTCTGGTGTCTTATCAAGTGATGATGTTGAATGTAGAATAAATGGTTTTAAAAGTTTCAAATTAATTAACGATCCTTCGCTAATTAATTAATTTGAAACTTTTAAAACCATTTATTCTACATTCAACATCATCACTTGATAAGACACCAGAAGTGTTGAAAGAAAATGGCTAATTTTGTAGTGATTTTATAACATATTTATGTTATAATATTTAAATAAATAATTATATCTGCTCTACTCTGTATTGAGCACTCGTTTAAGAATAATAATTGTTGGTTATTGGAATTTATTCCGTATATACCAGTCCTATACTTGGGCACACACACACACACACACACACACACACACACACACACACACACACACACACACACACACACACACATATATATATATATATATATATATGATGATTTTGATTTCTTTGTTGAAGAAAGTCATCTTCTTACTTGGTAATTTTGTGTGTGTGTGTTTTTCATTCAAAATTTTATTATTTCCATCATTTATACCCGAGCTAACGCTCTATCATGGGCCCGAAACCGATTCTTAAGGCCAGCTTTACTTTTACCAACTCATTAAACACATGGCAAACATAAAATTAGTCTGTGTTACCTGTGTTGGAAATGTTCCTGTCCCTGCTTACAGTCATGCGATGTCACTCAACAGACATACAAACCGTGTCACAAAAATCGCACAAGTAAGGTTCAGGTCTTTCTGGTAGAATTGCATTCACAGGAGTTTGCCCCTGACCTCTCTGGTGACTGGCTAAACCATCAGCCGAAAGGGTGACTTTTACACAAATGTTTCCTAGTCTTCAACATTAACGGTAAGAGTCTTTAGATTACATTTAACTACGTCCTTGAAACGTTTTGGGCTTATGAGCGCGTCAATTGCCTTGTATTAGCTCGCTATAAAAAAAAGTATTTGGGGCAATCTGCCATCCTCCATACATATCAGATGACCTGTCCAGTGCATTTGATTATGGAGAAGTATTTTCTCTATGCGCGATAAAGGACATTTGTGTCTGGTGTACAAGACTGCTAACAGATGTCCAAGATTCATCTCGGACACTGATGGTAAAAACGTTCTTAGACCGTAACGTGCCTTCGATAGGTAGTCCGCGCTTCAGAGGAAAATAATATATACGTTACAATAGATGTTGTACTTATTTCCATCTTGGAATGTGTGCTTCTTCGAATTTACATATACATATGTAATGAGGGACCTTTCTAAAATTGATTTAAAATTTAATTCCGCATTCTTTTTCCCATGCATAACTACATTACTAAATGACAGCGTTCTCTGACCAATATGTAACATGTAAAAAACATATTTTCGAAGTGGCATATAATTATTTTAAAAGCTTATGTAATTAAAATAAATGAATAAATTACTTTCAATCCAAATGTTTATCCTTATTGCGAAAATTGTCAAAAAATTGGATGGCACAATATTTAAGTTTATCCCATAATTAATCGGCCTTAAATTAATCCTTATAATTCAATGTTGTTTTGTTTTGTTCGTAGCGGACCTTAATTACAAGTGAAAATAAACATCTTTTCCATAACTGATGACAGAAATAGGTGTCTACAATAATCTGATGATGTATATCAGGAAATTGAAAATTTTAGATGCAGATGAGGTAAAAGAAGACCCCTTGAAACAGGCTATTAATAAACTTATTTGCATAATTCAGCATTTGGGCAATAACTGAAACATCTGGTACATATAACTGCATGTTCTTATTAGACTTGGTAGAACACAATTTGACAGAATGAAAAACTTTGAGGAAATGGACACTCACGCATAAGATCCATGTCTGACTAGGTATTAGCAATAAAAGGCTGTTAAACTTACTATCAAATTTGAAAGAATCTAAACGGACACATGACCTAAGGAAAACTTCCTAACACCTCCGTATTTGACATCATCTTAGGCAATACTGAAAACACTATTTCTTACACAATTATAATAAAATTACTATTATACTTCCAATAATAAAAGAATTGAATAGAATACATAGTGGGTATCACAGTCGCGTATCTTTTAGGAAGTAGCCTCTGTCGGAATTCAATGTCAGTTCCTGAATTGCTTTAAGCGAAAAGTAAGTAAACATTGGGGCTTACAACATCGAAACTACTTAGACAAACTCTTAAATACTCCTTACTAGGATCATGTAAATTAATTTTCATACCATGCTCATGGAAGAATGTGCAGCGGAAATTTTCAAGGCATTGTCACGACTCAAGTCTCGGGCATCGACTACTAAGGAAAAATGCGAACAGGTTAGCTACATATTTTTGTCTTCATTTTGTAAGCTCTTTAATCATTTCACCCCAGGCAAGGCAAACAGTCACTAAGACGCAGGATTTTTGCTGAGTGTGAAAGAATATAATAATCAAAAAATATTATTAAGGACAAAGAATATTAAAATAACGAAAATCAAGAAGACAGACGATAACGATTGAAATTGCCTTTACATTTTTGAAGATCAACCTTGGAAAGAAAAAAGCTGGAGGAGAGTTCCACAGGCGAGAAGTGCGAGAAATGAAACTGTTAGCATAAAACTTACGGTTACATCTAGCCATTTCAACAGTAAAATCATGAGATCTTGCCGCCAATGTAATACTGCGCTTAAATACATAGAGTCTAGGTATCGCATAGAACAATTACCATTCATAGAAAAGACAAAGCGAAACTACATTACAACAGTTGGAAAGTGACTGAAGACGAACTGCCGGGCCAGATTCTTCTTTGGTTTTTATCAATGGTCTTTAAATATATAGAAAGAGCACCAGATATGGCAGCAATATTCTCAGCATGAACGAATTTTGAACTTATAAATATGCAATATAGATTCGGACACGAAAATTGTATAGCACGACAATGGAAACCAGCTTTACTAGCAGCTGATGTAGCAACTGATTCAATATATTCTTCCCAATATATGTCAGCTGAAAGCCTTAGCCTGAGAAGGCGCAACTAGTAACTCTCCTGGATGTTAGCATTAGTCATACTTATGGGAGGCAGAACGTGTTCCCGTAGACCAGTGTTACTCAAAGAGTGGTACGAGTACCAGTCCCTGTACACCAGGCATCATCTGCCGGTAAGTGAAGAGGTTCCAGGAAACAAAGAAACGGTAGTCACATTCCACGCCGCGGGAGACTGCTGGGATATTTCATTCGTTCTTTTTAACATTTTCATTTTAGTTTTATATTTATTATGGTTACATTTTTCAATTACTCATTCATATTAAATTTCATTGCTATACAACTAACGAATGCGATATAATAAACGGCAAAACCGTGAAATGAAATACGTCTGATGATGATGATTTGGCGTGTGTCTGGGTGGGCCCACATCTAGGAATAAAAAATGGGCTTTTTATTAGATATATATTTCTAATTTGATCTTTATAAATTCGTCTGACTGTGGAAAAAACGAATAGCAACGTGAATTTTGGCCAACATTTTTTAAATTATCATTTAATTCCATAGATTTATAATCTATCCGGTATAAATAAATAATACAACGAATGTTCAAATATTTTCTCGTTATTATATAATTATATGGCACAAATATGGTAACAGTCCCTGGCACACGAGGACGACTTATTCCGTCAATAATGACTGGCCTTAGAATGAATAAGACATCATATCCTGTTTAGTACAGATAATCTCAAAATGATCTTAAATTAGGACATATCTAAAACAAGAAAAAAAAATCGTGATATCAGAGCCTCCTGAACCCCCAAGCTGGATTGGAAAACTTCGTTCGACGGTCACTTGCACATTGAAAAATAAACTGCCGGTACGGTACATCAGACTGTTTGAGAATCGCTGCTTGTCTTAGACGATTAATAGAGAACAATTTTGTTTTGGATGCGTTAATATTAACACACCATTCGTTGCCTCAGTTAACAGCAAAATAGAGGTCATTTTTGAGATCAGCTGCCAATTTGACCTTATCGAACCGATCAGTTAATTAACTTCTACAAAAAATGCAAAATATTTATGCAGTGAGGAAATTGCGTCTTAGAATAAATATGACTGGTTAATTCCACATTAGTTGTCTTGTGTCAAACAAAGTTTAACTTAGTAAATTGAACACATGGCTAAAATAGATCGTGTCAGATATCGGTGTTCGAACCCTGGAAATACCGAAAATTTAAATGCTGATTTTTCTAGTCCAACAAGATTTCCCCCGTTGAACGTTTGGCGCACCTCAATCTTATTGCATTGCTTCCGAACTATTTGGCCGTTTGCCTTAATAATCTAAGATTAGTAATATCAAAGGATAATCGTTGGAGAAGTATTGTGATTTAATTTCTAATTTTGTAGATTATTGATTCTTTTTTGAATCGATCTCGAATTTGGTTTTATGTTAAAAAGGTATGGTACACTATTAGATTGAAGGATAATATAGAATTACCGCATTGTAGACAAAGTTATTCTCTGTTGAGCCTTTAAGAAATGCATAGAATTAAAATTAAGCTTGATTTTACAGCAAGCAGAAAGAGCTGTTTGTTTGTTTTAAATTAAAACAATTATTCCTGAATATTCCATATCTCTACAGGTCATTTAAAAATTGTTTACGTATTTAAAAGTTTCTCTGAAAGAATTTAAAGAAGTCATCATTAAGTGTCGAACCAGTACACAGTGGAGTGATTTAGTAATTTTGAGATAAAATTTGTGAAATAACTGGCTGGCGGCTACGGAAAAAATAAAGAATTTTTGTTAATTAAAAAACGCGGGCACAATTTATTCAACGCACATGGGTTATCTTTCCTGTGTGGAGTTCACAAGAGTGTCAAATGGTTATTACAGCAATGTGATCAGATGACTGGATTCGCAACAACAGAGTTTAAAGTTTAATTTCCGTTACTGGAGAGATAGGCGTAAGCCAGAGGACAGGTTTTTAACAGAAAACAGACAGCCTCTGAACTCATCACTAAACTCATCGCAGTTCGAAGCCCTCAGGTAGATAGGTTAAAAAGATAAGGATTAATAAGAAAAAGAAAACTTGTTTATGAGATGAAGGCAAGTCAACTGGCTGTTTTAACAGTTGGAAGATTGAATATGCTGGTTCAAAACTTTATACTGAAAATTTCATGTGAAATTTCTCTGCTGGTGCATGTGTCTACAAAACTTTGGTTAACCTAATCTAGTTAACTGGCTGTAATGAGTTCAGTATGTGGAAGAAGTTATATACGCTAGTCTAGTGGAAAAGATAAGTGAAATCTCAAGGACGAATTAACTTGAGAAAATTAAATGACATGAGTTATCTCCCTCTACCATCAGAAGCGGAACTCCAACATTCCCGTGTATTGAATAAAGATTTCGGTTAGAAATTTTCAGGAGGTGATCAATTACTTGAAGAAGAGCTGTAGATACAGCACGCCAAAACATTAATATAGCAACAACCACGATGTTAAAGTGCTATTTATTTAATTTTTTTGCCTATAATCGGAGTAAATATTTGCCTATTGCTCGGTTCGCTCATCTACCCGATCTTGTATGTCTTTTATCCTGTTCACGATTGGCTTTCCGGTTCGTTCTAAAGTTTGCTTCTGTTTTATACCTCTAACGTGTCCATCTAAACTCTTACATTTTATTTACTATTTATTTAGTTCTGTATTTACATTAGTCGGACTATTGTCCTCATCTTTGTCGCCATATTTGTCACAACGTTTCGGCCGTTGTACGCTCCGGCCTTCTTCAGGTGGTTGGAATTTCGAACCGAACCCTTTATTTCGATCACTGGGGTAGACTGTTCTAGTTCCACGAGCCATGTTTGATGGATGTCAGTTATCAGTTATCTCCTGGTAATTTTCCCTCTGAAAGTTCTCCACTGCCTGAACCGGGTATTGAACTCACACTCTTTGGGTCTGTCACTGGATCTAACCAACGCCTTTATCCACTGTACCATGTGTCCTTGAGTGATCGAAATAAAGGGTTCGGTTCGAAATTCCAACCACCGGAAGAAGGCCGGAGCGTACAAGGGCCGAAACGTTGTGACAAATATGGCGACAAAGATGAGGACAATAGTCCGACTAATGTAAATACTGTACATAGTACTTCATCTCAGAAATATAGACAGACTCTTATTTAGTTCTGTTTTTCATTCAATAGGATTAGATACGCTCACACATCGTCTGGCTCACACGTCTTCTTGGTCGTTTGAACAGGAGTAGGGATCTATCCATCTGTTCCTGTCTAGGATTTGGTATCCCTTGTTACATTTTAAATTCTTCGTTCACGCCCAGTAGCCTCTTGCGTCTTAGCGGCATTAACACCTTGCTTGGGTGTGAATTGATTAAAACGAAAAGTACGGGTAAATTAAAAAAAATAAATGTAGGTATTTACCTTATTTCGTTCGGTTATCTATCTAATAGGAGACAATGATGACAGATAAGCAAATAAGTGTTGGACCATTCCTCGAAGTGAGGCTTCTTGCCTCAAAGTAAAATAAGCATCGTGAATAAAGATGTTGTTATAAAATACACTGTAACATAACTACTAATCAGATTTTCAAAATGCAATATTATAATTTTAGCTGCACATAGAGTGAGCAATTAGGTTTGAGAATTCGTCTATTTCTACCACAAAGAATATTTTGACGGATAAAATAGGATTTTATTTCATTTTGACGAGTTTAATTTTTCTTTTGTTTTGTCATCAACACTTAAAGATTAACCATCGCATATGGCCTATGTTTTTCTCGGTAGGCCTATAAAGGAAATAAATATAATATTGGAGCCATTGATAAAGATAAAGAAAAACGGTGGCAGAGAGAAGCTAGCGTCACAGAAAGGCTTTATCAGCAGCAGTCAGAAAAGAAATGGCAAGGTTATGTGTAACAGCAGCAACGCTATTAGCCCGGCAATGAAAACGTTACATTTACTGCTCCGAGATTTTGTTTTCTGTAGAGTAATTGGCCATGGTTAAGTGTAATTGGCAAAAATGCCTAAGAAACGAAATTGAAAAAAGTTTCCAATTAACAATAACAAAAGAAAGAAAAGAACAGGGCAAAATAATACTAAATAAGCAACATATATATATATATATATATATATATATATATATATATATATATGTATATATATATATATACATACATACATGTATATATATGTATATATATATATGTAATCATTTATTTATTTAAATATTATAACATAAATATGTTATAAAATCACTACAAAAATAGCCATTTTGTTTCAACACTTCTGGTGTCTTGTAAAGTGATGATGTTGAATGTAGAATAAATGGTTTTAAAAGTTTCAAATTATTTAACGATCCTTCGCTAGGAGTAAACGCTGTTACATAAGCTAGAATGACCAATAAAAATACAAGTATATGGTAATTCGAAATATTTGACAACTAAGCAGGGTTATCATAGATATTAAAAGATTTATAAAATTTGAAATTAAAATTAAAAGTAACAAATTACCTATTTAGAAATCCAAATCAAATCTCTATTAAGTTTTAATTTGTAGAATTACCGAGGAGAAAAAAATATATGTATGTATATATGTATATATATATATATGTATATATATGTATATATATATATATGTATGCATACATATATATATATATATATATATATATATATATATATATATATATATATATATATATATATATATATATATATATATATATATATATTCATGTATGCAAGACGAAACTAGGCAAAGTAAGAATGGTGCTAACAACGAAAAAGGATACAATCAATAATTGTGGCCTTCTGAATTCAAGACAAGAAAGAAAATATGTCGGATGACAGTAAGAAATGGTCCATTTTATTGGTTCAGAAGAAATCCTATCATGTATCTGTATGTTATGTCTTTAAATTTCGGGAGAGGATGTTTTTGCACTTTCCTATAGCTCTGGAACCAGATTGCTCTACGGAACAATAGTTTTGGGGATTAAAATGTTGTCTGCATAATAATTGTAAGTAGAATCCCTGACAGACTTAGTGGGAACAAGGAGAACTATAACTGAGCAGCACCAGAAATGAACAGAACAAGATAACCTAGACATAGACAGCGGAAGGAGAACAATGTACACCCGTAGATTAGATAAGAATGTTCAGTTCGATATTCGATGACATTTACTCGGATTGGTAGATACGTCCATCGACTATAATGCAAGCAAACATTAACCAAAGCTTATGGTTTTCTCTATTAAAATGTATTTCGTCCGATTCTTTGTGCTATTCATGGTCATATTCTTAAGAATTCTGAAACTTTCTATTCTGCTCGTCGATCAGATATTGATGCAAGCTTTTTCAAAGTCAGTGTTGATAACTTCTTCTATGGAGCGCGTCACTTGAGCACATCGGTGATAATGGCTTCTCACATGTTCAGTTGCTTTGTAGCTCTTATTAAGGTTTGTCTATATATTATATATATATGATTGTGTCCGTAAAATAATTATGCCTTTCACCTATCTGTGTCAACCAAACAAAATTGATTGATAGGAAACTTCACCTAGAATTTATCTGATTGTCGTTTGTAATTCATTTCAAAGTTTCGTCGAGAACACTTGAGAGGTAATTTAGGTTCCTCCTCATCTTTCCCATACAACGTTTCAAACTATGCAACAGTATTTTAATCAGTAATGACAACGTTCCATTTTGGAATCGGGTTTTTGCAATGATGGAATTCATTTAAAAGGAAAACCAAAATTGCATTTGTTACCACAACGTGTAATATCAGTGACACCAACCAAAACCTGGACTCCGTTTCTTTGTTACTGCTAGAATATGAAATTTGCCGATCATTAAGAAATACTGAAACATGAAATGACCATTTCTGCAGACATTTATTGCCATCACCGTTATCAGATATAAGAAGCATGACGTAGAAAGTGTATTGTCTTGGTAAACAGAAAAATGTGTTATTGTCCAACGTAACAATGCCAGGTACAGTCTGTCTGTAAAACCAACCAAAGAAAGAATAACATCGTTAAGATGTAGGTTTCTTCTGCATCGTTCATAGTCACCCCATTTAGAACTATGGATTTTCCTTTGTTTTAATCACTAGTCACTTTCGTAAGTAGCAGGGTATTTCAGAAACAAAATAAACACAGACTTTTACTTTTTCGAGAATATTCCTCTAAATGCGGAGTTGATTTAACTTCCCGTTGCGCCACAGTCATTGAAAAAGGGACGTTGTTACATTTTTTATGAATATTATTTAAGTAAATCTAACTTAAATTTGTTGTCAACTACTTTCTTGTAAATATTATCCCAGTATGTAAGGATGCAGTAGGCGATTATCTCACTTTTGTGGCGATAAGTCACTGACGTGACCTCTGCGACTTCTCGCATAGTGACGTCACACCATACAGTAACGAAATGGCAACCAAATTCAGGCAAACCGAAATGTTGTTTATTTAACCCGCCCCCATGGCCAGTCAGAGGCTAAATCTGCCTCCACAGTAGCTTACTTGTCTCTGGTGCCGTTTCCCTTAAGGAATATATCTTTCGCAGATACAAAAAGAATTTCCTGCTTAAAGACCTCAGTTTGGAAAAAAACCTGTAACTCGGTTTTTCCCGTTCGTGGAATATATCCTCGCCTGGGATATAGATGAATCCGGCCCATTTGAATCTGGAGTGCTAAACATGGCTTTTCCAGACACAGGAATATCTCCATATTATATGTAAGCCCCTTCTTTTTGTTTTTCCTTATACACCGGCTTGCAGTGTAGATCTATGTGATATATTATTCTCCGTGTGGGATATATATATATATATATATATATATATTTAGTTTACGAAAAACTAGGTAATCCGTATGGGAAGACCCAATGAGGATAGAATCCAGTGAGCTCAATGTAAATCAGAGCTAATAATTTAAATAAAAACAGATTTCTTTAAGGTTCCATATAATAAATTATTTCACCACAGCCCTTTTAAAGGACAGTGGATCATCAGATTTATTTCCAAAAGTTGAATAATATATATATATATATATATATATATATATATATATATATATATATATATATATATATATATATATATATTGTGTATTTCTTAGTAGCATAAAGGTTTCTCTGAGAACAAAGCATATTTCCCATTCCTTTTCCTCTCCGCCATCCTGTTCGGTCCATAAAGTATGGTGTTATTATATAAGGGATATAATAAAGCCCATAAATGGGAAGTACAAATGGGAGAATAAATCTTTCTTCTATAGCTCTTTACCGTTACAAGTGTATACAATTTCCAAGAAGCAAAATATTTCTATTTTACAAGATATCTCATACGTCTAATGATGCCGCTTTTTACTTAATTTTCTTTTCTTTTCTTATACTTTATACATTTGTTTGAATAGATTTAGTTATGATAAACATGCCAATACTTAAAACATTGAAGTAAATTCTCTCATGGACAGTAGGAATTTTTCAGCTCACTTTTTGACATTATCGATTTGGGAAAGGCGATTTCAGCGGCACCTTTGGAAACTGCCTGAAAACCGTACCATAGGTTGTCCCAAACCTTGTGCGTAAAATTGGTTAGACGGAACTCTTTGGACAGCCGTCGATGTTTATGCTAGAATGAAGTTACAAGTCATCGTAACCGAGGGTTTGCATAGTTGTAGTATAAATAACAGGTGGGCTCTGTGTGTGCTAAACAGATACAAATATGCCTGAGCAGGCGCCTGCAACAGGGATTGACTAGCCGGTCTTGAATACGCGTGACCAGCCATTATTACTATTATTTACACGGCCTAAAGGCGAGATTTGTTATTTAGTTTGGCATAAGGTCATATAATTAAGAGACACCCAGTGAAAATCGAACTCACTAATCACTAGTAATGATCAATCATACCAGCTATATTTCCCCATTTCGCTGAGCTCCACAAATAAGAGAGAGAGAAAGAGAGAGAGAGAGAAAGATAGAGAGATAGATAGAAGGGGAGGGGCGAGAGAGGGCAGTGGGAGAGAGGGAGATATGTGAAAAAAAAAACATTTTGCTGTTCCGTTTTACGTTTTAATTAGTCAAGAATTTATTTAAAGTAAACTTGTTTTACATAACCGTTCACGCAGAGCTGGCGACCGAAGCTTTTCTCTAAATAGAAAGTACAATAACTAACATTGATGAAAAGACGAAAAAAGAAACAGTGATTTATCCTTTGAATAAAAAAAAAAATAAAGTTTCAATTTTGTAGACTTACAAAAAAACAATCCAATAAACTTAACGATGTTTTCCTTTTCTAGATAAATAAAAAAAACACTTTGACAACATGTTTTAGAAGTAGCCATGTTGACCAAAACGAATTATTTATAGTCCTTTGCTATTAAGTTTTTACGGATTGGGAAGAAACAGAGGACATGTTAAATCGATGTAGGTATTGATATTACAAGTGTATAAGTGGATTTTTTTAAAACTTTTCTATCATCCACCTTGTTCTGACAGGATGTGTGTAATCATGGCTTTTCCCAACTTCCTAAAATTTGACCTCGTAAAACCCGTCTGCTCTTTATTTACAGAAAAAATATCAGGTAGGTTTTCCTAATTTCTTTTCATCTCCTGCTTCCGGTATCTTCTGCAAATGTTAATTTCTCCAAGCCTTCTTTTATCTAAAACTTCTGCGTTACTCAGATAGTCAGTCTATATTGCCAGTCTAGCATGTAGAACCGCATCTGTAGCCCTCGTACGTAGAACCGCAACTGTAGCCCGCGTAAGTAGAACCGCATCTGTAGCCAGCGTACGTAGAACCGCATCTGTAGCCCGCGGACGTAGAACCGCATCTGTAGCCCGTGGACGTAGAACCGCATCTGCAGCTTTCGTACGTAGAACCGCATCTGTAGCCCGCGTACGTAGAACCGCATCTATTGGATCTATAGCTCCCCCCGTAAGTAGAACCGCATCTGTAGCCGCCGTACGTAGAACGGCATCAAATTTTCCAGCAGCCAATGTCATTGAATTTCATTTTTTTTTTGTCTTTTCAACGAGGTTTTGTTATATCTTAATACTTTTATTTTCTGGAAGCCATCTTTCGCTATTTCAGATTTGTGTCACATTTTTCATCGTCTGCTGGATGTGCGGGTGGTGTAATGGGCATCTGCTAGGAATGACGAATCGGCGATCCGAGTAGGAATTCCAGTCGAGTTCGTTCATTAACTTACACGCAAATACCCTTAGGAATGTTATGAATTCATCTCTTCTTCTAGCTACTGAACTCTTCATCTTACATTGGCAGCCGGTCTAGGAGAAAGACAACTCTGAATTCAAAACCATATAAAGCCCTGGCGATGCACATACTATGGAGCTAAGGAAATGATTGTAGAGCTTACATTGACCCTATGGTCCCGACTACGGTTGGTCTCCTACCCTTACTACTAACATCTGCATTCCGTCAGCTTACGATTTGGGCTCTCAGTCTTGATGATGACCATACATTTTCTTCTTACAGTTAATAGCTAGTCTTTTATTCTCGCTTTATTTTGCAAGTTTTTTTCAGTGTTTGCCATTAACCTTTCTCTGCATAGGATTTAAATGTAAACATCTATTGTGCGCTCACCATGGCAAAATAGCAAGCTAGTTCAATAGATTATTGTTTTGCCATGAGGAAGATCAACACAATATGCAGCAAACATGTAATATTGGACATGGATATCCGTTGTCAATACCTGGGCGCCACACCGTGGCATGATAGCTAAAGATCTAGCAGAGGAAATGTTTGACCTTGTGTCAGTAAATATTTAGCTTAGGTTCAAGTACTTTTGCTAGGATCGTCATCAGCTGCTTGGTCATATGCTCTCTAAACTCGTCCATGTAGTCTCGACATCGATTTTAGCTTTAAAAAGCTGGAACTTGCAGAGAACAGCATCTGAACGTATAAAGTCTACCATATCTAGGCGGACCTTGCGAGTGATATGCTGCAGTACTGTAACCTTTATTAATGTTTACCCCCCCCCCAAATTTAAAATAAATTCTCGCGCGTCTTGAATTTATGGAGAAATTATTAGAATTCGAAAAAGAAAAAATACGAATTTTCTATTAAGATTGTAAATAAAATGTTAAAATATATCATAGGTTAAAATTTAATGTCTTCATCAGGATGTTACTAAGGTAACCATTTAGTCAAAGTTATGTTTCTAATCTCCATTAACATTGAAGTACGTGGCTTTTTTGGTGCTGAAAGCCATCCGGATGTCATGTTGCGTTTCTGTATGAACTAGGGATGAAAATTCTGCTTTACAAAGATCTAAAGTCGTAAACGGAAGAACTGCTTGAAGAGCATTTTTCCTCGATTTCAAAATGCTTGGATCTATGACATCCGAATACTTTCGAGAGATTTTACTTGAAAAACTGTTTTCGATATTTGATGTTAGGGACTTTTCTCCAAAGGAGTTAGAACTAAAAATAAAGTCCGTTGAGATCATTACACTTACCGACACAAGTTTGTTTTACGTGTCTTTGGGTGGTGGGGAGTTAGCACCATACTAAATGTATCATATCGTCTTTCGCCTCTATTAAAAAGTTTTCAGAACCTGTTTCTTTAACCTAAGAATGAACTAGTCATATAAACGTCAAATTGGACCCTTAGTCTTTATTGTAATATAACTTGCTTCGATATTTTCGCCTCAATAATTCAAACGACAGTGTGGTCCGAAAGTCATAATTTCATATCGCTGACACGAGGTCCTATAGTTTAGAAAGAAGTAGCACGTGACAATACTTTCGGACCACGCTGAACATGATCTCTTCTCTTTCCGCTTTGTGTTCGTTTATATGAAATCCACATTTTTTTACAGTAAGCTTCACTATGGACAAGACCCAGGTACCACTCTTGGTAGACGGCTACGTTAAGTGGTAGTTTACATTGATAGGAGGGGAAGATAACCATTAGCTCGAGACTTGAACAAGTTAAGATTGTAGTGAACGGGTAAACTACCACTTGGGAATCTGTTTCCACAAGGCAGTGGTTCGCGTGAAGAATCTGTTTTAGTGGAACTTACTTCTCGTCGATGGAATATGGAGGTAATATCGTACTTTTCTACGATGTAAATGGTATGGCAGGTCCTCACCGTGAAGGTAAGACTTGGCGGAACCAAGAAATGTAGTTCGTCTGAGCATTTTCCGTGGTAGTAGTGATAGAGTAGTAAGAGATTTGCCACGTCATGCTTGTGAGAGATAGGTTGGATTGTGGAAAATTATTCTTCTCCATTGCAAAGATCTTTACGTTTCACGCATTCCACTGTTGTGCTATGCATCTTCCGGTGAATTTAATTTACGGAATTTTTATTTCTTCAATATTATTTTTTAAATAAAACAAAGTCTCTATACACTGAATTTATTTCGGGATATTTTTTTTTCGAGCATAAATTATACATCCACCTTGAAGTATTTTGCTGAGAACTAATTGCTGTTTTAATCCTGCATATATTTCTTTCCAGTGAATATCAGTATGGGTAGTAGGCAGTGGTGGCATCCTACCAGTTCGCGCGAACCGATTCTTAGAATTTTAAAAGCTTCATCCGAAAATAATCTTATATATTAATAGCCGATATATAATAGCTAAAAATATAATTAATACCATTGCTGTAAGTTCTGCGGAGGCTAGAAGAATTATTTTATGATGAACATAATTTATTCTTGAAGTTAAAAATGTGGCAAATCTTCTAGTCATAATTTTGTTTAGGTCTTCCAATGGATATTTGGGACTGCAGCGATTCTGTTCGAATGTCGCTAAGAAACCACAACACAGCTGATGACACTAAAGTAATAAAGCTTCATACTTCTGAACAGAAATATGATGAGAACAGCATTTCAATTTTCAAATATCTTCATAAGTAAATGTTTTTTTATTAAATTATCAAAATAGTTTAATTCTATTTCGGACTATTTAGGGATTTGTTTCCATTCTTAGATTGAAAAGAATATAAGCAGAATTAGAACCGGCTGCTGGCAGAAAGTATGGGGCACCTAGTGAGCATCAAATACATTATTCAATCGAAATTTATCTCGCGAGACAGCTTGCAAACCATTACATCACGTCGAAGCGGCCATACAAGGTGCCGTAAGCTTGGATTTGCGGGTGGTGAAATGGATAAAGGTTCAAAATTCTTAATCAATAAGCAGAGTTCCATTTCCAGTTTGGTTCGTTGTATTCACTTCCGCGCAAACGCCCTTGCGAATCCGTCTCTTCCCACCCACCGGCTATGGACGAATAAGAAAGAATTGTAGCACTAAAAAAATTATTATCTAAAAAAGAACCCCAAAACACTTACAATCTAAAAATATTTTCTGGCATTGATGTAATGGAATAAATAATCCGTCGCCCTCATGGGTGACTACACTATAGATAGTAACTAGCTATAAGTATCTGTAAGTCAAGGGACTACGGAGAATAGTCGAAATCTTTTCGGCTTGATGGTCGAACTCTCTGCCTCTGAGCAGAGAGGAACCCTGAAGAGGCTCAGGCGAACGGCAGAGTCTCGTTCGGGGAGGTTGACCAAACAGATCCCTTTATGTGGTTTCTACATGCAACCCTTTTTGGGGGGAGGATAAATATAATAGCCGAAATATTTTTCGGCTAGACGGCCGAACTCTCTGCCTCCGAGCAGAGAGGATCCCAAGACGAGGCTTTGAATGGTAGAGTCTCGTCTCGGGAAACAGCCAGCCGAACCCGTTTTACACGGGTTCTACGGGGATTATTGGCTAAGCCTACGGGCTCCGATGCCCCACATGAAACCCGGCTTTTTGCTAAATCTGATCACATGGGGGAGGTTAGTAAATACACTAGCTGGAATCTGTTCAAGCTGTGCTGTCGAACTCTCTGCCTTTCCGCAGAGAGGAACCCGGACGAGGCTGTGCCGAAGGGAAGAGTTTCGTCCTGGGAGGTAGACAAAACCGAACCGGTTTATGCGGGTTCTAATGAGAATCTTTAGCCGAGCATACAGGCTCGGATGACCCACGTTAAACTCGGCCTTGTGCCACATCTACCGTCGTGGGTGGGTAGTAAATATTGACTAGCTGGAATCTTTTCCCGCCGTGCTGGTCAAACTCTATGCCTCCGAGCAGACAGGATCCCAAGACGAGGCTCTGTCGAAGGGCAGAATCTTGTCTCGGGAAACAGCTACCCGATCTTCTTTTATAAGGGGTCTACGGGCAATTTTGAGCCGAACGTACGAGCTCGGATTGCCCCCATTATAATCAACCTTGTACCACGTCCTACCTCGTGGGGAGGTTGGTAAATATCGACTAGATGGGATCTGTACTCTGCACTTAGCTGTTGTCGAACTCTCTGCTTTCGGGCAGAGAGGAACCCGGTCGAGGCTATGTCGAAGGGCAGAGTCTCGTCCGGGTAGGTAGACAGACACGAACCCGTTTATGCGGGTTCTACAGGGAATATTTGGCCCAGCCTATGGGCTCGGATGTCCCACGTTAAACTCGGCTTTGTGCCACATCTACCCTCGTGGTGGGGTGCTAGTAAATATTGACTAGCTGGTATCTGTTGAGTACGACTCAGACTTACGCGAGAACTACCGAACTTCTAATAGTAGCACTTACTTCTGGATTGACTTGTGACGACCTTGGGCTTAACTGTTACCTTTATTTTTGTTGTACTGTTTTTTTACAATAAACCTTTATCCACCTTATTTTTCAAGTATATATTCCTATTAGCACGGAATATAACAGACTTGAAATAACCTGCAAAGATTTGATAAAACGTAGGAAATGAATCGATCAATGAAACTTGTAACGATGGAGCATCGTCGGAGGTGTCAGGGATTTTCTGGAGCTGTAAAAAGTGTCGACTATTTTCCCAGCATCCTTAACAATGAGTCGTATATACAAGTTCCACTTGAGGTTTGGACCGAGTTCAAATAGACGTTCAAGACAGATAAATGGAACAGATTCAAGCTGAAAGAATGCGTATATAATTGTGATGTATGTGCACTTCAGATACTCCATAATAGTAATTGTGTCACATCTAGCCTTTTTTTTAAATACATTTTCGAAGAATAAAGTGTACCTTTTAAGAGAAAAGCTTTAGGTTGCTTATTAGTTCGATGTAGACTTTGCCAACTTCATGCTTTATACAATGTTGCCCATATTAGAAACATTGTTAAGATGTAGTAAGATTTTTATTTATTGCTAATTTTAATATAAGGGAGTAAGTTGTTTACATGTTTTAGTTTCTAAATATTCCCCAAGGAAATAGTTTCCATGAAAAGAAAAAAAAACGACGAATTGTATTGTTCAACATAGGGACAAAAATACATTTTTGGAAATTGAATTCCCTGGCGAGAAGGGTTTAATTATGAACATCCAGAAGAAATGGATCTATCTCATAAAACATTCAACAACTAATTCTAAAGAAAATACACTGGCGAAAGTATTTTGTCTTGAGCGGAATTCGAAAAGAATTCTTTATCTACAGGTTGTCCAGTAAAAAAGCGGCAAATTTATTCTTCCCGAAAATATACCAGCTTTAATTGGTCCATCTCCCTCTAAGGGCCCATAACTGAATGTTATGTACGTCCGTATTTGGAGTATATTCCTAACTCACTTAAAAAACCGTCGTCGTGACATCGAATATATTGATTCATTGAAGTGGAACTTAATTGAAACTTGGAATGAAATTCCTCTTGACGCTATCCGCAAGGCTGCTGCCTCCTGGTTACCACACTTACAACTTTGTGCTGAACATTCAGGCAAACGTTTCTAAAATCGACGATGTTACTTCAGTTTGTGCATGAATCATCATAGCTAAATAAATTGCTGAATTTAACGCTTTCTTTTTACTGGTCTGCCCTCTAGAAATATTTCGGAAAAACTAATTGAATCATGACTGAAAAAGACAAATACTATTAATTTATATCAGCAAAGATTATGATCAGAGATCAAATGAATGTATTTGATCACAGACTCTTGATACTACGAGTAGAAAGTTTAGTCAATGATAGTTCAATGTCGTTGGCTACATGGACAAGGGACGAAATTTTAGCACGTTGAACGTGAATTCTGAGAAGTCTCACACCGGATGTTTCCTAACTGTGACCTTTGACCGTAGAAAGTTCGAATTTTATATTTACTGTACTAGACAGTTTTATTAACAACATCTTTTAATTTTAAGACGTATTTAGATAACTTCGACATGCTTTCTACTGTAAGGAACATTTGAACCCCCTAAAACATCTAAGTTCTTTTGTGTATAGCAGTATGCTGTAGTGTTGCGTCGTCTCAACTCTTGCTTGCAGTTTCTTTAAAAAGATGCCTACTTTTATTCTCTTGTTTATTTGTTAAAGTTGTCAGTTTTGTTGGTACATTTTTCCTCTGCTTTTTTATTTTTTTTATTATAATTTCGTTCAAGGCAACAGAATATTGAAAGGTCGGAAGCTGTCGTATTCAGCGAAAAGTTGGCTAATTTCCCGTGGTTGTTCGACCGAGTTCTCTTCAACAACTACAAATGACCTTTTCCATGGATGTGCATTTGGCATTTGATGTCAAACAACTTCTGGATATAAATTGCATCGTTTTTACAGGCTCGCTTTTAAAAAATGCGTAAGCTCTTGTTTCTAATGAGAAGCAAAGAATTTACTTAATAGCAAAAAAAAGACCAAAAAAACCAAAAACAAAACAAACAAAATAAATAAGTTCCCCCCAACCATGGCAATAAAACCACTAAGACGCAAGGGTTTACTGGCTTTTAAAATATATGAGAAAAATATTATTAAGGTGAGAGAAAAATAAAAGAACAGGAATTAAGAAGACAGATGATAACGATTGGCACTGAATTTAAAATCTTTAAAAGCAAATTTTACTGGAGTCAAGAATCTGGGGAGTTTGCCATAAATGTAAAAAAAAAATATCCACCTCATTTTTGGAATATGAAGATAGACAAATTAAATTTCCAATTTGTCTTTGCATTGAGTACTGCTGCCATATCTTGTCTGTTGCTCCTACTATATATTTCAAGATTCGTGGCAACATTCAAAGACGAGTCTGACCTGACTACATTCATTTTTTCATCTTCCTTCTCTTATTTCTTCCGATATTTCCATGGCGATTGATTTAATGATCCTTTATCCTTTGTGCCTCGACTGTAAGAATTTAAGCATGCTACTAGATTAACAATTAGGTTTCATCATTTTACTGTTAAACTAGCTAAATGCTACCGCCTGTTCTATCTTAATAGTTTCTTTTCTCGCACTTGTCGTCTGTGAAACTCCTTTTCGATTCCTTGCTTCCCTGCCTCATAAAATCTACAAAAATCTTAAATTCAGCGTCAATCTCCATCTTTTGTATTACTGGATTCGGTTCTTTTATTGTCCTTTCTGCTCACCAATGTATTCTCGTTCTCTTTCAGTCATATTAACCGCTTGCGTCTTAGTGACATTATCGCCTTGCTTGCGGTAATTTAAAAATAATAATCTCTCTGTTAACATTACTATGTGCATGCGTGTACGTCATCCCGAAATTTACGTTGCCTACTGACAGAATGCATGGTTATTAGCACAAGGAACAGCCCAACATGCTCATTACAATTTGGATAAACCGATACCAAAGAATTAGGACAATGTTAAATATTTGGGAAATATTTTAATAGAGGACTGAAAGTGCAACACTGAAATCCGAAGGCGATTGTGATAG
This sequence comes from Acanthosepion esculentum, assembly GCA_964036315.1. Taxonomy (NCBI): domain Eukaryota; kingdom Metazoa; phylum Mollusca; class Cephalopoda; order Sepiida; family Sepiidae; genus Acanthosepion; species Acanthosepion esculentum. The sequence continues at coordinate 102,294,896 of OZ038493.1, read as the reverse complement.
CAAAAGATGCCTTCTAGATGCTAAGCAGAGTATGAAGAAATAGGAAGATTTCGTTAAAAACAAAGAAAAGTGCCTAAATGTTCCGTAATGAGAGTCCACCTACATAGCAATGAATGCTGGATAATTTCCACAGAAATGAAGAAAAGACTTGAAGGAAGAGAAATGTACTTCTGCAGAATGATGCTGAAGATACCATAGACCGAACATGTGAGCGACAACAAAGTTTTAGAGAAAATGGAAAGAAAAAGGTCCATTTACCCTATTTACATTGTTAGAACAGTTTTTTCTCAACTTTGTTGTCATATTCACCAAGTTGTACGCTCCGACCTTCTTCAGGTGTTATACCTTTTGCCCTAGTGGATAAAAGCGTTGGCTGAAGTAATACAGTGATTTGACCCAAAGTGTTGTGAATTCAATACCTGCACACAGAGGACGTGAACAAAACGAAAGGAATTAACTGAAACTGAGATATCCAGAAAAGGCATGGTACGTGGAATTAGAACAATCTTCCCCTGTAGAGTAAAAGGGTTCGGTTCGAAATTCCAACGTATATCAACTGAAGAAGGCCGGGGCATACAACCGCCGAAACATGGTGAATATGACAATAAACATGACGACAACAGTCCGAACAATGTACATATTGTAAATAGGTAAAATACCTCATCTCAGAAATATAGGCAGGTGCTAAAATGCCCCAGTATATTTAGCATCATAAAGAGACAGTTGATATATCTAGCGTAGCTAATGATGAAAGAGGGTTTCGCAAATTTGTTACTCTCAGGACAGATTGAAGACAAGAGAGACCGAGGAAAACAACACTATGGGGGCGGAGTAAATAGAACAAGTTTTAGAAGATATAACAAAAAGTGAAAATTTATCAAGAGCTGTAAAGGAAAAATATAAAGAGTCATGATAATGAACGTCCTGAAGGGACACGGCGCATAGAAGAAGAAGAATCCTGCCTATGTACGTTTTAGCGACATTATGAAAACATCGGTGCCTTGAGTTTGTCTTTTAAACTAATTAGCGCATAGTGTTATTTCGAGACCAGTATAGACACAGTACCGTGCATTAAGACCTCATTTGTAGTGAATTTTTGTTACGTGTTTGGGATATCCCTTAGCTTAATCTATGTTGCAGAGACACTTATATAAAATCACCATCAACGTTTTTATAATAATTTATTTCCGGTAAATTATTTCAATTTTCGATTCTTCCCAAAACGGGCCAGCACATCTGTACAACACGAATATGATTAACGAGCCGTGAAGAAGTTGAATAACTCTCCAGATACCGGTGTCTTCTATATAATCAATTTTTATACACACAGGTATAATTAAAGAAATAATTATTTTGAAATTTTAAAACATTTTAATTCTGAATTTTATTTATATAGTGCCTTAAATGTTCTTTCTGTATTTATAAAATATGTAAAAATGAAAAAAAAAAGAACATTTTTTTTTAATTAAAAAAATTGAATTCAAATACCAATAGAGTAAGTTCCCCGGTTTACGATAGTCTCGACTTACGGCGATTTGTAGTTACGACACAATCTCCATTAATCTTGTTTCGACTTATTCCGTTTGTCTCGTACATAAGGTGCGGCGGAAGAATGCATAGCGCAGCGGGGGAATACGTCGTCATACGGCGCTAAGGTGAGGTTAGTTCCTGGTTGTACGCCATGTTGTGAATTCGTTTTCTTTCGTTTGTGCTGTGTTTGTAGAAACTTATTGCTCTATATTATCGTCCTGAAACGAAGTGTAACCTTTTCTGTTGTGCTTCGAAGAAAATGAACACCATCACTATGTACGTGAAATTAGAGATTGCTAAACGCTCTGAAAAGGAAGAAACAGCGTCAAACATTGGTCGGTTGCTTGGCTTAGGTCGTTCGGCTGTCACTTAAAATATATCCATCTGTCCATTCATATAAACTTTCTTTAACAGATAAGGACGTATTGTTGTTAAACAATAATTTTGTGGATTCAAGATCGAAAAGACAAACAAACGTGCGTTTCTTTTTCTTTATTCCTCAGATTTGCTTCTGTCGATGCTTCATTCTCTCATCTACTAGCATCCAATGACATCACTGGCAATAAATATATAAGCGGCTTAAAACAATTCAATTTCATTATATTCATTATTTTCATGTCATTATGTTTATTATATTTATGACCTCTCTGTGGTTTTGGTTCCAATTATGTTAATACGTGTCATAGAAATGTGTGATGTCTCAGATTATTACTTTATATTGCGTTAGCATAGGTAACTAACGTGAGTGCTTATTCACGCAAAATCGCGGGTACGTTAGGATTTACACAGAAAATCGCGTTAGGAAGGATTTTAGTAACGGAAGTCTGTCGTAAATCCAGCCCCCGCCGCGTATTTTATATTGCATTTATAAGTTTCAAAAATGCAAATATGCAAATAAATAAAAATAATTTTACAAATAGCATTATGGAAACGGGAAATTTCTTGACAGGGTTATTCAGAAAGCCACTTGACAAATCATAATTTTTTACTTGTTATATACTAAATATTAAGGAACAATATTTTTGTGCGGCATTAACGAAGAGATATATAACGTGAGCAACCATAAACAAAATAAAGTCGAATGACATCCTAAAAGCAGTGCGTATAGTTAAAGGCACCGTACTAGCAATGCCTACAAGTGTATCAATGGTGCTCTAAAATCTGGTGAATCAGTGTGAATAAAAATGGACTGTTTATGACAAGGCGATGTGATTTATCCGTCTTCGACCTGGGTATGATAGTGGGTGTAAAATGGATGGGGGGATTCTATTTTGAAATTATAGGGATAGTTGACATTTTCTGAATTACGGTGTCACGTTTGTACTGGGTATACCTGTTGAAAAACAAACATCTCAGTAGAAGTCTTCGTTCAGTTGTAGATTCGATGTCAAGTTGGGATGCTGCACTTCGTTGTTCTAGTGGGAGGTCTACAACTCAAGAATTACTTATTCCATGACCTTTGCCCTGTCAGTACTTAACAGTTTTATATCTTTATTTGTTCCTTGGTTTGTTTACATCATTTCAAGTCATAAATGCTACTTCTTAGTCTTGAGTGCTAATTCATATTATCTCTTACTGCACTACTCGTCTCAGAGATTGAACTCACAATTAATATGTTATCAAATTCACAAACCAATCCTTCAATCCTAATGTATGGATATTATCCAGTTTTCACTGGATACAATTAGTAACGGACTGTAAACGATTCTTACCGAACACTGCACATTGATGACTGCATACCTTATTAATCTAAGCCATGTAAATATCTTTGTCTTGATGGACTCCGAAAAGTATGTCCAAACAAGCTGAAGGTATATTACTACCATAGTGAGCTCGAACGTCGCCATGTGTGATTGTCTTACCCAGGCTGTTGTGAGATCCGAATCTCACTACGCCGTAGAATAGAAGATAGGTTAGCTTTTTCAGATCGTTACTACGAATGCAATAAGTTGTGATTCACCTTCGGCACTTTAAATTATCGACGGAAATCAGAAAAATATCTCGAACTGTAGAAAACTTGAATAAAGAAATAATAGACAATGCTTAATCAGACATGCATAAATTAAGAACTGCTACCTAGGCTACCTAGGCAATATCTATAAAAAGCCTCATCGCCATACGACTGGGATCCATGACAGGCGGGCAAACATATAGAGAGCTAAATTATTCCTAAATAACAATTACATAGAAAATTTCTTAAGGGAAACCTTTTTAGTAATATCCAGTAATTAGATAATTAGCAATTATGCCTATTATTAGAAAGACGACTATAACAATTGAATTCTTTCCATAAATCCAAATGTACAAAGAAAGAACAAAACAATCCTCTTCTACTAAGTAAATGCACAAAGATCCCTTTATTCAACACAGTTTCGGAACATTTTTGATGATTTTGCAGATATAACGTCTCAGGTTGTTTATACTAATTGATTAAAAGCATCGAAAATATGACTGCACAAAACAATTAGATAGCAAGATCAACAAAGTTTGAAAATACTTGAAGAATAAAAACAAATCTTAGACAAGCAATAATTGATAACATTTGCAAATTTTATTATGATCTTTGTCACAGCTACAATGTTTTACAGATCTAGAAAATAAATATTACACCTTGATCCAATAATAGATATTACCAGTACACAGTTTTAGTAATTAAAATCAATTTAAATTTACACAAATTTAACTGGATAATTTGGTGAGTTAACCAATTAATTATATAATAAAGTTTGAAAAAAAAATGGCCGATAGATATTTCTCTGAATGGATGGCATATGTTATGTAGCTTTATGAACATTTTTTCTACTATTTTCTACTTTGTCATATTAAGTTTTAATGACATTTGTAGAAAGGAGACGTATACACATTTTATAAATATAATTTCAAAGCTTTTAGTGTTTGTGCATGAAATACTTTAGGAGAATCAAACAAGTTTTGGAAAATATAACTGGTTATATAATCGCATGCTTTCGTTACTTATCGAAATGATGCATTTCAGAAACTAATAATTGTTGTGTAGGATCCACCTAATCTGCATAGGTGACTACCAACTATATAAATAATGGTTGGTACCTGAAAACGAGGAGGAGGAATAACGAGATCCAACTAGAGACTCTGATCGACTGCGACTAGTCAACACATTCTCCAGGAACGTCTCCCCAGAAATATACAGAAATACTATATGTACTTATTGTGTACACTTTCTTGTTATAATACATTCTTGTTCTAAGTACATTTTGTGTTGCATTATTATTCCATGCAATAGGCGAGATTCAACAATGAGTCAAGACTCAACAATAATAATTTCTATAAAAAGAAATCACCAGAAAGTCCTCAATTTAACAACATGATACTTTGCAAAGCAGAAAAGCACTCATTAAACTGTGACATACAGTGGAAATTTTAAATTATCACAAAATGTTTCTTTCAAAAATCCAAATTCTGGAAAGTAATAAAAAAAAGTTTTATTAGTATTAAATTTTCTTCTTCTATAGGAAAATCTTTTCTTGTAACATAACCTGTCATATACAAAAATATTATTTTAATATTTACAGACCCCAGTTCCAATGTGTTATATAGGAATAAAGTATCACTGCCGATACTTGAGTTTGAACATAGATCGCCAGTGAGCAAACAGAGGCGATCCCATAATTGAATTAAGTAGACGACGTGGCCATAGAGAAAACGCATATATGGAACGTAGTAGCGTGACGTCTAGACGATCGCTATTTCTAGTCTATCCTCTATAATATACGGGCCGCTATTCTCTACCCTATTCACTATACTACTACTCTTTTAGGATCACTATACAGGTTACTATTCGAGCGATTATTATCTAGCAAATATTATTAGTGCGAGTAATATTTGAAGGCGTCTGCACAAGTATTGTTCAACGGCGTTACTATAGGTGTATCTGCGAGTACAGAGTCTCTACAATAACGAGCATTACGAAAGTGACAACGAATATTCGTTGGCACCACAAAACAAGCTTTGGTAAGCTCTCAAATATTTGCGATGACATTTGGCAAGTATCTGTATTTTGAACAATTTTGGCCCAAATTAAGTTGTATATTTTAACATTACAACATTCAATTCATGAAGTTATTCATTTTTTCTATATTAAATTTTTCAATATCATTTTACACTGTTATAAATTATGCACAGTTTAATGAAATATTTTTTATCTGTGGGAGTGCTTCATCCATAGTAATATGAAAGCATTTTGGTAAAAATTATTTCTAGTCGTAGCATCTATTGTACAACGGCTAAAATGAAATGAAATATTTTGTCTATTTACGAAGTAAAATTAAATAGTCAATATGTTCTTTTCGGTATCTGTCTATATTTCTGAGATGAGATACTATGTGCACTATTTACATTATTCGGAATAAGGCCGGAGAGTACAACGGCCGAAATGTTGTAATAAATATGGCTACAAAGATGAGGCCAATAGTCCGAATAATATAAATAATGTTCTATTCTGTATAGAAATTTATTATTTTAGTAAGTTTCGTAGTTTAAATTATTACTGAAATATTTATTTTCTTTTACATTTGTACGATTTATTTTAAAGAACATTTGTAAAATATTAAATTTATTGAATTTAATTATATTAGCTTTTGTTGATAAAATTCGTAACATTTATCATTAATTTATCAGTGCAAAAATTTACATCTTTGTCTTGTATTTATTAAAAATCAGCAGCTTTTTTCAGCACCTGTTAGAAAATAAAATCCGAATTATTCATTAAAACTTAAGTTTATAATCAATATTTTCATTGTTCTGAAAGACGATATCAAAATGAAAATTCTGCTAAAATTATTAATCGCAATTCTTTTTCAATTTCGCCTCGAAATAGTTTCGTATATATTGTTCTTTTAAAAATGTACTTAAAATACTGTAAGTTCAAATAAAATAAATTAACCTTATAGTTACTTCAGTGTCGTAAATAATAGTTTTAAGTTAATTAAAGTGTGAAGAAAATATTAAAGAAAATGACTAAACTGTAATGTTCGTCTATATGTACATATTCAATCGTGGACCCCAGTCACATGACTGTTATACGTATCACATTGAATGCTATGTAAATACACTCAAGGCGCGAGCACAAACGTGCGCGTACACACACACACGCACACACACACACATATGCGTGTGTGTGTGTGTGATTGTGTGTATGTATGCTCATAAAGAGTTAATAGATTTATTTTTAATCCAGCATTTTTATTAGTTCAAACGTTATTATTAGTGGATACTTGTAATCAAAATCGATACTAATTTTAATTTTTAATTGAAACAGTGTGAATTACGTCTATCGGCTTGCGTAACCTAGTCTTCGTTAATATTCTATTACGCAGGCCGATAAGGGAAAACACCGTGTGATCCGGTGTGTTTTAGCGTCGGTGAATATATTTACTTTATTAATTACGGATCAACGGTGGTTTCATTTACAAAAAGGTTTGCACGTTTAATTCCCGTAATCAGCAATCATCCTTGTTCTAAAATTATCCTTCACAGAGACATGCCGTAGATATTCATAAAACTGAGGGAAGTTGAAGAACCCACTAACGAAAACCCTGTGATTAGAAAAGCAAGAATGGTTGAAGTAATCCAGTGACTTGACCCAAAGAGCTGTGAGTTCAATACCTGGCCACGGCAGAGGTAAACAAACACTTGGAGAGTTGAGTTACTAAAGAGAAATAACTGAAACTGAGATATCCAGAAAAGGCATGGCACGTGGAACTAGAACAGCTGACCCAAGTGGACGAAATAAATCGTCGGTTCGAATTTCCAACGTATATTACCTGAAGAGGGCCGGAAACGTCGTGAATATGACACACACACACACACACACACACACACACACACACACACACACACACACACACACACACACATATCATATTAGTGGCCAATATATATAATTTATTGCACTGGTTCCATAAACACGATCCAAATCATCAGACCTACAAATTCAAAGGTGTGATTATTTAGATCGTGATTACGATTCCAATGCAATAAATGATAACCATGGAATGTTAGTGTTTGACCCGTTTATAATATATATATATATATATATATATATATATATATATATATATATATATATATATATATATATATATATATATATATATATATATATATATATATATATATATACTGGGCACTGAGTGGCGACATAATGTTTCATGCCCGAGCGCAATCTTTAGGCCGTGTGTATTGTTTAGTGGCTGACTATTCTTATACGCTGTCAAGGGGTCATTATTGGTAGTAAAATCTGGTACTTCCGGTTTAATTTATTATGGTAGGCGGCTAAATTTATATTTAAAATTATTCTAATTACTACTGAGTTGAAATAATTGTGGGTAAGAATGCGGTTATTTTTATTCTATGGTTTTTTTTTAACTGTTAATTCCTTTATTATTACCTAGGTTATTTTGCATTTATTCATTAAATATTTGTTGTTGATTATTATTAAATTTGCTTAAACGTGGCGTGGATATACGTATATTCATGCTTTGTTATTTTGTTTATTACTTCTGTATTGAATTTGCTTATTTTATTTTTCGGAGAGATTGGCTATATATCTATCTACCTAGCTACACCCCCGCCCCGCAAAAAAAAAAAAACACGCGCTCGTACGTGTCTCGCGTGCAAAATCCGTGACAGAAAATACGACCGATCCAAAAGCTGCCATCTGAGAACAACTCGTTTTTGGAGCTTAGGGATTTTGCGAGACTAGTAAAGAACGCTGGGATGAACGCCGAAGAGTCGAGTGGTCGTGCTTTGCGTGTGAAATTTCGCGTTAGTCTGACCGGTTGTGATTTGTAATCTAACCTACGAGAAAAATCGAATGGCTTGCCTGGAAGACCTATGTCACTAAAGATTAACCCCCACTAAGGATTTTTGCCAGTAGCGCCAATTTAAAATACAAGTTATTTCGGCATCCCAATAGGGATAATTGAGGGAAGTTCGATATGAAACTTATCTCTAAGTTTGATGGCTCGGGTCGAATGGGTTGAAAAGGCAGAACTTGTATACAAGATGTACAGTGTAAAACATCTTGAGATCATGATCCCCTTAAGGTTGTCGGATGAAGCGTTTGCTGTCTACCAGTAGCTGGAAGAAGAGGAAAGAAACTGATATTAACCGAATAAAATCCACATTGTATACGGCTTTTGCGATGGATGGGTTCGTGGCGTATGAGCAATTCACCGAGCGACGTCTTCGTCGTGGGGAATTGGTCGACGTATACTTGGCGGAGTAGCGAAAACTATCGATATTATTCTTCGGAATGGGAGGGCGTGGACTGTCGTGCGCGTTCGTAAGGAGATTGCCAGAGCAGGTGAAGCAGTTTTCTCGAACCTCGACCCAGATGGATGCGCTAGCGATGGACCAACTCTTCGCTCGAGCGCGAGCAGTTCTGAAGCAAGCGGTGGTTAGGGGCGGTCCAGGAGATGCGGCGGCGCGAACCATACAGGATTGGACAAGGAAGCTTTCTATTGAGATGCCATAATATATCGTCATTTCAACTATGACATATTTAAAAATAATTTTGCAAAGGACTGCTCACGAAATTGTCCGGGAAACGAGCCAGAGGAAGAGACTTCAACGCCAGTCTGATCCCCTAACCCCATCTGAATGTGGTGTTACCTGCAGTTAGTGTACGCATTAATGGGGTCAAGGGTGCATCTTTGGTGGGCACGGGTTGCTCACGGTCGCTTGCTAGCAGATCGCTTTGTTACTTTTGGAAGAGGAAGGAGGTGGACCTGCTCATGTTGGCGATGAGACTCTTAGGTGATGTTGGACTGGAATTGTTCAAATTGGTGTGAGCGACAGGCTGTTAAGGAATGGTATCATAGAGAGAAGTCATCGTATTAACAATCGAATTACTGCTAGAACACAATGTTCTATCAGGGAGGCGTTATATTGGTATAACCTGACGACAAAAGACGACGTAACAGCCATGGCAACATCAAATAACAGTCCCGCATAAAGAATGTCAATGATGCACTACCACTTGAACATATAGATCCCGAAATCTACAGAGCAGGAGATGCGGTCTGGATAAAGCCACCACATTTAAGAAAGATAGAGTGTCCGGCATCTATAGCCTACAATCGCTCCTTGTCAATGGAATAGCACACCACATCAAAGATCTTCGTCCTGGTCAAGGACCTATTTCCTCAGAAGACGACAGTAGTGATATGTAGTCTGAGAGAGATTCAGGTCTGCTGCTGCTTTTCAGAGCCGTCAGATGATTCACCTGCTGAAGCAGAAGAAATAGAGTCGCCAGACGACACTAATGATGCCGATAACGAGAAAGAAGCTGTGACCACATACGAAGAGATCGACGAAAGTTGAATAGTGCTTTATAAAAGCAATTCTTTCTCACAATCTGGAAACATTCGTATTTTATTTTAATACGATTTCTCGAATATTCAGGCCAGTAGTCTAAAATAAATACATGTATTGTTTAATAGATAAATGAAGCATGTACTCAAATATGGGTGTCCGATATAAATAACATTTACCTAATAATATATATATATATATATATTTAAGTAATAATATATCATATAATATATATTTAAGTGGTAACAGATCATATATATATATTTAAGTAATAATATATCATATATAAATATATATATATATATATTTAAGTAATAATATATCATATATAAATATATATATATATTTAAGTAATAATATATCATATATAAATATATCTATATATTTAAGTAATAATATATCATATATAAATATATATATATATTTAAGTAATAATATATCATATATAAATATATATATATATTTAAGTAATAATATATCATATATAAATATATATATATATTTAAGTAACAATTTATCATATATCTATATTTACGTAATAATATGTCATATAAATATATATATTTAAGTAATAATATATCATATATATATATACATACATACATATATATATATATATAAATAATAATATATCATATATATATATATGTGTGTGTGTGTGTGTGTGTGTGTGTGTGTGTGTGTGTGTGTACATACAGAAGATGAACACAATACATTTATAGGTTTCAAAAGAGAATTATTGATATCAACATCTGTGGTATGTATGTTTATGCCCACCTCATATTTAACTCTTCTTTACATAATTTGATTAATAAAAACGGTTTTTAGTCTATCCTGACTCTCAGACAATTGACTACACGCACAGAAAATGAAAAAAAAATCTTCACTACATAGTGAGTACAAACTTTTTGAATGTAGGCTCTAGCTTAGAGGCAATGGCTTGCGTGCCAGTTATGAAACTGGATCGTCTTGGATTTGAGTGCATATATTGATGTCTGGAAACACAGATTTAAAAAAAACTCGCTTTTGTGTTTCTTTTCAAATGGCGTGCAAATGCTTTGCTGCTCGGAACACGCGTTATTTATACGCATGCGCGTTAAATTTTCATGGATAGTAATAAAGACTTAGGAAATATTTAAAAAATGAATAAGTTGGCTGTGAGGCTGACAGAGATAATCTCAGCGTCAGCTGAAGTTAGTTACTAAGATTAATTTCGTCTGGCACAGAGCCAAAGTATTTGCAAACGAGTCGTGATTAGAATTTACAATCATGTGTTTCTTGACTTCCATCTTAAGCAAAAGTTGGACCCTCGTGCCTGAAAAAATGGAGTGTTAAAAGCACTGTTTTCCCTTGACGCCGCTGTTATTTTAAATACCTTCACTCCTCGGCAAAGTTTATTGTCATTAAAACAATTCTTATGATTGTAATAAAACCTAGCATATGGAAGTGAATTCATACGTTTTCTTTGTTCTTGAGACGGACGTCATTTTTTGCAGGACAGTCGTAGTTTGTCCAAAGGTTTATGAAGTCAGGCACAATATTGAAGATCAAACCGATAGTAAAATAGATACTTAAACGGGCCTGGCGTGATTTTTCACGTCAGAATGATTGAATCGGTATGAAATCAACTGATTGCTTCTTTTGATAATTCTTCTCTATTCCAGACTGTACATAATTATCACAATCTGTTCATATGTGGTTATGTACGTATGAAAAAGCCACCAAGAATAAACCTAATAACAACAATGACTTTAGCATATTATTTACCAGAGGTATTTTAAAAAAAATGAAAAAAAAAACAATGATGTCAAGTGATAGTTATACTTAATATCAAGGTGACGGGATTTGTTTTTTATCATTTCACACCAAGCAAGGTCATAAAATCAGTAAAAGTCAAGCAGTTACATAGGGTGACAGAATAGGAAAAAAGAAAACATAAAAGCGGGAGAACATTAAAAGAATATGTATTAGGGAGGACATAACGATTGACATTTCATATAAACAAATGAAGATCAAACTTGACTTGGAAGCACGAAAGAAGAAACTGTTAGCATAGAACTTACGGCTACATTTAGCCAATTTAACTGTAAAATTATGATACCTTGCTGCTAATCTAATAGTACGTTTAAATTAATAACATTTAGGTACCGTCGAGGAAAGCTCATCAGAATAATTACCATGACAATATTTATAGAAAATATGTTGCCGTGATAACATGTCAGGACTAATAATATTGCAGATTCTTCTTATCAATGGCATCTAAATGCATCGCGGGAGGTGCGGAAGCAATATCCAATGCATGTGCGAATGGTAGACTTATAAATGTGTAATTTAATTGTCTAGCGCGACACTGGTAAAAAATGGTTGCTGAAGACATTAGGTTTATAATACGCAGAAATTCATGCACAGATGTCGTCAAGGATACATGGGACAGTGGATAAAGGCGTTGGTTAGATCCAGTGATAGGGCCCAAAAGAGTGTGAGTTCAATAACCAGTTAAGGCAGTGGAGAACTTGGAGAGGGAATTAACAGGAGATAACTGACACTGGAACTAGAACGGTCTAACCCAGTGCGCGAAATGAAGGCATCAGTTCGACATTCCAACCACGGAGCGTACAAAGGCTGAAACGTTGTAATAAATATGGCGACAAAGATGAGTACAATAGTCCAAATAATGTATTATTTATGTCGGATTTCGAAGTAAACAGTTCGAAGTTAAATGTGTCAATATATAACTATATATATTAAATTATATTAATAAAACAAAATGAAAAATATAAAATTATTAGGTTGGTGCAAAAATAATGTCGTTTTCTCACATATGTTACTTATGTAAATAACGACATTATTTTTGCACCAACCTAATATTAGCAAATATATTAGAATATTATTATTATTGTTGTTTTTATATATGTGTGTATATATATATAAATTAATATAAAGTATAAGAGAAAATTTTATTATTATTATTATTTTTGTTGCTGTTGTTGTTGTTTAATAAAAATTATATATATATATATATTTTATTTATATATAATGAATAACACTCAATATTTTACAGTACTTTTAGATTTAAACACTTTTGATATTGGAATCACCATGACATCGTGATTGTTAGTTACACATTTCCAATTTCAGGTTATGCTACTACAAACATGTCCGCAATTTCTTATCCCTTGTATCTCTACGCAACATCTTAAATAGCCATGTCAGATGGAATCTTTCATATGGATGTCATGCATGGCGCTAAACCCGTTCAGAAATTTCTAAACTGTCAGCTGTATACAACCGTATTCTAAGATCTATGGTTAAATTGATCTTGAGTGTGTGAAGCCTGTGGATCTTTGCTAAGACGATCCTTCTTCGAAAATTTGTGGACTGGCGTTTCGAAATCGGAAACAAAGAACTGTGCCGAATAACAGACACCGCATCACCTGAGGACTGCTAACAGCAGCAACAACTAAAATGACTAGCCGATATAACTCGTAGAGAAAATAATAACAAGATGTTGACATTCTACGCTGCTGCAAATAAAAAATGGTTAGGAAAGAAATACTAACAAATACTTGAAAGATCTATAACTGCTACTGGATTTGCAAGAGATATTTTCATGAAAAATGCGTTAAAGGAAAGATTTTATAAATTTCAACCTAAAGCAGTATTGGCTGCTCGGTCAGCGAATGCCAAATATTTCCATGTAGAGAAACAGCTAATAGTACCATTACTATTTGAGACTTTAGCCCCACTCTTTTTCTCTGCCATCCATTTGCACAAACATATAAGAATTAATATCTGTCCATATCTCTGAGATGATGTATTATGATTACTTGCATTATTTACATTACTCGGACCGTTGTCCTCATTTTTATTGCCATATTCACAACGTTTCACACGACGTTGGTTAGATCCCGTGACTTGATAGTTGTGAGTTCAGTACCAGGCCACAGCAGTGGTGAACCAAAACTTGGAGAGTTGAGTTAAAGACATCCGGAAGAGTCAGGGCACGTGGATCCTGAACAATCTACCCCGATGGACTAAATAAAGCTTCGGTTCTAAATTTCAATCGCCTGAAAAAGGCCCGAGCGTACAACGTCCGAAACGTTGTGAATATGGCAATGAAGATGAGGATAACGGTTTGAATAATGTAAATAATGCAAGTAATAGACAAATTATTCTTTGTTTCTTTATGATCTGCCCTTTTTTCTATGTCTTTTTAGTATGGGGCTTTCTAAGCTTTCCTTCTTCATAATGTGTTCCTGAAATTTTATCGGCTTCTTTCTAAATGTTAAGTATATCTTTCTAGTAGCCATTTTCTTCAGAACTTATTCATTACTCATGTGCTCTCTCCTTTGTCCTCTCAGTATGTTTCTATTGAACAGTTATTTTCAACTTCCTCTGTAAAGAAATCATTCACATTATTTTCATTTGGATTAGTTTTCTCTTTGTTGTTATGACGACGTTTCGGCCATTGTGTCTTCTGGCTTTCATCAGGTACCTATCGATCTCGGTAACCTTTCAAAGTTAATCTACGGCTTGTTCTTTTTCCTCTGGGCATGACTCGAGATCGGCTGTCTTCTATTTATTCAGACCTCCACAGTTATTGCTGGTCCCGTTTCCACTAAGTCTATGTCTGCACTTCTCCTCCCAGGGCTTGAGCTTACAATTAATATGTCACCAAATTCACGAACCAACTATTTAATCCACTAGGCTATTGGAAGCATTCGTTGCTACAAGTATTAGCGGGCTGAACTCGATCCCTACGGCACTCTGCGCATTGATATCTATGAGCTTTTTAAAAATCTAAGTTGCATAAATATTGCACTCTCTAAGGACTACTAGTGGTATGTGAAAGAAAGGTGGAGATATATGACTACTGTAGTGAGCTTGATCCTCACCATATGTCTCTCCTCTTGTCCAGACTGTTTTAAGATCCGAATATATCAAAATCTGACCTCCGCATAGAATAAGAATTAGATTAATTTTTTTTGTTTTAGATCGTAATTTTGATCCGCTTCAGATATTTTATTAGTACCGTACTTAGCCTGACGTTCAATTGGGTACCTACCGTAGCACGATGATTAACATACTGCAGCCATTGAAGAATGTGCTCCACAATGGATGCAACACGAGTTTAAGCGTAGTTTATTAAATAACGATATGAATGCGCATCTGTAAATGCATAATGATTTAGGAATACAAAACTTGTGTGCTATTTTAAGGATTCTATTTTATAAAAAAAAAATCTTTCAGGAATTAGGTAGAGAAATACAGAGAATGTTATTTGCCAATACGAAGGAATCTTTAAAAATGTTATTCCCATTCTCTTCTATTGAGATCGATTTCTATTTCCCGAAGCTGTTCATTTCCTCGTTTCATGCAATGAACAGTTTTCAGCGTACAGATCTCCACGGCTTCAAAATCTAAAGCTTTTGAAAACAAGAAAAAGACGGCGGAACTGTACAAAGCCAATTTGTATAAAACGAGTTCTTAATGGAGATTCACATACTGATTAGTGATTTAAGACTGGTAAGCTGATTACAAAAACATATGATCGTTATGAATGCCTAAATATGAGCATTTACGAACAGGTAAAAGCTAACCGAAAAAGTGTTATGGCAAAATATAAGGACTGAAAACATGATCATGTACGCAGTTTTGTGTGACTGTTTGCTTTCTGGGATGAGCAAATATAATTATTTACACTATTTACATTCGGACTATGATCCTTATCTTTGTTGTTGTTATCACACATTTTCTGTCGTTGTGCCTTTGTCAGGGGCCTGTCGATCTGAAACAGTTATTTAATAGACTGTTCTCGTTTCACTGTTCATATATAGGGATATCTTGTCTAGTTATTAGTTTTAGTAGTGCTCAGGTGTTGAACTCAGCAAATTCACGAATAAACTCATCCAATTTACTCCTGAGGGATCCGCCATGTTTATAGAATTATGTTATCGATAATGAGCTGAAATGTTATCTAGATTAAGTAAAACAATTAAGAAAAAGAAGTGTTTCTGTCTGAATTTCTGGGGTGAGGAATTATCATTATTACACTATGGACATTCAGACTATTGTCCGCATTTTCATTGCTGTTATCACAACGTTTCGGCCGTTTGTTCCTTAAGCCATCTTCAGGTGTATATCGATCTGGATAATCTACAGGGGATTTTGAAATAATCTAAGTGGGTAGACTATTCTCGTTCCATCGGTGCGGATATGTCGTCTAGTTTCTATATATTTCTATAATTCAAGTGAATGGATGCGTAACATGCTAAATTACGTTGCGATATCTAAGCAAAGACAGATTATTTGTGATAAATAATTTAGCCGGTCACAAAGCCTTCATCAGGGGATTATCGATCTGAATCCTTTATTTAATACACTGGGGGCAGACTCTTCTCGTTTCACTGCTCATGTCTAGGGATATCTTGTCTAGTTCTTATTTTTAGTAGTGCTCAGTTATTGCTCGCCCGTTTTCACCGAATCCAAGTACACATTGCCCGGCCTAGGGATTGAACTCACAATTACTATGTCACCAAATTCACTTACCAACTAAACCTATTGACTCGTAGCAAAATTCGATGTTGTGATAGTTCGAATTAGTGTAAATAATTATTGTGTGCTTTAATACAAATTCTCATTTCTATAATTCAAGTGAATAGATGCGTAACTTGCTAATTTACGTTACGAAATCTAATCAAAGAGAAATGATTTGTGATATTTATTTTATCCGGCCACAAAGCTGATATGAGGCTTTGGAGAATTAAAACTTAAAATTCAACTTCTTCAATAAATTAATATGTCATCGGTGCACTGTGAAATTTCTCAAGGCAATGTAACCATTTTCGCCATAAGAACAATACTAACTCTGTTACCTGATGCCATCTGAATTGAGTAATCCATACCATGATCACTCCTGACAGAATTTCTGAGATTAGGAATTATTTAAACTATTTACATGCGGACTATTGTCCTCATCTTTGTTGTTGATATCATAAATTTCCAACCGTTGTACCCTTCGGACTGCATCAGGTGTATGTTGACCCGGGTGACCGACAGAGAGTTTCGAACTGAATCTTTTATTTCGTTTACGGAGTGAACCATTCGGGACCAACCCCACGACAGCATAATACAACCAAGTTCAGCACCCGTGTTAGCAAGATCTCACCTTTGAGCCGCGAAGGAGGCGCTTTTGGCCAAGTGTCCGGGCTTCTACGTCTCTCAGAGTTGTCCACCAAAATCATATTCCCGCGAATGTCCTTGTCAAACTCTCTTTGATTCACTCCCATCTCCACCACCGCCACCAGGAGAGAGAGAGAGAGAGAGAGAGAGAGAGAGAGAGAGAGAGAGAGAGAGAGAGAGAGAGAGGGGGGGATAGGAAGAGAGGATGACGATCCCGATACTCAGGTGCGAGCGGGTGGGGACAAAAAACAAAAGACACCTGTTTCGGTTCCATACCAGATATTCCTAGACATAAGCAATGGAACAATGACGTCATCTGCAACGATGAAACAAAATCGTATACGTGCAAATGACGTCACCATTGACTGACTTAAATTCAATTTCAGCAATTTAAACCCCGTAATTTTTCAAACATATTATGTTAAACTAGGCACATCTACGAAAATGCTAAAACATCAGCATACCGTAAAGAATACATGCTTCAAACGTAATGAAAACATAGTTTTATCGTCAAAATCGTTACGTTATTATTAACAGGAAGGATCGAAGTATTTTTGACTATTTAATTAAAGTTATTACTCCTTTTTAGAACATCCGAAATTTTGATTAAAAACGTATTTTTCTTGCGTCAGCGGTTATATTAAATTTTAGCATAGCAAATTTTAGCTTCTTCTTCGTAGTGACAGATACATTAATTAGGAAATTCTTGAAAAAATCAACTAATTGTCGGATTTTAATCAAATTTTCAGGACTTATTCACAAATGAATTAAATTATTTTTGAATTTTTTTATCAGAAAATCGTGTTAAAAATATTTTTACATGTGTTTCAGACCCTTACTTCATTTGTGAAATCTTAAGAAATTCAACGTGATAATTTTTAGTAAATATATTAGTTAAAAGCAGAATTCTTTGGAGAATTTAAATCCAATTTAAAATAAAAACAAATTCTTTTCGAAATCTCTTATCAAATTCACACTGTACTTATTCAATACGATAAAGGTTAGGAAATTGAGGCGATGATGTCATAATTTCCAAAATTGTGTTCCTTTTCAGGACTTGATGTAATTTTGACATAATTTCAGACGAGTGCTTTAAATCGTAGTTTTTTAAAGGTGAATTTTGTCCAAATTATTAAAAAAAATAATGTTATACTATGTGTTTGCAAAATCGAATGGTATTCTTTTCTCATGATTCCCTTGACCAGAATCAGATATTCAGCCCTTTCACTCCCCAAACACCCACACACTATAACTGACCCACCAGTATGTTTAAGTGTTATAATCACACATTCATAATTTTGCCATACTCATGTATTTTTTCACCTAAAATCTCTTTTTACTACCAAAATATTCAAATTTGGATTGATCTTTCCATATTATATATTTCCACTCTTTCAGTGTCCAGTTCTTGTTAGTTTTTGCCCATAAAAGTGTTTTTCTGCTTAGTCACCTTCCATAAAAGGTATTTCTTAATGACGGTTGAGTCGCTTTTTAACAGATGAGAGCGACACTCATTGCTCTCGAGAGGAATTAAGTCCAGCCGTCAAGTTTTCCTTCTATTTATTTTTATGTTCATCAGCAGTTTTTGGTAAGTCAGCTCTTTTCTGTCAAAATCTGCGCCAGTTTCTAAATCCCTTTGTAAAGAATATTGGATGCCATATCTATAAATCTTAAACTTCTTGGTAATTTGTCTTCGAGAGTAGACTTTGTTGAATAAAGTATCAATTTGTACCTTAATTTCATTGCTTGGATGTTTTGATTTTTGCCATTTTTGGCAAATCATTTGAAAATTAAAAAATAATTAAAGTGATAAAATAAATAAAATCTATGAAAATACTCTCGTCATGGCAGAGACTTTTCCCCCCTTCAAACAGAGACAGCTAAATATATTTTGCTTATAACATTAATCAGTGCTGAGTTAACATTTAGAACCTGTATTAACCTTTAATTGAAAATCTTTGAAATCTCAAACGGTTTACAAAGGCTTTAATGTTGAAAACAAAATATATTTCATATAGGAGATATTCATAATGTAGCAAAGTGTATTGTTGGCAGACGAATCTAAAACTGAACATTTTGGTAGTAGAAGAGCCTATAGATAAACTGAAAAATAAAAGCAAATAAACTGTAGTGACGGAAATTTTATCTTTTACTTTAAAAAAATACAAAAATATCTCCTTTTAAGGTGCGTTTTGAAGAAATCCAGGTTGGCCCCAAATTCATAAGCTGCATTATATATATATATATATATATATATATATATGTATATATATATGTATATATATATATATATGTATATGTATATATATATATGTATATATATATGTATATATATATATGTATATATATATGTACATATATATATATGTATATATATATGTATATATATATGTATATATATATGTATATATATATATGTATATATATATATGTATATATATATATGTATATATATATGTATATATATATATATGTATATATATATGTATGTATATATATATATGTATATATATATATGTATATATATATATGTATATATATATATGTATATATATATATGTATATATATATATGTATATATATATATATGTATATATATATATATATGTATATATATATGTATATATGTATATATGTATATATATATGTATATGTATATATATATATATATATATGTATATATATATATAGCGATTTCCGGTAAATGGCGGCCATTATAGACTACCAACAATAAGCTATATAAACAAATTTTTACTACGTTAACCAAAAACACCGATCAAAATAAAAGAATAAATAAATAAATATATAAGATAAAAAATAAAAATAAAAATAAAAAAACAAACAAAAAAACAAGCAAAATAATTTGACATAAATAAATAAACAAATAAGCGACTTCCGGTAAAAGTAACCGCCAAAATATACTACCCATAATGCACCACTGACCCTTATATAAATAGCCGAGAAAAATAACAGCACTAGTCGCCTGACGATTGCACTAGCATGAAACAGACTGTCGCCTCTAAGTGCTGACTTCCATGTCCACTTTTATATTTACACACGCTCTATCTCTGATATTGAGCACTTTACCCCATAAATATAGCACACTTTAAGACTATATTTCTGCATATATATATATATATATATATATATATATATATATATATATATATATATATATATATATGTGTGTGTGTGTGTGTAGTTTGGCACCAAAATTTCTTTTAAACATGTTGTGTTGAATGTTATATATATATATATATATATATATGTACTGCATATATATGTGTGCGCGCTCTCTCTCTCTCTCTCTCTCTCTCTCTCTCTTACACACACACACACACACACACACATATCAATTATATGCCCCAAATCATTATCGGAAACTTAACAGAAACACCGTATTTTGCATAAAGAACTTATATCAAACACAGAAGAGAAGCAAAATATGATAAATAGAAATCTCTTTTCTTAACAAATCAAACAATGAATATTGTTGTCATGAGCAGTCAACCCATTTCAAAAGCGAATGATAAATGTCACTCAAGCCTAAGGTAAATATCTGAACGGAATTGTCAGAAGCAAGAGATTTCTTCATTGATGGAAATATTACAGGTGAAAACTTCGGTAGCTAACCTGAACGCTTTCAGCAACATAAAATTGAGAAAACTCTGTAATAAGCCCATCAACCTGTTCGGCCTTGTCTTCATTCTCGGCAGAAGATGACCTGCTACTGTGAGGCCTGTCACTCGGGTCAGGTATTCCATTCCATAGTCATTAACTCTACTGACAATTCTTCACCGTGCTTACAACAAGTGCAGATTTACCATGAATATTCATTAATCTCCGCTGAATTTTACCAGCACTTTATCCTTATAAAAACAGAAACTATTTGACGACACTTTGATGACTGAATGAATCCATTTTATAAGACAATTACAAGGAAGAGAAAATAAGATTACTTCCCAAATTCTTCCACTGGGCTTTCTGACATTTTCTGATTAATAGAAAGGCACAAAGGGACTCTTATCAGTTTTTGAAATTAGATAAAAACAGAGTGTATGCTTTCACCGACTCTCCATTTTTTCTCTCTTCCTCTTTCACACACACACACACACACACACACACACACACACACACACACACACACACACACACACACACACACATATATATATATATATATATATATATATAAGTCAGAAAGTCGTAGGAATTCTACTAGAATAGCCAACCATGTATGGAAATTAGAGGAAAAAATAAAACTGATCCAATTGTAAACTGGAAAATTTAACAAAAAAAGCAAAACCTTACAACAATCATAATAACACCTTCAACCTTTGTCAACAAGAAAGATTAGCTATAATAACATTTACAAACCCAAAAATATGAATCAGAGATCGGGAATTATGACCCGTTGCATACATATTAAATGTTCCTTTTTGAGTTCATATGAAGCGGGATGAAAAGAAAGTATGTATATTTTATTTATCCACCCCACAGATAATTTCTCCTCCACCCCACCTTCTACCACACATCCCATCGTGCGCTTATTATTTATTTATTAAAAAATATAGCATTCATAAATTATTTATTTAAAAAAAATGGAGCGTTAGGAAATCAAATATCAGAAATGGCCTGAAAATACCGGAAAATTGAAACCAAATTAGCGAAATCGGCTGATCTCATATATATATATATATATATATATATATATATATATATATATATATATATATATATATATATATATATATATATATACGAAAGGAAAAGCATTTATAAACCAAAATAAAGTTAGTTTTTCAATATTTTTCAATTTAAGAAACGCTCATAAATATTCATCAAGTTAATTGAAAACTCTAGGTACATTATAGAGGATGCTAAGTGAAATAAATTAATGTTTTAATGTCTAAACAAAAGTGTGTATTTCTTCTATTTATGATAATTAATATTTATATTATTTTAATTTTGGATCAATTTATGTATTACATATTGTAAATAACAGACGGTTATGAAATTAACAATTTAAAGAAATTATTTCCACATTTATAGTCATGCATGATTGCTTTGGAAAGGAGTAATGCTTACAGAACCAGAAATATTAAAAAAAAATGCACGGCACAGATTTATATTTTGAGAAGATTCGATAGCGGCATCTCAAGAATTTTCCTTCTAAGTAAGTTACTTTCTATTTTAATAAATGCGGCATTCTATAAACTAATGTTCTGGTTGAATGTATTTCTATGCATGAATAATGGATTTGATAAATCTTTGTGTATTCATAGATGCTCTTTTTTCAAATTTGTGTAAGTTTCTCAACGTATTGTAATGAACATTGTGATATTTTATTTTATATATACCTGCCGCAAAATTATTGTAGTTATGTATATTTTTGATTCTGACCATATGCACAATGGTTTGGCATAAGGTTGTAATTATTTTGATATTGTTAATTTTATAATAAATTCTTTTGGATGCTATATGTTAAGTAAGTTTTCCTTTTGTCTTTATTCCTCCTGTCCTTTTACAGATATATTTTTAGTTATATATTAAATTTTAGACACACACATACCTACATATATACGTATACATACATATACATATATATGTGTGTGTATCTCTGTGTGTGTGTGTTTGTGTGCTTGCGTATTTGGATAAAACAAAAGGGAAACTTATCTTAGCTGACGCATTTCGTTCTATGATGAACTTTCGCTAAGATGAGTTATCCTTTTGTTTTTATTTATATTGACTTTTTACATATATGCTTTCAGTTATATCTGAATGTTTCCACACGCATATATATGACTTCATAATAAGTAACTGAATGAGAAAATTAAAAAATAAAACCAATTAAAAAGTAGTTTATTAAGGCGAAAATGTATTGAAATTGAACTAATTTCAGAATATTCAATATTAAATTTACATCGAGAATCCTACAACGTATCTCCCTAACAATAACACTGCTATTTCAATGCGAGATATCTAAAAAATACTATGTTTATTACTATGAATTTAAATCTTAATTAATGGTGAACATTTTCTCCACAAGGACATTGTAATAGGTTACCTATTTTCTCCTTGAAATCAATAAGAATTTATTTAGTTTCATGAAGAAAAATCTGGAATCAGAAATTCCTAGAAGTGGAATTTTTACGCATGATTAAATTGGATCCCAAAGGTATCTCTGAAAACCCTAACATATACAGAAGTATAACCGTTGGGTCCATGATGAGGAAAATATTAATTAATATTATATTAACTTAATACTATATATATATATATATATATATATATATATATATATATATATATATATATATATATATATATATATATATATATATATATATATATATGTCATTAAACAACTCCAGGAAATTGCTTAACACTCGAATAGGAAATTGTATACCTGATATATCGACTTCAAAGACTTCCTCTTCTCATCCATATTAGAAACCGCCTTCCAAGCTCCAAGATCTGTATCGATCTAATAGTGGAACTGTATCAGTTTAAAAATCTCACATATCTGGGGGACCCTAAAACTGAAACATTTAAACAAAAATAGAATTCGACAAGGAGTAAATTAGAGTTCCATACTATTTTATATTTTACTATATTAGGCCATGCCCATTTACATACAGAATTGTCCAGATATGATTTAAGTATTTTTTCCAAATTCTCAACCAACGATCCCGCTTTACCTAACGAGGGCAAAGAACTGATGATGAAGGGAGTTATGGCGTTGGCATATGTAATCAGAGGTATGATAAGAATGATCTTGGACTAAATATGAACATCCTCTAACAAGTGCGTCAAGAAATGAGACTCAAAATAAACTTTCCAAAATAGAAACTATGATCGGATTAGCCTAAACCCATCCTAAAAATTCAGGATGTAGATTTTGTAAATAGTAAACATTTCATTTCGTTGTATGCATCAATTACAACAAATTTAGTATAGACGAAATTGAACACAGATTAGGATGCGCCTGAATTAGTTTCGCCCAACACCGGAATTTCCTTGAAAACAGAAAGATCAAATTGAAAACTCGAGTCATGTTATTAAATAGATCGAAACTTTACTATGGAGGAGATACACTCGTTCAGAATTATCTAAACTCTTAGCTGTATAGAACAGCTTTCAAGGATCAATGATTAAAAATGGCTTTGAGTGAGTGAAAGCTGAGTGTCCTGTTAAAGATCATGTTTCTTTGAATATTGTAGATTGGCGTTACAGAATATCAAACAGAGTCCTGTGCCAAAAAACAGAAACTACATCACCTGAGGACTGTCAACAGCAGAAACAACTAAAATCGATAGCACAGAGAAAATAATGACATCCCACACTACTTCAAATAAAATGTTAGGAAATAAACCCCCATCAATACTGGAAAGAGTGATAACAGTTACTGGACTTAAGAAACGTGTCTTTCTGAAAATTGTTTTAAGAAAGTGCTTTGATAAATTTCAGTCAACTCCAGTACTGACTACTCGGTTAGTGTTGTGTAGGATCCACCTAATCTGCATAGGTGACTACCAACTATATAAATAATGGTTGGTACCGGAAGACGAGGAGGAGGAATCACGAGATCCAACTAGAGACTCTGATCGACTGCGACTGGTCAACACATTCTCCAGGAACGTATTCCCAGAAATATACAGAAATACTATATGTACTTATTGTGTACACTTTCTTGTTATAATACATTCTTGTTCTAAGTACATTTTGTGTTGCATTATTATTCCATGCAATAGGCGAGATTCAACATTGAGTCAAGACTCAACAGTTAGTGAATGCCGAATTTTTCCTTATAACAAAACGACTAATATTACCATTACTGCAGTGATTAAACTACGCTACCTGCTGTTTGGAAAAGTGATGTACATGTATCTTTCTCAAAGTATTAGACATCATTAAACACAAATAATATATATTTGTGACAAAAAAAGCACTAAGACATCCTTTTTCTTAAAAAATAAACCAATAATGAAATGTTTTGAGCTGTGAACCACCCAGAAAATAAATTGTTAAATACCACTCAAGCCACAGGTTTATTATCTAAACTAGCTTTGAAATCAGTAACAGTTTCCTCATTGATGGAAACAGTAAATATTACAGGTGAAAACATAAGAATATATTTGTCGATTGCTTTTTTCTCACAACTTTCCATAAAGCTCTGCAAACAACGGTCTTTCGACATGACAGTGTACTGACAACTTACTCACGTTTTAGCAGTGTTTTTTTTTTTTAAGACAGAATTACCAATGGGTGGCTTGGAAAATTTGGACTAGTAATTTGGGTGTGACATCAGGTCTCAAGGTATCACACCTCTAGAATTTTCTTATTAGGAACAATATTAGTACGGTTTACAAGAGAAAACAAGGAAAACTTTAGAATTTAAAGAATGTCATTGAAGAAGAAGCAGGTTCGATATCATGTGAAATTCGTTAAAGTCCTATTCGAAATTTTCTAGAAAGGCTGCAGATTTTCTCTGAAAATATTGCCTCATCTATTCGGAAATATTAATTTTACTCCTTGTTTGATAGAATAATACTTTTTTATTTTCTCTCACCTTTTATCTTTTGTGGCATTTTTAAATTCTCATATGCCACAAAGTTCCTTTTAATCAGTCATGGGGAAACTGCGGCCTGCGGATCCCATTTGGTTTTCTGAATTGCACGCTTAATCTCATAAAATAACGTTACTTAAAATTTTGTTCTTTCTCACTTGTTCACTCACATACTCTCATATATAACCACATACATAGATAATGATTAAGTACGCTATTTATTGAATGTTGTAAACTTTAGTTTAAAATAATGTTTTCATTATTTTAAACCATTGGACCTTTTACCTAAAGTCATAAGTGTAAACATTATGCTTTTGAAACAGCAAACATTCAAAATATTTTTCTCTAAATAAGAAATATGTTTTTATTTGCATATGAATAAATTCGAAATAAATCAGATGCAGCGGAAACATTATATCAAAACTTCAATTTTTAATGATAGAAAAATCATTCCTCCAAAGAAAAAAACAACTTTCCCCTCATTTCTAAGATATATGCTTACGCATATGATCTTCTGTAATGAACAGAGCTGAAGTGCGTAATACAAAAATATTACCCTGAATCTTTTTAGTCGTGCGGCACACCTTGTGATATGCGATAGACAAGGTGTGGGCAAGCCCCGGCTCCCGGGTCACATCTGGCCTGCGAAGGATTTTTGTCCGAACCGCCAACTTAATACCTGGACACTAACTATGTCATTCATTTGTGAAGCAAGTCGCAGAAAGATATCAGTTAAGGTTAATCGACTTATGATGCGACGAATTTTTAAAATCAATATTTCATGCCGGATCAACTACTGACTTCTATAAGGAATATGTTTAACCGAGCGGAAAATAAAAGCCCATTGAATAATGCGAAAATGATGGTGCCATTATTTGGAAGTGCATATGCTTTTGAACAACATTACTAAAAGTCGTTTAAAAACAAGGTAGACTGATGACCACCTGCATGATGTTTTGTTCCTATCATCGACAAGCATTTCACCTGATGTGGAGAAGCTAACGAACAATAAGCAGAAACGAGCGTCTCATTAAATTATTTACCATTTCTCAGTGTATGTCGATTTGCATATTTTGTTGTTTGTGGGAGTTATCCTGTTATTCCTACAGTTAAATAAGGAACATTGTTTAAATAGGACATTAACTTCGCTGTTTTTTTTTTCAAACCTCTAGACCAAAGCAGTTTTCTAGACGGAGCGGTCTACGGTCGAAATAATTTATTGTATTACATATGATATTACGAACCTCATTCGAGACACGACATAACTTTCTGGTCCGCTCTCTCGAAGAGGTTGCCGGCCCTTGTCATAGATCATGAGAATCACTGCTTGGGGAAGGTTGTCCATGCCTGCTTTAAATCATAATTATCACCTCATATATCAGTCTATATTTCTGAGATGAGGTATTAAGTATACTATTTACTTTGTTGTAATATTTATCACAACGTTTCGGCCGTTGTACGCTCCAGCCTTCTTCAGGTGGTTGGAATGTCGAACTGAAACATTTATTTCGCTCGCTGGGGTAAACTATTCTTGTTCCACGTGCCATGTCTAATGGGTGTCAATTACCAGTTTTCTCCTGTTAATTCCCAACTCCAACTTCTCCACCGACTTCACCAGGTATTGAATCTTGAGTCCTGTCACTGGATCAAACTAACGCCTTTATCTACTTTTCCTTGAGAACATTCTATGTATGAATTTCTGGGTATTATAAAATTAATGTCTTCAGCAACATTTTTTACCAGTGCTCATATTGCAATTTAATGTGTTATCATTTTAAATTTTTACCAGAGCTCATATTGCAACTTTCGTTGTTATTATTGCTTTTCTCTGGCACTCCTTATTACTGGTTCCCATATTGTATTCATTTCTATGCTTGGTCGGCTCAGGAGATTTTTGTGGCCTAGCATATGTACTGATTCCTTAAGTTTACGAATTTTCCAATGATGTTCTTTGTCTATAATTTCACAGTGGGCGGTGATTTCCCTTTTCTCTCCATATGTCGTCAGCCACCCCTGATTTTTCCCATTTCCTCTCGTGTTACTGCTTTTTGCTGTTCTTGAAGTCTTACCTTAAGAGGGCGGCCTGTCTCCTCTTTATATTTCTTTTCACGGTATGGTGTACACACCGTCTTTAGTCATGTTCTCCTCTTGGGGGGGTCTTACTCGGAAGAGGTATCTGTAAAGTGTCCAGCTTTTGAAGGTTGTCCTGATGTTATATGGGCCGCAGATCCTTTGTATTTTCTCCGATAACCACTTCACATAAGGCAGGCAGACTGTTTTCTGAGTGTTGTTGTCCTCCTCTTGTACTCGTCTATAGCAACTTTTGGGGGCTGCTGCCATATACCCAAGGTAGTTTTTACTCTTGGCAATTAATTCTCCAGTCACGTGTATATATATATATATATATATATATATATATATATATATATAAAATACGTTGTTCAGAAAGTACTGACTCACTTAGGAAACAGAAAGAAAACAACAAATTTTGATCTCTGGTGAAATTTACAAGGAGTACTGCATTTTGAGCTCGGTCTACACGGTCGCGCAATCAGCGATAAACTGTATTACTGTATTAGCTAGACTGCGTGTCCAACAAATTAAAGGTGTCGCCTCCTTTGGTCAATCGAGGTCGGGCTTTGTTTCAGCAAAACAATGCGAGGCCACACACAGCCAGATTGTCTAAGGAGAAGTTAAAACAGATAGACGGTGTTGATATTCTTCCACATCCGCCATTGAGTCTCCGAGTGACTATGCCCTATTCCGCTCAATGGCAAACTTCCTCTGCGACCAGCGATTCAAAATTTGATGAAGTGAAAGAAGCTTGTTTACATTTTATTCAAAACGAGCGGACTGGTATCAGGACAGATTCTGATGCTGGCTGATCGCTGGCAGAAGATCGTCGAGAATGATGGACTTTATTTTGAAAAATATATAATTAGTGTTGCTCCATAAAATTTTCCTTCAGGCCAAACTAATATATATATATATATATATATATATATATATATATATATATATATATATATCACCCCAAATTAAAAGTCCCTGTAAAATGTTGGATCACCGGAGTAATATCTTAAACCTAACGTGGCAGGTGTGGTTTTGTGATGATTTGTATTATGTCCAAGCGCCTCTCCTTTCAAATAATATAAACCTTTTTTTTTATTGGGATTCATATTACGAGCTATAGTTTGTGGTCGCGAACTCTTACGAAAATGACTATTCCTAAAATACTATGTAATGTCTAACTTTCAACATTAAGCTGGTGTTAGTGATATAAAATCTGATACTGAAAGCATAGCCTTTTTTATAACTAAAACCTGAATCAGGCGTGTTATTTAATCTGTGATGCCAGACTTGAGTTAAGCCACGTGGGCGCTATTGAAACATCCAATCAAAGTAGTTTACAGCCTATACGGGAAATCTCTCCCCTGAGGCTATTTACACGTTAATGATGCACCGTTGAATAATGTGTGAACAGTATAAATGTTTCGATACCGATTAACCCCAAAGAGAATGTGTGTTAATGCCAACACGACAATTTCCTCTCTGATGAGTTGACATAATGCATCAAGCCCGTTCAGCGAGCTTTCTTAATTATTCCAGCCCAAGCAAAGGAATAAAACCACTAGACGCAATCGGCTACTGAGTGTGAAAGAAAAATAGAAAAAAAAATCTTATTCAAGAGAGAGAACAATAAAAGTACTGAAATTCTAACAGAAGATAATGATTGGCATTGCATTTAATTTTTTTAAAGATAAACGTTGACCTGTAAACAAGAGACCGGAAGAGATTTCCGCAAGAGAGAAATACGAGACAAGAATCTTTTAACATCGAACTTACAGTTACGGCGAACCATTGAAATTGTAAAATGATAAGACCATGCTACCTATCTCTTACTACAGTTTCGTTCATGTGTTTTTATTGTAATTATTTGTTAAACATACTGTTGTGAATATGGATTATCTCTCCTTTGATAATCCAAGCTATAAAAGCTGTATATTTCCGCTTGTCAAGTAGACGAGTAGTAAGATTCTTAATTGAATAAAAGATTACTAGACTGAATCTCTTGTCCTGTTTTCATTACAATTACATTCTATTAACCAGAATTACAGAATTAACTTTGTTATTTTTACTTTACGAAGAGGCCATTTTGCTGGTCTCGGTAAAATAGACAAACCACCTTTTAAGCTTATTTTACCGGTCTCGGTAAGATAGACTACCATGCTATTTTGCCGGTAAGTATTTTTATTATTGAGTCAGGTAATGTTACAAATAACAACAGACATATTTAAAACAAAAGTTTATTTATTCTTTCAATTGTTAAGACAATTTAAAATCTATTGCGCCATCAATTGTTGAAACACAAGTTAAAATCATTTATTCAACATCAATTATTAAAAGAAATATAGAAGTCTTTGAATATTTTAAGCACTTCATGTGTAACATTCTCTGCAAATCCTAAACTTGCCCTTGGCCATTGTTCTCTTGTCAATACACTTCAGACCATAGAATACATGTCGTTCAAGTCCTTTTTGTTTATTTTAATCCAAAGCTTAAAAGCTGCCACGTCGTGGGCAAGATCAAGATTATTCCAATGTAGTTTTTCTTTTTTTTATCAGCATCATCACATGCAAGGCATGAAACCACTAGGTCGCAAAGGGTTAGTGGCTTTGGAAGAATTAGGAACAGAAACATTAATAATAAGCGGAAAGAGAAAAGATTAATCAGGGCAACAGTAGAGAGCGATTTACATTGCATTTAAATTTTTGCTGACAAACGTGGAGCCGGAAGGGAATTCCACAAGCGAGAAGAAGAAACTGTTAGCATAGAATTTACGACTATATCTTGCATGCTTAACTGTAAATTGATAAAAACTCGACGCCAGTCTCGTACTGTGCTTATATTCATAAAGTCTAGTTACCAAAGCGAAGAGCTTATCTTGACAATTACCATGAAAGTTGTTATAGAAATGTGAAAGAGAGGCAAACATGCGGCTGTGGGAAAGTGACTGAGCCGAACCGCCAAATAAAGTCCCATAATATTGCTGATTTTTCTTTTGATCTTATCACGGAGCTCAACGTAAATAGCAGAGGTACCAGCCATATACTAAACAGGGACGAATGGTGGACTTATAGATTCTGGAGAGAAGAAGTGTCTCGCACAACACAGTGAACCGATTTTCATAGTGGCTAACCTAACAATGGATTCAATATAGTCTTTGGCTGAGAACGTTAGCCCGAGAAGCAACGAGCCAATTTCCTAGAGGTTTGCATCAGCGATGATGATGGAAGACAGAGTGGGGTCTCTCAGGCGATTAATGGAGATTAATTTAGGTTTGCAGGTGTTAAAATTAACAAGCTTTTTTGATTTCGACCCCAAAAGTGAATTTTTCAGACTCTTTTTAAAAGAATGGAAAGAAGACTAAGATAAGTGTATGAGTTAACAAGAAGAGTATTTTAAGTAGACTAAGCCCGAGGAAAACTATCGTTTTGTTAATATAAAGTAGATATTTTACGGATAAAACACGTAAGCAGAGATTAATTTCCGGTAATCGACATAAATAGAAGAAATATTCTACGTATTTTTGTTTTCTAATTTAAAAATATTCCTTATGGGAAGTGACGTTTGATTAAAACTAGAATTTAAGTAAATATAAAAAGTTTACACGTATTCAAAATAAAATCCAACACATAAATTTTTGTTTCTGCTCGTCTGTTTCTTTCTATACTTTCCGTTTTCTGGAGCAAATACGTGAAGGCAATATGGTGGGCTCTTTCGAAGTTTTAATTGCAAACGACGGAAGAGATGCGAATAAAGATTTGTGAAAATGACACGGGGTCATGGTTGCCATTAGGCCACGCATACTTGATTTTAACGGGACAATTTTATTGGTAATGTTCTGTCGGCAATTCACATTCTAGCAGGAAGCATAAAATTTCATTGCCACCTCCCAAAATATGAATGGCCATTTGGAAAATTTAAAAAAGAAAACAAAATTTTAATATGGAAGATAGATTCCCGGCGAATTGGCTGACCCAAAGCGTGGTAAAACTGGGGACTCCTAACTATTGCACTCTCTAATTTATAAAGAACATCTCTATGGCCGAATGAAAAGAGATTGTTTTAGAAATTGGCTAAGTTATATAATATTTTAAATCATTTCACTCCAAGAAAGGCAATAAAGCCCAAAAGACTTAAGTGGTTTCTGTGTGTGGGTTTATATAAGGAAATAAATCATACTTAAAAAGAGAGAACGATAAAAGAAGAGACATTAAGAAAACAAAAGATAATGATTAACATGGCATTTAACTTTCTGAAGATCAAATTTGACTAGAAAGCGAGAAGTTCCTATTCTAGTACTGCGTTTAAATAAATAAAATCTAGGTACCAACAATGAAAACTCATCAGAACAATTTACTATGAACATATAGAAATGGAACAAGGAAGCTACGTTACAACGGTGGGAGAGTAACTGGAGCAGAGATGATAGGTCAGGCCAAATAACATTGCAGATTCTTCTTTGGATTTTATCATTAATCTCTAAATTCAAAGCAGACGAACTAGGCCAGATATGTCAACAATATTGCACGCATGGGTGAATAGTGTTCTTTTTTATATACAATTCCCAAATCAATTAACTGGAAAAAGACGCTAACATTTCCTATATTAATTTATGATCACCCACTGACACAAAAACTTAGCCAAAATTTTGGAAGTCATAAAAAGGATTGAAAAATATAATTTAATAATAAAAATATCCTTTGTTCTTTCCTCTTAATAATAAATTTTTTTTTTACGGTATAACTTTGTTTTTATTAAGTTTTGGTGCATTTGTTTTTATCATGTATGCTCATTTTTTTGGTGAATATTTGGCGGTACCTACTTACTGATATATATATATATATATATATATATATATATATATATATATATATATATATATATATATATATATATGAGGGAGAGAGAGAGTCGGCCTGCGAAATCCTGGAGTCGAGATATGGACTCTGAAGCTAACATCAATCAGCTAAGTGACAAATATATACTTGTATTAATTCTATATAATATTTTAATCAATTCATCCCAAGCAAGGTGGGAAGGCCACTAGTATGCGGGGAGGGGGTTTACAGTGAGTGAAAATGAGAGAAGAGACTGAGTATAGCGATGATTGGTGAAAGGACAAAAGATGAACAGGATTCAAAAAATAGAAAATGGTGACTGACTTTGCATTTAACCTTTTGAAGATTGAAGTTGGCAGGGAAGCAAGTAAATGGAAGGTGAGTTGAAGTAGAATTGGCGGTTACAATTAACTACTTTAACATTAAACTGGTGGGACCTAGATGCCAATCTTGTGGCACTATTAAATTCATATATTCCGGGCACCAGGGAAAAGAAGCTCGTCAGAGAAGTTGTCATGAAAATATTTGTAGAAAAGACAGTGGGAAGCCACGTCACGTCACGTCAGCGAGGAATTGACTGAAGTCGAGATACCAAATCAGGATCGATTACATTACATATATATTTTTTTTTTGATTTTGTCAAGAACGTCGAGATGAATAGCAGGAGCAGAACAGATATGGCAGCAGTATTTTAATGCAAGGTCGAATGGTAAATTGGTAAAGGTTTTCTGGCACGACACAGTAGCCCAACTTTCCTTGCAGTAAATGCAGCTATTGATTTGTTGTAGTCGCTGCACATCGAGTCATTTGAAAACTTTATTTTTGGTGACACACTTGTTTTTGTTTTAGGTTCTTAAAAAGGGAAAATAATATCAACTAGCCCGAGATATCCTACTAACAAAACTAAATGCCGAATAGAATCAAACCTGTATATCCTGTTTTAAATCACGGATAGCACTACTGAAGCTGAAGCATGCCGTTAACAATTTAGTCACAGGCGGCTGTCGTGATAACATCAGTCACAAATATTTACTTAATGTATGTACATCTCTAGTTGGCACTTTGTGGTCTAATGGTTAGCAAGCTTGTCTTGCTAGTACAATTCTGACTAGTACAATTCTGAGTAGTGACTGAACCTGCAGCCTTGTGCCACGTCTAAGCTACGCTTTGAACACCTCGGCGCGTTGTAATGGTTAGAAAGCTGGTCTTGCTAGAATAATTCTGACTTAGCAGTGACTTCGATCTTCACTGGGTGTCTCAAGCTTTCGGCCTTGTGCCACGACTAAGCTATGCTTTGGACATCCCGGCGTGGTGCAATGGTTAACAAGCTTGTCTTGCTAAAACAGTTCCGACTGAGTAGTGACTTCGATCCTCACTGCGTGTCTCATGCCTTCGGCCTTGTGCCACGTCTAAGCTACGCTTTGAAAACCACCATCTCTAGTTGGGGTTTATTCGGATCTATATCTGATGCATTCATTTTAGTACCCTACAAAAAACAAAAAACAAAACAAAAAAACACTCACCATTCAAT
The DNA here is from genome assembly GCA_964036315.1 of Acanthosepion esculentum. NCBI lineage: Eukaryota > Metazoa > Mollusca > Cephalopoda > Sepiida > Sepiidae > Acanthosepion > Acanthosepion esculentum. Next base: position 102,260,824 of record OZ038493.1, on the reverse strand, counting down.
CACTCAACTCCAGGTAGGTCTTGCGACCTATCAGTTCAGTAGCACCTCAGCATATTGAGGTCTTTTGTTACTTTGTATCGCCAGAGTGCGTCCATCGCTGGTTGCTTGGCCTGTCGCGTGGCTTATATCACATGATATTCCCCCGCGGCCATCCATCTGAATAGTGCCAAGCACAACGTTGCTTAATTTCGGTGATCAGACGTGAACCGGTTTCCGAAACTTAATCAATAATTTTCAAATATTTTTTTTTTTTCGATATAATTTTATTAAAACATTGAAGAAATAGACAGGGATGTCAACACAAATAAGTGTGCACATTAAAAATAACTTTCATAATAATGAGAAAAGAGTCTCGGATATAAAAAAAAATATCCATTTAAAATATACACGTAGAAAACAATGAATATATAACAAATCTTTGCCAGGAATAAACCGAATGAAATGAAAATCAGTTTTAAATAAAATTTTATCGAAATCGGAAATGGTTCCAAACTTCAAACAACTTCGCTATTCCGCGACCAAAATGTATGTAAAACATTGTCCAATCTATTCACGCCACACTTCACAATAAAAACAACTTAGACGAACATAGAAATATCTTATTGACCGTCGGGTGTAACAATTTTGTAAAAGTAAATTGATTCTTTGCCTTCGAATCGTTGCCACTATTGCAATTGTTTTTGTACTCATAAAAATTGTAAAAACCAATAGTTATTTCCGTCACAAATCTATTTTTTTCACTATTATGTGGTTGCAGTACTTGCATACAGTTTCTATCCAACAGTTTTATTGTTTCTGGTTCGATGCACAGAAAGAGAATTTGATAGGCAGTCACTACAAAAGAGCAATGGACCCGGAATTGGAATTGTAATGTTGTTGAGAATCACAAACAAAAATAGTATTTCGATAGCTGAAAACGACGTGGTTATTTCTTTTTGAATTACTGTCTTAAGCGATCTTGTTCTGTTCTTTTTGCTGACGACCATACACTTGTCGGTAGGCAGAATGTGGAATCGTTTGAAAGAGGAACGACCCAAAGATGAGAGCTACGAACTGAAGAAGTGAAAATCAAACAAGTACAGAAAATTCTGGGAAGTGAATTAACAGATAACAGAAAACGTGAAGGAGAACCGAAGATGCATTAAAATAGTGAAAGCTGATTGCCAAAAGGTATTTAGACAATCAGTCGATTCCATTACATTCACTTATGTCCTATTACCCTTGGGAAAGGTATGAACCCTATTCTTCTCGCCCCAGCTATGGGTAAATAGCAGGACATACCGGGTTCTGTAGCCTTGAATGGTAACTGGTCTACCGCAGAAAGAAATGGCAACCTACTGCAGGAAAACATCTGCCTCATCAGTCATGTATCGAAAGATACATGATCGTCTAAGCATGTATCACGCATGGCACATAACTGACTGAATAAATGTAGTCTTTTTGTTACTCCCCTAAATTCTGTTATGCTATCCATTTACTCATGCTTGATAGTTATGTCATGTTTGTTTTTTCAATAGTTCTAGCCTTCAGCTTACTCTGCGAGTAACAAATTTCCCAAGTCATCTTTCCTCATTATGTGCCCTAAAAATTTCAATTCTCTGTTCCTGATGTTAAATAAAAGTGTAATTTTATTATCCATTTTTTATTAACAAAAAACATCCTCATTGAACACATGTTGGGTCCATGATATTCTCCGTATTCTTCACGCATACCAGTTTGGATTTATTTCTGATTTTACCTTTATGATTTAATTTGAATTCCTAGGAGTTGGTTTTAATGTTAGTTCCCAATAATGCTAACAGTTGAGGCAAATCTACAATTTCACACTAGATCATGTCTCATAACATATTTAATAGACTTTTTTTACCTCCACATGCTTCAGAAAAAAATAAAGATAATTTTTTTTTTTACCTAATTTAAATGTATGGGCGTCACGGTGGAGTAATGGATAGCGGCTCGGGTCGATTTCGAGTCGAATCCATTACATTCACTTACGTGTTAATACCCCAGGGAAAGCTATGAACCCTCTTCTTTTACCCCAGGTATGGGTAAATAGAAGGACAGATCGGGTTCTATAGTCTTGGATGGCAACTGGCCTACCGCAGAAAGAAATGGCAGCCTACTGCGGAAACACATTTGCCTGGTCTGTCATGTATCGGAAGATACATGATCGCCAAAGCGTGTATCACGCATGGTACGCAGGGTGTTCTTTATGACATCAACTATATACATTTTTCCGACGGACTCTTTATATATAAATTTTATAATATACAATATATAGTCTTTATTTACTGTAAATAGGAAGGAATTAATATGCGACATACATAGACGTCATAAATAGGTTTAGCTACACTAAATCTATTTTTATAGTGTTATAATATTAAATAAGAACGTCTGGGTGTCACGGTGTAGTAATGGATAGCGGCTCGGGTCGCATTCCAGTCGAATCCATTACATTCACTTACGTGCTAATACCCTTGGGAATGGTATGAATCCACTTCTTCTCCCCACCCCCAGCTACGGGACAGACTGGGTTCTGTAGCCCTGTATGTCTATTGGTCTCCCGCAGAAAGAAATGACAGACTACTGCGGGAAAACATCTGCCTCGTCAATCATGTATAGAAAGAAACATGATTGCCGTAGCTTGTATGACGCATGGCTGATTTAGACTATCAGGGCAGTGAATGCCGGAGAATTTCCTCAAAGATCAACGAGGTACATGAAGCAATGTAATTCAACAGAAGGACACAAAGAATACAATGGACAGCTCATGTGAGTCAAGGTGAAGTGTTGAGAAAAATGGACACGAAAATTACTTAAAATGAGAGACAGCTGAAATGTTTGTTATGTCTAATGAAGTAAGAGGATTTGGTGATTCTGACACAAATAAGACATACTGACAGCTAGCGAGACAGGGGTAAAGGTGTTAAGTGATATGATAACGGGTATTTAGAGGCTAGTAACTATAAACATTGTTAAGTTCTGCAAAGGATAGGAACTTGTGGGGAACCATGATCGCCCATATTTTTTAAAAAAATCTACCGTTATATTAAAAAGAAATATTAATATATCTCATGAAACAGAAGAAGCAATTTTATACCCATACCAAACGGAACATTTTCCTGGAAGCAAATAGTAAGAAAAGATTTGTATATTAGTGAAGCTAGGATGAGAAAGCAAGAAATGCTTGATAAAAATAGACATAGGAACAGATACTATATTCTAAGTTCCCGATAAATATATCAGCTTCGATTATCTGACAGTCGTTGTATTCGACAACTGAGTAACTAAATAGTTTTAAACTAAATCTATGAATATAGGTTCTGCTTAAATATATAAAGAAATATAGGTATATACGAAAATCTGTATTTAAAACCATATGTTTTATCAGAGTTAGAACATTATCGAGCAGTACCTGTCGGAAATGCATTTACAGAGACAAAACTACCTTCAGCTTCAATATCAGACAGAGAAACCATTTCAAGCTGAACTAAAATTCTTTATCCTCTGACGGTTCGTTTATAATTCTAAATCCCCTTCACACGTCTTTGGAAATAATCGACAACAGAGACTTCAAGCGAGAAAACGATCACGCCAAAGACCAAACCGACAGGAAAGACAAAAGAATTCGGAAAACAGTAACAGCTTAACGATTCCAAATGAGTGTGAATTGTTTTTGTGTGAAAGCTCAGAGGACATTTCATTTGTTGTCTCCCCTGCAGACGGCTACTGTTTCTGGGAGCAATAAAAGAAAACAACCCCTAGGGAATAAGTAAACAGTGAAATATATTCCCTCTCTCTTTTTGTCTGTCGTGTTCATTCAGGACGTGGATGATTATGGCAGGGAAATAAATGTTACGTTGTTAAAAAATGTCCTAAAATTGTTGGTCACTCACTCTTACCGCAGAGCAAAATTTAACCCATACATTGAGAATTTTGTCGATTTAAACCAGTAAGCTAATCATATTGGATAGTGATTTTTCCAAGCGTAGCTTAGATGTGGCACAAGGCCAAAAGTATGGGGCACCCAATGAGGATCGAACTCACTTCTCAGTCGTAATTGTTCTAGCGAGACAAGGTTCTTAACCGTTACACCAACTTGAAGGTGCCCAGTCGTCGTTTTGGATAGATCAGTTATGTCACCTCCTTCCAATTCATTTATTTTGAGGTCTAATATGTATACATTTTCGGCAGATCTGTGACGACGATAACGACGTTGAAACACCGGTTCTAGTAAAATTAGCGTAATTCAGCAAGGTCAAGTCCGTATCTAGATGGTTGACTGGGGAATACAAGGTAGTGAATATGCAGTTGGTTTCGTGGCTTGGGATGAGAAATCGGACAACCGAGTTCGAATTCCAATCAGGTTTGTTACATTTACTTACGAATAAGCCTTGACCGATCATGAATCGAAAAGAGGTCTGATCGCCTAACCGTGTCACATCTATTTCTACCAACACTTATTCAGCCAGTGAGGTAGGGTAATGACCCATTCCTCCCGATGTAACTGGGAAAGGCCGACGATCTAACAAAGGGTATTCCAGCCTCAGAAGAAAAGTGACTTCAAGTATGCTTGATTTGCTAGGTCATATCGATATCTTTGTGAGTGACATAACATGATAGAGAGGGATTTAGATCCGAGTAACAGGATCAGTGTTTTCATATACAACCTAAATCGGATGCAATATTACCGTGTCAATCGTTATATTTTGTCTTAATTCCCGTTATTTTATTTCTCTCTCCTGAATGGTGTTTTTTTTCATATTATTTCATACTCCTTGTGTCTTAGTGTCTATTGCCTTGCTCTTAGGTAAAATGATTTAAAAAATCTTGCATAATGTAAGGTGATGAATTGCCATTAGAATTTGCTGTTTCAGACAACATATTCTAATTTTTAAATAAATCAAGATCTATTCAACAAAAAAGATTATACTAATATATCCAAGTGATGGGTAAAATGTGACCCGCTCGCTTCTTCCTCACTTATTCACTCACATACTCTCACACATAACGACATGCATAAGCAAAATTTCTTGAATTTTTAAACTTTCGTCGAAAGTAACTTTTTATCATTTTAAACCATTTTTAAACGATTTTCACCAAGGAAGACGTGTAAATATCTTTTTCTTTAGAAACGGAAAACGTTCATAATAATTCTTTTATTTTAAAAAAGTTGTTTTTTTTTTATTTTTAAGTTAATACTTTAGAAATTAATCACACGAATCGGCGTGTGTTAATGACCCTGTGATCTGTTTTAATATTATACAGTGTAACCCGGATATAAGAGAGTTGTCGGGACCGGAGAAGAAATCTCTTATATCCGAGTTTGGTCTATTATATATACATTAACACAGGCTCTAATTTGGGACCAGAGAAAATCTCTCTTATATCCGGGTTACACTGTACTTAAAATTTCAATTATAGGAAGATTTTTTCTCCAAAGAAAAAAAAAACAAAAAAACAAAACTTTTCGCAATTTCTAAGACAGATGCTCACGCTTATGTTATTCTGTAGTGAAAATAGCGAAAGCAGCTACAACGAAAAATTAATTCGAATTTGGTTGTTTGGCCGATCTTTTGATGATCCATATTCCATAGGCTCCACTAGTCTGAATAGGGTGTCCGTGCCTAATATATGCTTACGGCTGGCTTTGAATTTTTGTTTTCCTACCTAATTCCAAGTGCCACACATTTGAATCAAAGACAGAACACAGTACGCTACAAGATGCACAACTTGTGTTGCGCAAAGCTTCTGCCTGAGTGAGTAGTTTGAAAGTTGATGTGCTGGTAGTGCCAAGGATACTGGCCTGTAAAGTAGAACCTGTGACCAGAGTTCAAATTTCGGACAATTCTGTTGCGTTTATTTACACATCATTACCCAAGGAAAAGGTTAGGATTCATTTCTTTTCTCTTTTAAGTAGCCGGGTAGACTGGGCTTTTAGAAGTCGATAGCAACCAGTTTAATATTAGATTTAGTTCAATGTTATTGTCGTTTGTAGAAACCGTTATGTAAGTATATCACAATCGGTGACATAGGACAATGGTAAACGCTAAAAGCACTGCACTGACAGGAATGAATCTCCACAAGCTAACCAAAAGCTGAGTCCCATGGAAGAATGGTAATGTTTTGCGTGTGGAACAATCGTTGGGAAGTTATTAACTTAGAATTCTTAAAACAATGAAACATTAAATGCGCTTTTATACGCTACAATGTTCCCATAAAAGCACCCTTTGTTCTTCATGAAGAAAATAAGTGTTTACCAACACAAAGTGCAGCAGGAATAATCCAGGAAAACAATCTTGGAAATAAGTTAGTCTGTTGTACCAACCCCACCATATTCACCTGACCTGATACTAACTTTTTGATCGCTCCAATGAATTTTTATTAAAATTGACATTAAGTCTTGGTAAATTTCTACAATAAAACCTACACTAGATCATCTACAATGTATATATCTATAAAATATACGTTTATCTTGAAAGTATAAAGTTCTGTAAAAATATCTGTAGTTGAAGCTATAAAATTGCGGACAAAACCTTATCAGAAAAGAGCGATGATGATAATAAATTTAAAATCAACATTCCTAAAATTAGATTACGGAGAATATTTTCCAAAAGTTTTAAGTTTGCTTATTGCTTAAACATTATATAAAAAAAGGCGCACACTTCATTTTCTTAAATTATGTTTTGCAGATAAATTCTCCATAGACCAGAATTAACCTGTCATCAGGCTCTCAACACGTCAAAACAACTATTGCCCGGTTAAAATCACAGCTAATGTCGTTTATGCGAACTTTTAACCTTAAAGAAAATAATATTTTTTTAAATCAGATTAATTATACTTTAAAGTGGTTTATATTTCTCAAATAAAGTTTCAGAAAAGTCTATTTTATTTTTGGAAGATTTTTTAATAATGAGAATTACATTTCGATGAAATACGATTAAAAATGTTCGCTAATCAGCTATCTTAGCAAATAACTACTTCCAGTGAATTTAATTTAATTCTTGAAATACAGCAAAGTATTTTGCTTATTAGAAACATTTAATCTATTAGCTTCAAATTAAAACTAAAATAAATGCTTTAAGAAAGTTATTTTATTTTTAAAATTCATTTTAAACCTTTTTTTCTGTTTTTTGTGGAGGTACCTAGTGTTATGTTTTGGTATAAACCAATTTCTTTAAGGTTTCTGTATTTTCAAATAGTCTTTTTGTTTTCCTTGTAGTATTTATGTTATAAATGGACTAAGTGAACATATTCTGTTAACCTGTGTTTCAGCGTACAAAAGAATTGAAATATATGGATATATTTTCTACCATTGTAACATGTCTCCAGACATTCCTAAATAATTGATGATAATACCTGAAGCAAGAATACCAGCTGAATTTTTTACAAAATTCTTTAAAAAATATCAACTAGTTTCTAATAAAAAAAAGTACAGCTCTATTCAATGTATACTTACTCGTTTTCTCTCTAATTTAAAAGGTCTCAAATTCGGGTCGTAAACCAGTGACTTTGGGTCTATGTTCACTGGCGACTGTTGCTTCCCTTTTTCACACAGTGTCCAATCCGGGTTGATCTTTCCCCAATACTCCGGCCCTGAAAACAAGGAGAAACATTCAGTTAGTGGATGGAAATCGTCAATTATCGGTGTATTGGAATTTTGGGTGGTTTTATATTCAATCACATCGTGAAAAGACTTGCACAGACCGAACTAAAAATGGAAATGCCATTAACATTGGGCTTTGGCGTAAAGAATCCGCTGAAAAAGGAATGAAACGTCTAATAGAGCAAATACAAGTTTTACTATAATGAGATCCTACGATGAATTACTTGCAATAATCGAGAAGGTCGTTCAGCAGTAGAATGAAGAAGCCTAAAGGCCCCGCTAGAAATATGTCTTATGAATTATCACGAGCGTACATATTGTGAATTAAAATGAATGAATGAAAGAAATAAATGAAAGAAAGAACGAAAAGGAAGGAAGGAAGGAAGGAAAGAAGGAAGCAAGCAAGCCGTCAGTTAAGACATTGTACAAATTGGCAATATGTAGCTGCAATAAATATAGAACGATACCGGGCAAAATGCGAAAAAAATTATCTAGTTTAGAAATTTTATTTTTTCTTAACTAAGTAAAATAACAATTTTCTGCCCAAAACAAGGCTCAAGAGCCACTCTCTGTAGAGGGTTACTGGATGAGGCATGTTATAGTAATCTAAGAGGAGGTAAGAATTAAACATTATGAGTATGAGGACGATAGATAACGATTCACTCTTGACCTAAAAGTTTATAGTGTTCCGTAAAGCATGCACGCGGCTGTCTGTTCCACAATGTAATGGGGCTTGGGTTTGGGGAAACAATATCCGAATGCAAATTCATCCATACAATTGGAATATGGAGAAAAGCAGCTTACTTTGACTCTGTTGGCGTATCATGGTGAATCCTTGCTATAAAGGTCTGAGCAGCTCGAACTAATGAATAGACCTCATTGTTTTATAGCGAAGTTCACCCTTTACAAGGTCCAGTGGCCACTTGAGGTAGAGGGTTACGTTTAGAGGCGATTTGCCTGTATAGCAGAAGGAGATAACGGTTAACCCTAGCCTTGAACAGGTTAAGATTGCAGCGATCCGGGAAACATCCTGTTTGGAATCCGTTCCATAGGGTAGTTGTTCGCGGGAAGAATCTGTTCGAGTAGAACTTACTTGTCACCGATGTGATACGGAGAGAATATGGGTGGTTCGCTACAATGTAAGTGGCATAGCGTATTCTTGTTGTGAAGGTTTTTTCTCGCCGGGACCAGGAAATGTAGTTCGTCCGAGCACTATTCGTGAGAACAGTGAGAGGCTTGCCACATCCCGCCTGTAGGAGAGAGGTTGAAGAGTGGAGAACAGTTCATCGCCCACAAAGGCTTGGAGGCACTTCTGAACTCTATCAAGGCTGGAGAGTGAGGTCTCGGCAGCGTCTGCCCAAATATAACAGCAGTACTTCATTTTTGGTCAGATTTGGTTCTTGTAAAAATAGAGTATAGCAGGAGGCGCCAGGTACATACTGGAGCGATACAGGGGACCGACCATTTTACCTGCATCCTTAGCAATGATTCGTATGTACGAGTTCCACTTGAAGTCGCGTGTGAGCTTGAGGCCCATCAGTCTTTCTAGGAACGGTCCTTCCCCGAGAGGACTTAAATTCATTCAGACGTAGTTTGTGGTCAGATCGGTGATGATGGATTGTAACTAGCTTGGTCTTCGAGGCATTGAATGTAACCAGACAGTTTTTACCCCATTGGGTAGCTTATGCAAGATCGGAAGAGAGTGAAGTCACCAATCTTTGGCCATAGTGAGTTTTAGAGGTGCGCCCGTATCAGCTGAACATTTACCATGGAAATAGCGATGGGATAGCGTCTGATGATGCAAATTAAGACTGCTTATGAGAGGAGAAAGGGTTTCATTTAGACTGCCTGGTTCAGAAACGTCTTCACTATTTGAGTTCAGATAGGGAAGGCTTATTCCCTGAATGATTTTAAGTAACGCGTCCTATTCATTGTAGTGATTTTGAGGAAATATTAATCATATATTTATTTGCTTTATTCTGAAATTTTGGTTGCGAAAATCACCTTGTTAAAATGTAAGATTTCTAACGTTTACTTTCCAAACAAAATTGGCTCAACATAGTGTAATCTTCAGCCATTTCAATATTTAGCCGTCTATCATAGTAAACCAAACTTCAATATAATTCTCATGCTCATTTGCTTTGAAATAGATTATTATTCTTTTTTTTTATTATCATGGATGTGTTTTATTCAATTTAGGATTTTTAATAGGTTTTCTTCGGATAGGATATAAAATATTTTCTATTTGCTATCCAGATTCATCCTACATTTTATCTTGAAAAAACTACTGCTATTATAATATCGGATGTTTAAAAACAGTGATAACAAAAACAAAAACCGTAAGAAGCTGAATGAAGTCGGTTAGGCAAGACATCGAGACTCATCGGAAAACAGAAATTTAAAGTTTAAAGTTTCTCTCGATGTGTAATAAGAAACAGTTCTTGTTTATATTTAAGTTCTCTACACACTAGGAAAATATTTAGTCTGAAGAAATCCGGTTGAGGATCGAAACTCTTTACATAGGATTCTTTTTCAATTATTAATTCAAAATATAATGGATCTATTGAGGAGGCACTGTGGAGTAATGGATAGCGGCTCGGATGGAGAAATCGGAGAGACGATTTCAATTCCAGTCGAATCCATTTCATTCACGTATGTGCTAATACCCTTGGTAAAAGGTATGATTCCTCTTCTTTCCCCACTAACTACGGAAAAATAGCAGTTGTCTTAGTTGGAAACTGGTCTACCTCGGAAGAAAATGGCAACCTACTGCAGGAAAAATCTGCCTTTTCAGTCATGTATCGAAAGATACATGATCGATTAAGCGTGTATCACGCATGACAGATAACTGACTGATTGTGTGTAAATAAGCAGATTTTGCATATCATTGATAGAGATTATGGCGATTTTCCAAATGTAGCTTATATGTGGCATAAGGCTGAACTCGAAAATCGTACTCACTGTTCAGTCGAATTTATCCTAGCGAGACAAACTTGCTAACGATTACACCACGTCGAAGTACCCTCGGGATTTTCTAAGCGTTGCTTAAATGTGTCATAAAGCAGAAAGTATGGGGCACCCAGTGAGGATCGAACTCACTACTCAGTTGTAATTGTTCTAGTGAGACAAGCTTACTAACCATTATACCTCGTAGAAGCGAACACATTGATAGTAATTAGTGACTACGATCTACACTGTCTGTCTTATAACCTAGTACCAGAAATAAAATTATTTGTTAACTTAAAACAGAATTGAATTAATTTGTTTTCATTTTGTCTCATATTTGTATCGCCTATAGAAAAGAATTTAAAATTAAACTTATAGCGAAAACCACCACAGAGACGATAGTTATAAACAAGCAAGTGACAGATAGACAGAAAGACAATGATGTTTGTTATAACTGCGTAAGTTTTCATAGAAATATCTTGTTAGGAATGATTTTCCTTTTCTATTTTCGATAGAACATTTCAAGACATTTGGAATCCTGTCTTCAAATATATTTTATGCGCGCTGTATACAAAAAGAAAGCAAAATATGTCTCCGTTGAAATCTGTGGAGAGATAATTGACAAAAACTAAAAGCCCAAACTATTTACCATTCCTAGGTGCTTCCGTTTTTCTTCTAGATTTAAATAATATTAGAAAACTAGCAAAAATAATTCAATAATCAGTAATGATAACCCTAGAAGTAATTTGACCTCAACAATAACAAGTAGGTTTTCAAGTTCCATTTCTTTATCTTGCTGAAATTTGAATACCCTTAGCGGTGAAGAAAAACTCGCTTCCTCGATGAGTTTTAAAAGACATAAACAGTTATTAATATTAGTGAGAGAAAGTGTGAGAGCGTGGAAAAAAGGCATTATTTGACAGGAATAAATGAAGATGACACGCGAAAGATGAGAGAAAAGGAAGTCAGAGGAAAGAACAGTTGGACGTGGGGAATTGGAAGCTGCATAATGTAAGATGTAATGCATTAAACATTAAAAAAATTCCAATCTTTCATCAAATTATGTTTGACAATCTACATCATGTAATCGAGAACGAATACCACTTAGTTAAATGAGTAAGAGAAGAAACTTAAAAAGAACCAAATTGACGAACAAACAAAATATTCAATAGAAAACCACGAATAAAAGCAAAACTGTAAACAAGTTATGGCAGTCGATAAGAATGGTGAAAAGAAAATGTAACTGTCATCACTTTAGTAAATATAGTTCCACCATATATAGAGTGTTTGTTTAAAGTAATTGCAAAATAAGAGCTTGTAGTTATATCAAGTTGGCTTGTTAAGTTCTCAAGTTCCGCTTATGAGCCGCATTCTTTCAGGAAGAGTGATCAGGATTCTCGAAAATTTCCTACCTGTCGTAGCTCTAAGCCGTGTTTATTTCTTCAATGTCCCTTTAAGTCTCTGTTCCGTTATCCATACAGTGATTTACTAAACGAAACTTAGGTGTGGCACAAGGCCAAAAATATGGAACACCCAGTGAGGATCGAACTCACTACTCAGTCGTAATCGATCTACTGAGAAAATCTTTACACCACATATAAGTGTCCAAACAGTTTTCTAAACGTAGCTTAGTTATGGCACATGGCCGAAAGTATGGGACACCCAGTGGATCGAACTGAATCGTGGTCAGTCTAGCGAGACAAGCTTGCTAACCGTTACATCACGTCCAAGTGCCTATGTGGGAGGTATAGTGATTTACTAAGCAAAACTCAGATATGTCAGAAGACCGAAAATATGGAGCACTCAGTGGGGATTGAATCCACTACTCAGTCGTAAAGGATCTTGCGGATCAAGTTTAACAACCATTGCACCCGATCGAAGTGCCCATTCCGCTATCATATACACAAGTTCGTTAGATTCGTTACCCATCGCTTCTCTCTGCTCTTCCTATCCTATAAGTGTCAAATTCACCAAACCCTCTTTCCTCATTATGCATATAAGTAATTACAACGCTTTTAGGTTGTAAGTACAAGTGTTTTTTTTTTGTTTTTTTTACTTTGCTTTCATTTTCGAGAATATACTCTCATTGTGTCGGTACATATATATCCGTGCATGATATTCCTTTCATTCCCCAACAGAACCAAACTTCTCTTGCCACAAGTTTCCTCTTCATCTGTTGGATAACTATCCAGCATTCCCTATCATGGGAAAAGATTGATATTACATAGCGATTCAGCACTTTCCTTAGTTTATAAAGAACATTTTCTGTTTCTTAATACTTTGTTTAACTTCTGGAATTCATAACTAACACTAAATATTAAGAAATCATCTTTTTTGTGCCGTGTCTTTTCAGGATGTTGGCGATCAAGTCTCTTTACATCTTCCTGTTCCTTGTAGAAGTATTTGTCTTTTTACTAATCCACCCATTTTCTGTGTTTTCTCACTGTTCCCCACCCCGATGATTGCTATCAGTATACCCTTTCAGTGCTAAATTCTCCCCATATGAAAAAAAAAATCTTTCCCCATATGTGTCCTATAAATTTCAGGTGTTTTTTCTCATTCGGAGCACAAGTGAACTTTACTTCCTATTTTCATAGGTTTTTGATGTTACCTTAACCCCCCCCCCCACCTCTAACGTTGTGAGGAAATAGTCCTGCAAATACATCGATAATGGATGATTTATATGACATAAAAATTTTGGCCAATTTCACGTGGTGTAATGGTCAGTAAGATTGTCTCGCGAGGTCAGTTACGAGTAAGTCGCTATATTATATAGCAATTCAGCGGCTTTTTCCTTTTAATCTTACGGAATCATATTTCTTAATACTTGGTTACTTTCTGGAAAGCATCGTCCGCTATTCTGGTACGACTTCAGGTTTGTGTCACATATTCCATTGCCTAATAAAATACTTTCCAAATTAAATTCTGTAGTTAAGAAAATAAGTCATAGTTAATGTCATATAGAACGCCCTGCATGATACACGCTTAGGTGATCATGTATCTTTCGATCCATGACTGACGAGTCAGATTTTTTCCCGCGGCAGGTTGTCATTTCTTTTTGCGGAAAACCAGTTCCCATCCAAGGCTATAGAACCTAGTCTGCTAGGAGGGGTAAGAAGAAGAGGATGCATACCTTTCTCAAGGGTATTAATATGTACTGGTATTAATACTCGACTGGGATTCGAACTCGGCTCTCCGATTCCTCAACCCGAGCGCGCTATCCATTACTCCGCCGTGTCGTCCATTTTTATCTAATATTATAGCATTATAAACATGGGTTTAGTGTATAAATATTTGTATGGCATTTGGGCAAAATTAACCTCGCAGATAACTCGATTTTGCATATTAATTCCTTCCTATTTACAGCAAATAAAGACCATCCATATATTGTATATTATTGAATTTATATATATATATATATATATATATATATATATATACAGAGTCCGCCAGAAAAATGTATGCACACTTCAGTAAAGGGAAAACATAGACATTGTAATACTAAATTTATTCAGATATTACAAGACTAATCATTAAGTTACCTTTGGACGCGCCAACCACAAGAGAGGATCAAAATAGTGGTCTTTAGTTTTCATATATTAATAAGGGGAACTACTGATTGGGTAACGTTGACCAAAGTGTTCAGTGTGATTTCTGCACATGCATTTTCAATTTCTTGTCTGCGATACACACCATCTTTTAATAAACAATGTTATTGAAATTTGTTAAAACTACGAAAGGCAAGTTTCTCCTTTCTTGAGGCGAATATACATTTTTGGTGGACTCTGTCTGTCTGTCTGTGTGTCTGTCTGTGTGTCTGTCTGTGTGTCTGTCTGTCTGTCTGTCTCTCTCTCTCTCTCTCTCTCTCTCTATATATATATATATATATATATATACATATAGTATTATAGAGTTAAACTAAGTCAAATAATGAAACAATTGCATATGGGTAAACATTAACCTAAACGATATTTAAAATTCGAATATCAAACAAGGGAGATTATTTTGAACCATTTTGGCAAGATATACGGAAGCGGGAATTTCTTCCTTGTAATATGATCAATTAACAGAAAAACTATACTAGAAAATCAGCTATTATCAGAATAATCCCCTAAAAGTATTATAGTTTTTGTTTTTATTGCAAATGCTTTTCCACAGCAAATTGGCTAAGATGGAAAATATTTTGTTAGTGCTTTCATATGACTCTACGAAGTAATGGTATGGAATTAATTATAAGGAACCATTCGGCATTCATTGACAGAGCATATAGTACTACTGTTGGTCGAAATTTATAAAATATTTCCCTTAAAACAAGTTTTCAGGAAAATAAGCTTCTCAAGATCAGTAACCGTTTTCATTCTTTTCAGTTTTGATGGGCGCTTTGATTTGAAGTAGTGTGGAATGTCACTATCTTCATTATGATACCATTTTCTCTTTTAGCGACATATCTTAAAAATATTAACTTCTACGCTATACCAAACAGTATGCAGATATTGCTCCCTGGAATTCATAATTAAAAAAATATAATCCTTATAATTCCTTATTCCTTAAATTTAACTATACTGTCCCCTAAATATAACAGCCGCTGGCCGATAAATAAACTAGTTCCTTATACAACCGGTTTCTCAGATCAATAATTAAAAATGGATTGAAGTAAATGAATCCTCTGGGGATTAAAGAAAACCCGTAATCCGATTTTATAGACTATCGCTATATAATGAAAGACATTTACCAGATAAGATAAATATCACTCGAAGACTTTCAGGCAATCCAACGAGAAGAGAAAATAATGGTGTAAACGAGATGCTAACTTTCCCCACTATGGTAAGATAAAAGATTAGGAAGGAAACACCCAATAACACTAGACAGAAGTATTACAGTTAGTTCACTTGAGAAATTTATTTTCCTGAAAAACTGTTCTCAGAGAAAGCTTTTATAAATTCCAAACATCAGTAACAATAAGTGTTCGGTCAATAAATGACGATTATTTTCTGCTATTCTAACCATTATCATCTCTCTCTTTCTCTCTCTCTCTCTTTCTCCATATATATATATATATATATATATATATATATATATATATATATATAATTTTAAAAATGTGTGTGTCTGTATGGATGTGTGTGTGTGTGTGATCGAGTGTTGCTTATGCATTTCCATAGTTTTCATCCGATTTCGATGAAATTATTTTGTTTGACAGATAATTCTTCATTGCCGGTTTTGAGTCCAAATTGTTGGCGAATATAGCTCTCCACTACATCCTGCCCATTATAACCCTCATCAACGTTTTACTTTTTACTATCTGGTCTTGGATATATATCTTTCATAAAAAATTAATAAAAATAAATAGTTTAAGTTATTGCAATACCATTATTTATTATTATGCAGTTCCCTTTTCAGGCGTCCCCTTTAAATTGTTAACCTCTCCCCATTTAGGGATGTGTCTCAGTTGCACCCAAATGTTTTTACTAATATTGATTTTCAGGTGGGCTGACATTAAATTTAAACTGCTTCAATTGAAAGGCAAAAATTCCCAGTAATGAAAGACTCGGTCAAATACTGCTAGATTGGATTTCCTGAAAGTCTTCGAGAGGCCATTGCAAAGTTCTCGGTTCCGGAACACTTCATTAACCCTGACCAAATGATAAACATTTTGAAATTTTTTAATCCATTCTTCATCGAGACGAGACATCGACAGCATCAATTCGTATATATGAAAGCTTGACTCAATCCTAAAATCTAACCAAATGATCAAAATAGTTAAATCTAGACATTTTTTCTTTTGGAATTCCTTCTTTAATCAGAGAATATTTTAACATTCTCTTGTGTATAAAAAGGCGTGTTATAGAGTAATTGGCAGGCGTTCATTCGATCAAATCAAGACGAATGATTTTTTACACTCCTTCGTCGAGTCGATAATTTTTCAACACCTTCTGGTAGCACCAATTGCCATTTGAGTCTGGTATATTTATAGATATATGGTTCTGAGCCATGGACTGAAGTTTCAGAGAAAATAAAAACAAATACGACATTTAACACCAGGAAGAGAGTTGAAATTTTTATGGTTCTTTATAAAGAAAGAGGGCTGGGAAGATTTGACACTGACAGGACAGATTGAATGCAAGAGTGACAGCAGAAAACAGCGCATGACCTACCTAACAAACTTGTTTAAATGGATAGCCGAACATGGTTTACAAAAAGAAAATTTATTAAGAGCTACAAAGGACAGGACATTGTGGTGAGTCATGATCGTCAACGTACTGAAGGGACACGGCACATAGAAAAAGATAGTTACAGAAATGTAGGCATCAGGGTAGCGTAATAACACACAATAAAAAAATGTCATGCATAAAGTGAACATGTATAGGGAGTATGCTAAACAGCTGCATAATATCTAGACTCAAGAATGACAGTGGATGCCATTCAATCTCCTCATAGATGAAGAAACTTGATGAAACAGATGTGAGTCTACTGTTGAATATGAAGAATATCATGGATAGAACATGCGAGAAACAAGGAAAGAAGGAATCTTAAGCGAAATAGGAAAAATAAGAAAACAAATTTGAAATGAAAAAGAGATATTTGAAACTTCTGGGAACCGTAATGAGAAAAGAGGGTCTTGAGAATTTAGCCCTAACAGAACTTAGTGAAGACGAGAGAAGCAAGAGTAATATATGAGTAACGTACTTGACAAGTATTTGAATTGATATCAGAAAAAAAAGCACAAACAATTGTATATGCGTAGAAGTTATTAGAGCAACGAGAGCAGGAAGTTGTGGAGAGCCCTGACCAGAACTGAACGAGCATTACAAATGAAAGAAGATTACGCAGCTCATGTTCTACTTTCTCTTGTTGGTGCCTACCAATTTTAAGTCGACTTTATTAATCCTATTTAATTTGAGGATATTTCGGCTTTGATAAATTAAATAAACCTTGTGGTAGGAGAAATTTGAAGTTTAGACACTGCCTATTTGAAATTTTTAGTTGAGAAATTATTTGAGCAGAAGTAAGTAATAATAAAATAGGATAATTACAATAATTATGATAAAAGTTAAGAGAGACAAAAGATCCATTCTTACCGTAGATCTTAACATTCACGACATTGGAATTTTTCTCTTTTTTATGTCTTGAACTATTATTTTTTTAAGTCATGAATTTTTATATTTTTTCAAAAACGAATCGCTGAAGACTACTCTTGCGCTTCTGAATCGTTACTAGGTAAGTCTTATGGATTGTTTACTTATGTGGCTGACTGTAGGTTTCAGTTACCTACTGAAAGTGAAGCCGCTCATGGCGGGAACCGCACTACCCCTGCATAAGACCAGCATCAAAATATTCGTGGAATCCTGCTACATAAAAATCTAATCAATACCATAAAAAACTGCACAAAACTTAGTTGTGAAGTGTTTAAGAACTGAGGATGAATGTCAGGACCTTAGACAACATCAACCAAGTTTCGTCGTTCCGTTTTATAAATCTCATTTTGCTATAGAGAAAAACCGAACAACGAAACTGGACAGGATTTGGATAAAGGCCTAACATTCATCCTCAATTGTTAAACACTTCTCGGCTAAGTTCAGCTTATTAAATACATCTGATCGCTTCCCTTATGTACTTTTCATCCACTTTAAGCAAATCATTCGTAAGGCCGTTTGCTACGCTTCAATATCTTTATGCAGCTAATGATGTAATGCATAGGAAGACTTTCAAACCAAGATGTTTATTGCTAGATTTATCCTATTTGAATACACATCAATGACAGTCATGTTGTTACGGGAATTCGGGTATGATTGGGTAAAAACATGTCTCCTGGAATATTTATCTCACAAACATTACTGGTGGACTCAATGTGAGTCCAAGTAAAAAAGTATACACGAAAGACGAAATATAAAACAAACGACAATGTAAAAAGGAAATAACATGTGACGAAAAAAGAAAAATGAAACTGGTTATAATAAGAATGTGCTTGTATGTGTGAGTGTGTGTGTGTATGTGTCTGTATGTATGTGTGTGTCTGTATGTATGTGTGTGCGTGTGTGTGCAAGCGCCTGCGAAACAAGAGTACAAAAGTTGAGAGAAAATCATGACAATGAATGTGTCCCAGTGGAGGATACTTTACACACGTGCAAGACCAGACCTAAAAGGTTGTAAAAGAGACTAGAGAGAGAAATGCACGCCTTTTTATAGGCTTAAAGAGCGTCCCGGAGCGAAGACTTTTTTTGCAAAGTGGGATAACACACAATGTGATCGACTACGTTAGATTTAGTGACAGCAATTAGAAAGCGCGACGTTTAGGTGATTACGAGTGTAATAGATGCTATCCTCATTCAGTGTCTCGCTACGCTGTTCATGTGACAGTTTCCGGCATGTTTAGTAAATGTCGACATATATTGGCTTAAAGCTTTTGTCCATAGAGAGCTAATTAGAAAACACGACATTCAGTTATCTCCTGTTAATTCACCTCTCCAAGTTCACCACTGATAACTGACATCCATTAGACATGGAATGTGGAACTAAAACAGTCTACTCCAGCGAGCGAAATAAAGGGTTCAGTTCGACATTCCAAACACCTGAAGAAGGCCGCAGCGTAAAATAGCCGAGACGCTGTGATAAATATGGCAACAAAGATGAGGACAATAGTCCAAATAATGTAAATAGTGTACTTCCCATATGTAAAATTTTTCTGTGGGTCTAGCATAAAAAATAACTTAAAAAAATAGAGAACTCATTAGCACAAGTAACACGAGAATATTTATAATGATAAAAGACCGAGGGAGACCTCGTTACAGTGGTGAGAAAGTAACTGATGTTCAGTTTCCACTATCAGGGAAACATAATATTTCTTCTGCACTTTTTATTCGTGGCCTTGTGGCAAGCAAAGCTAAGCTTAGTAAATAACAATCATAAATTCTATGGTAGGTCAAAGTTTGAGGAGAGATACATATATTAGGTTTGTACAAGTTGTGTTAATCTCTTCGACTATTCTTTGTTAAATTTGACCCTCCTGGGATGGCCTACTATTGAGATACTTTGCTAGAATCTCCATAATATATTTCCTACATACCACTGTCAGCATCTCTTACGTCATCTCATATGTTTCTGGATAAAACCCAACAGAAACGTATCAACAAGTGCAAAGCTTAATACTTAAAAAGGCGGCAAAACATGCTCAAAGAACAGGAAGAACTGCGAATATCCAATGGATTCTTTATCCCTCGGCCACCTTTCGATCATGATTGTATATTACTTTCATGTTTCTTCCGTCGCCAGTCAAGCATCATAGTCCATTGATAGCTATCCAGTTAATTTTTCTCTTGCCATCTGGCCTCTCCCAGCGATGATCATACATGAATGTTCTTTATCTTTCTATCCGGATTTCCTTCATATCCACTAGCCCATATTTGAACATTTATTCACGCATCATAACGCGTCCATGCAAGAACATATGCATATTAATAACTACTCTGAACTGAAAACGTATTTCCGGACAACGCAAGTAGGAAGTGAGATACTAAAGACATTTTTTTTTATTTTTTTCATTACAGTGTCGTATATTTACAACTACTTCAAGCGGTTTTTTAGTACTTGTAAAAATTCTTGATACATTGCTATTTGAAAAACAAAAAACGCATGAGTCACAATGTTCTTTTGAAAAAAAAACACTAAGTATTTGCAAGTCAGAGCTTTCGATATAATTACTTAAAAAACGAATAGGTAAAAAGCTAAAACCAATAGTTGTCTTTCTTTTAATGGTTTGGTTAGGTTTGTTTTACGGCATATCAACCTCAATGGGTTATTTAATGCCTATAAAATTTTCATTGTTGCTAATATTTTTTCCCAATATCTATTTCTTGTAATATTTCTTCCTTCAAAAATCTATTTCTGGTAAGAATTTTCCTATGCTGGTAATATTTTTTTTCAAAATATATCGCTGGTAATATATTTTTTCAAAAATGTATTGCTAGTAATAATCTTCTTTACAAAGTATTTCTGGTATTAAATCTTATTTTTACACTTTCATGGTGTTTTGACACGAGTTTGGGTGTAACTATTTGCTCATAGCTGGGACCCTAACTGGTGCTACCACCCCGGGTCAGGATGGACCTGGGAACATCAACAATTAAGAGGTGGTTCCACGCTCTTCAAATACTCCTGATCAGAGGCCTTGCTGCTGGACGTAGTTTATCCTCTTACCCAGGACGCGGATGTAGTTTATCGTCATAACCAGGACGGGACTTTCTTTTAATGTCGCTGCTGTAAAATTCATTGAATGTAAACTAGTCGTTTCTTCCTTCCAATTTTCATACGAATGACCAAACTACAAGTATGAGAGTCGGATTTAAAACGGAGTCTAAAAAATTGCTTTCCTCGATAATTCTATTAAGGAGATATAGGTTAGTGATTAACTATGTCGATCCTTTTCGATTAAATAGGGATATATAATTCATCATCTTTTCAGTCTTTTGTGATGCCAACGAATATTCGTTGTCACTTTCGTAAATGTTCGTTGGAGAAGAGATATTATAATTGCAGATACAACTATAGTACGCCGTTGAACAATACTGGTGTCAGACGCCTTCGAATTGCATTCCCACTAATAGCACTTGCTCGATAATACTCGCTCAAATACTAATACGTATAGAGAATAGTGTAGAGAAAAGAATGGCGATCCGTATACTAATAGAGGATAGAGTAGAAATAGTGATCCGTATAGGATAAAGGATAGAGTAGATATAACAATCAATTGACACACGCTATCTTCCATATATGCGTTTTACTCTATTGTCACGTGGTTTACTTAATTCAATAATGGGGTCGCCTGTGTTTGCTAACTGGCGATATATGTTCAAACACAAGTGTCGGCAGCGACACTATATTCCGATGTAGCATACAACAAAAATGGTCACAATAGCCACTATGATGCAAAATCATACTGAGAATGAAAGAAACAGAGAAAAATATCGAGGAGAGTGCACAATAAAAGATCGATGTTCAATGATATTGAACATGTCGCTTGACGTTGCATTTATTTTTTTTTGACCATCGTAGTTAGCAGAAGTCAAGGTGGAGTAATGGATAGCGGATTGAGAGCCGAGTTCGAATTCCAGTCGAATCCATTATATTCACTTACGTGCTAATACCATTGGGAAAAGTATGAATCCTCTTCTTCTCTCCCCAGCTATGGGTAAATAGCAGGACAGACCGGATTCTATAGCCTTGGGTGGCAACTGGTCTACCGCAGAAAGAAATGACAACCTACTGCGGAAAAAATCAGCCTCGTCAGTCATGTATCGAAAGATGATTATCTAAGCGTGTATAACGTATGGCACATAACTGATAGAGTTAACAGGAAAGTAAAATGCCTGAAGAGAATTCCATAAGCGAAGAGTGCAAGAAAGGAGACTATTAACAGAAATCTTAGAGTTATATTTAGCAATTTCAACAGATCTCTGAACAAATGCCAGAGGATTTGGCAAGGTCAAAATGTAATACTGTTCTGGTAGATTCGTATGAACTCAACTTGTTTCAATCTAATTTTAAACGACTGGAAAACTTCATTTTTCGTATGTTCATATTTCAGAAACATTATAGGCAGTAAATTTATGCATATACGAAGGCATTCGGAATTAGATAATGAAGCCGTTGGAAAAAAGCCGTTTCATTTTGTTAAAAAGACAAAAGAAAACAGAACAACCTTAAGGGGCGATAGATATAAACGAACAAACCCGTCGTCGAATCGTAACGGCGCTTGGTTTTAATGAATTATCTAAAATAAAGAGGCAGACAGATCGATACGGACGCCAAGAAAATTTGCTGTCCACCTGTCAGACACCGGAAGTGTCTTCTCAATACTTTACAGCGTTCAGTTGCTTGATGAAACAAATCAAACAGCACTGTAAATAGAGACGTTCGGAGTGATACACACAAAATCTATGCCCATCCCAAACTATATACATATGGATGAGACCCGTGTGTTCGCAGGCGTGTGTGTGTCAGGTTACACAGAAATGAAACATCACGCGCACACACCCACACATACACACACGCACGCACACACACAAACACACACACACACACACACACACACCCATATATATATATATATATATATATATATATATATATATATATATATATATATATATATATACAGGAGAAAAGAGTGTCCAGTATTTAAGACAGTTTGGTAAATATGTCTACTGATTGTAGCTGGTATTGGAGAATATATAAAGGTCTGTATTTAAATATTTTTTTATTGAAAGTTGAACCCGCTTCTCTAGTAACTGGTGCAACACGATCATCCAAGTCAGTAAATATAGATATCTGCATATATATATATATATATATATATATATATATATATATATATATATATATATATATATATATATTTTTATAAAAGATTCCATAACTACAACGGACAAAGTTAAAATATTAAAATAATTATAGCAGAGCAGGTTCGCGCGTGTTTTTAAAAATTACCATCACAACGGAATGCATATTTTATCTCACTTGCAATAAGTTTGTCCTAAAGATGATCTCGGGAAAGATCGAAAGTACTTGGGTTAGAATAACCTACGGCAGCTTACTTGAATTTCATCTTAACATGAAGAAATTGAATGAAGATATGCTGCCGATATATATATATATATATATATATATATATATATATATATATGTGTGTGTGTGTGTGTGTGTGTGTGTGTGTGTGTGTGTGTGTGAGTTTATTAAAAAGTATAAGCATTCTATGTCTATAAAATTAAGGGTTATCTTCTCCGAACTCATAATAACATTCTGCAAACTTACTCTATATGCAAATCATACTCAAAATTAATGCCGTGTCCAAGCTTTGAAACCATGTAAGTCATCATCATGGTTGTGTACAAGTAAAATAAGTTGAACATATCAAATGCTTTAAGCGGCACAATTTAGAGTGTCATTATATGTTTAAACTGAATAGAATAAAACCCAAAACAGGGAACCTCTTCGTTTACATGTCAGACATTAAGTAGACATTGAATGTCAATAATTTTCAATAAAACGTGTCAGAAATAAGAATTACACACCTACTATACAATAAAGGCCTCACTGTCACTTGCTTTCCTGCTTGTTAGAAAACCTCTACGGTTGTCCAAGTCTTTAAGTTTTCAAGTGAATCATCTGGCCTCTCGACCTGTATTTGCCTGTTTTTGGTAAACTACTTGAGGCACTAATCAACTCTGAATTGGTTAAGCATGCCACATCGTAGTGTCTTCTTTCAGACAGGTAATATGGCTTTCGTTTCTCTAGGTCAACTGCTGATGTAGTAATGATTATTGCTAAAAGTGTCTATCAAGCTTATCAAAAGACTGATGAAGCTCTAGCTGTTGCTTTGGTCATCTCGAGAGCGCGTGACAGGGTTTCGCGTACCGGTCTTCGCCACAAGTTGAAAATCTATAGTATTTCAGGATTAATCTTTGAACTAATTTAATCTTTATCATCTAATCGCGAAGTGGAATACGTCCAGAATGTCCACTCTTCTAGACCTTTTTGTGCTAATTCCGGTATTCCACTGGGCTCTATCCTTGGACATATTTGATTGTTAATTTTGATCAACAACCCATCTGTGAACATCAGTTTTCAACTATGTATCTATGTAGATGACACAACCATTTACACTTGTCTAATAATAATAAATCTGACCAGTTTGATGAAATTAATTTGGAAGGGCTTGTTATTAACTGTGGCAGGGAGGTGCTTGTTAATTTTAACGCTTCTAAAATGAAACTTTTCTCTAATTATCACCTAAAAACACTTCCTGCCTTCCACCAGTATGGCTGATGCTAACCTATATTAGAGTGACTCATTGCGCCTTCTCGGGCTAATATTCTCGGATGATATGAAGTGGGAAGATTGTATTGATTCTGTTGCTTGGTTTGCTGCTAAGAAAGTCGTTTCATTGTGTTGGGATAGACAATTTCTCCTTCCAGAATCTATCTTGCATATTTATACGTCTACTATTCATCCACACTTTGAATATTGCTGCCACGTTTCGTCAAGTGCTACCGCTGTATATTTAGAGATTCTTGATAAAATCCAAAGAAGAATCGGCAATATTATTAGTCCTGACCTATTCGAATCCATTACATTCGCTTACGTGCTAATACGCTTGGGAAATGTAGGAATCCTGTTCTTCTACCCCCCCTCAGCTATGGGTAAACAGCAGGACAGACCGGGTTCTATAGCCTTGGATGATAACTGGTCTACCACAGAAAGAAATGGCAAACTACTGCGGGAAAAAAATCTGCCTTGTCAGTCATATATCGAAAGGTAGGTTGAAATTTCTGAAAAAAAAATTTTTCTTAATTTTTTTTTCTAAGGAAACAAGTTTTTCAAGTTCAGTGGCATTTATTGATCTTTCCAATATTCATGGGGGGGTTTCTTTCCTAATATATTGTTTGAATTGGTGTGGACCGTCATAATCGTGTTATTTTCTCTTCGAGCCACATGTGCTAGCAATTTTAGCTGTTACTACTGTTGAAAGACTTTAAGTGATATGGTTTGGCACAATTCTTTGTGATGTATCGCCAGTCTACAAGGTTTGACGAAGGAAGGTCCTAGCTGATACCTACAGGTTTCATTTTCCCAAAGCTGTTTATAATTTTTGTTATGAGAAAGCGGCTGTACACAGTCAGTTGAGTGTTTAGATATTTTAAACGGTGTTTGGCGGCAAACGTGATATCCATATGAAAGTCGACAATCGGAGAACAGTAACGGATCTGCCTGTTTTTTTTATGCATTGTTATTCAGTTTGAGTAGACTCCAAATGTCTGTGTCAACACAGTTATCTATACATCATAACGTTACCTTTATAATATGACGCTGTTTTAATTTTGACTATACTTTTGTCATCCAGTGTTATATCAGGTTTTGTTATTTTTATAGATATATACATCTACTTCTCTCTGAGACTCTTGTGAACGAAAATGGGCTTTCATCAAATATTAGGAATGAAAGCTAAACACATAGCGTGATATTTTGTGGACATTACAAAGGAACCGAGACCGGATTTTATGCGTTTTAAGATGTTTCACACGGAAATTCGTATTTTGAAAGCAAAATGTAATAAATAAAAATGCTATATTAAAAAAAAACTGTTTTCAATGAAAATGTATTTACGACCGTCTTAAAGCAACCACTTTTCTTCACAAGATCAATTTCAGAAAATGGCCGTTATATTTGCGTCTAAGCAGTAATACGCTCACATCAAAACAACGCAATATCTGCCCAATTTTATTTTCTTTCCTATTGCTGTAGAAAGATAAGATACACTTTAGTGGGTGGGACTCCAAGATATGTTGAAACCGCTTGAATTCTTTGCAATTCATTTTTCCAAAACTTGTCTTTATTGATTACGTTAATGTGTCTTTCTAGAAATTAATTAATATTTTCATTAGCATAGCAAATCTGAAACCATCATTGTAATGTTCACTTGTCGGTTCTTCCATCGACAAATGGCGGATACGTTGTTTCTTTTTGTTTGCAATATCCATGGCCTTCTCCACTAAAGTCACATGCAAAAGAAATATTTCCGCTTGGTACTCAATTAGAAAAAATACTTAAAAATGTACCAACTTACAAAGGAAGCACATTTTTGGAGCTTTTTCAGGCCACAATCAATGTCACTGAACTTTTATCAGTCTCAAGCTCACTATATACAGCCTGATTCTAAAGATACCAGTAAAATGGTCGGTTCATTCTATCGCTCCAGCAAGTAACTATCTGTCATGCTCTTACAAGCGCCATATTAGACAAAAAATGAAAATGGTGTCTCTCTGACATATCAGGTAGGATCTGTTCAATATTGATAGAGATTTAAAATCATTTACGCAGTTATGTGGATAAAAGACAGTCTCCACCTTTTTCCCACAGACGTAACGTTGCAAAACTATCACAGCTAGAGCTATTGCCATTGAAAATGTTCAGATGAGCCCTACTTTTTAGTGCCGCCTCTTAAAACCTTTAATAAAACACATTATACTAATTCCAAGGAATAGAATCTCCTGTTTGCCTCCGTATTGAAAATATAAAGAGAAAGTTTCACTCAGGTATATTTTTCTCCCAAATCTACCATTTTGTGGAACGAACAACCGAATGGATGATTCCCTTGAGAATATAATCTTATCTTCAATCGTTAAGTCATCCTTATCCACATAAACTTCACTTCCAATCACTTTCTCTTTCACTAATCTCACACCCCAGTTATCATAATTATTTTAACATTAGCACTACTTTGAGATGCTCTCGAGTCCTGTATTGGGCGAACTTTAGAATTAAAACAGAACAACGTATAAAATGTAAAATCCAAATTACACAAAGATTTATCGGAAAGTTAAGCTAAAAAAAGGTATATTCAAACACTAGAAATAACATTTGATTATATATATATATATATATATATATATATATATATATATATAATATATATATATATTTATGTATATATATATTTGTTAAAATATAGTATTAAAGTATTCAATATTTATCGGTTAAAGTTGTCAATTTCAGAGATAGAGCGTTGTAAATATAAAAGTGGGTATTGAAAGTGGCAGTGTGTTTCATGTTTTCTTTCTCTCTCTTTCTCTTTATGCCTTTTTGAACTATCCCCCTCCCATAACTTCCGTTAACAGATTTAATGTGTCAATGTCTGGTTTTCCTCTAAAAATTTAAAGTTGAAAGAATAGAAATGTTACATCTAACTCAATCATGTCTCTATACCCCCTTCACCCCCTTCACTCCCGCACTCCCCCACTTCGTTAATTTACTTATTACTGCCCGTCATAAATGTGTAAATTTCTTTTCATTTTTCGTTTCAACCGTTGGAAATAAAGTCTGATGATCCGCTGTCCTTTAAAAGCGCTGTTGTGAAATAATTTATTATATGGAACCTTAAAGTGGTCTGTTTTTATTTAATCTATCTATCTATCTATCTATCTATCTATCTATCTATATATGTGTGTGTGTGTGTGTGTGTGTGAGTGTTTGTGCGTATGTATGTGTGTATATATGTATACGTGGCTGTGTATATACGTATTTATATTTATATAGTTTTAATTTACGTTTGTTTGATTTTTCATGTATATGCGTGTATTTGTAAATGTCTGTTTATATGTTTAGTTGATATACATATATGTAGACGTGCGTATGTATGTATATGTAAATATGTATGTGTATGTGTATGTATGTATGTATTTGTATATATGTGCATCTTTGTGTATATATATTTTTACTGGCTTTATTTACTTTTTTACGTTGCTGTATGGGGTGATATATTTATACGTGCTTATATGTATGTGTATGTGCGTATGTGTGTATATGCGTATCTGTATGTGTATATATGTATATGTAGGTACATGTGCAGTTCTGTATGTGTATATGTGTGAATGTACGATTATATATATATATTTATATATATTTATTTGTTTAAATTTTATCTATATATATTTGCCCAGATTAGTTATATTTTAAGTTAGAATTCGTTTAATAACATATTAAGCCCCGAATATGTTTTGGCTATTGCGTCTGATTGTCTCGGTCAATGTGCATGTGGATGTATGTGCCTGTGTTTATCGATGTCTATGTGTAAGGAAAGTGCATGCACGTTTGGTTGCGTGTTTGTGTATGTGTGTGTGTGTGTGAGTGTATGTGCTCGTTTTTTATCAATGGTCGTGTTTTTTTTGTGTGTGTACATATATATAAATATGTCTGGGCGCTTATGTATTATAACCTGAGTGTGTTTGAATTGTTTTAGTGAGAGGCAGCCATCATGTTGAAGTTAAACTGTCTAAAATGTATACATTTTTGTCGAGGGCTATCAACATCCTTTTAACATAATTTCAATGAAAAAATACATTAAATAGCACTTTCTTTTTCTCCTCGGTAATTCTACAATTTTAAACTTAATAGAGATTTCATTTAGTATTCTAAATAGGTAATTTTTTACTGTTAATTTTAATTTCAAATTTTATAAATCTTTTAATATCTATGATAACCTTGCTTCGTTGTCGAATTTTTTGAATTATCATATACTTGTATTTTGATTGGTCATTCTAGCTTATGTAACAGCGTTTACCCCTAGCGAAGGATCGTTAATTAATCTGAAACTTTTAAAACCATTTATTCTACATTCAACATCATCACTTGATAAGACACCGCGAGTACTGAAACAAAATGGGTATTTTTGTAGTGATTTTATAATATATTTATGTTATAATATTTAAATATATAATTATATATATATATATATATATATATATATATATATATATATATATATATATATATATATATATATATATCAGTGTGTGTATGTGTGTGTATGTGTGTGTATACGGGGTTCAGAAGAATCAAAACTGGGATCGTTTTTTTTGGTACGCAATAGTCATCTTAACTAAAACGTTGTGTTAGATTATATAAATACACAATAACTATGTCCTCTGATTGACGAATAAACGCTAATGGCAATGTTGGAGGATTGCTTATAAGAAAACATTCGCTATTCACTAAGCGGGCATCAAGTACTACCATGCTGGAAATTTATAAAAAAAATATATTTATTCTTTCTTAGGAAAATAGGTTTCTCATCGGAAAAATAACATCTTTTCCCAAAATTAAGAGTAAAAAAATTTCAAGTTTGCAAATAAAGCCAACATTTTGGTGCAATATATATATATATATATATATATATATATATATATATATATATATATATTGGTGCAGTATATATAATATTATAAAGAAGTAATAATCCAAAGAATTAATCAGCAAAGTTAATGGAATTAATGCTGAAATCACTTCGCTAACAGATAAAAAAATAATAGCTTACTAACAACACTCTGAATGGAGTTTACGTGAAATTTACTTGAAATGGAAACAATATTAATACCTGACGATGAAGATGCGAATTTCTTTGAAAGAACTTATAACAGAACATCTAATCCATCTCATAATTTTAAACATAAGGATCGCATCATTCAGAGTGTTGTTAGTAAGTTGATATTTTATTGATCTGTTAGCGAAGTGATTTCGACATTAATTACATTAAATTTACTGATTAATCCTTTGGATGATTACTTCTTTAAAATATATATATATATATATATATATATATATATATATATATATATATATATATATGTAAAACTTTTAGGAATTCGAGATCCTCCTGTAATCCTTCCTTGGAGTGAAACTGTCTGATGATTGTTCTTCAAGCGCACTTTTATACAATATTTAGGAAAATCTGTCACAGTGACCACAGCTTCCTAAGAATTTTTGACGCTTAAGAAAATGGAGATTTCTGAGCAGTCTTGACGATTACATTTTATTTAATATCTTGTACGGTTATTTTCAGAAAATGCATCAGGTACAGCACCTCCCGAGATCGTCTTTTCATAAAATCTTGGTCAATAATTCTCACGTAAAATTGTTATCAGCAAAGCGAAAATCATGCTTGTACAATTGACAAAAAGAAACCAGGTACTTATGGACAGACAAGTTCACCCTAATATGCAGAATAGGATATAGGCAAACGAAAACAGCTTTAATATTAACAAGCGTGGCGATATTAGCTTTTCGGCATGATTCATGAAAGTGAAACACCAAAAGGAGTTGCCCCGAGCTACAACAGAGGCGAAATTTTAATTTTGAATGGCTTTCCTGTCTACAGAGGAAAATAACGACTTATTAATGGAACTTTCACTACCACGCTATACTACAACACAGCTTGATCAAAAAGTTTTAAAAATAAGAAAATGCAGAAGATCTTTCATTAAGCCAATGAGAGTTGACAGTATGTTTTGCCTTTGAGTAATCTTTTCCCAGCTTATTTTTTCTCCAGAACTTAATAGAATCGAAAATATTTGTCGAATGATGGAAATAGATGTCTACACTGAATATGCAATATTTAATACTGAGGAGCTGAAATATGATAACACGAGCGCAAAGGTGAAAGCCCCTCAATATATGCTCCATAAATTGGCAAAATTGGTAACATTTGTCTTAAAGACCTTATAGGCTTCTTCTGCCTATCAAGTTTTAAGATAAAAATAAAATATCTAATTTTTCCGAATTATAGTTTTTTAATAAAACTCTTGATATATGTTTTATATAATTACTGAACATCAATTTTGTCTTTTCCTGGTTCGCCTAAAATCCGGTTCCTTAAAATGAATTCAAAGAATTTCTGCCATCTTTTGAATAGTTTAATATCATAACTTTTAAAAAACACTTGCGTTTAATAAAATTTCACTGAGCGAAAAATTACAGTATATTTATTATGATTATATATCACAATATATATCACAATATATATATATATATATATATATATATATATATATATATATATATATATATATATATATATATATATATATATATATATATATATATAACATTGATGTGTATTTGATATATATATATATCAGGTCATCCCATAAGTTCTGTCCGAATTTTGAATAAAGAAAACAAGTGACCAAATGTTACATTTAATTACAGATTCAATCAACAATGTATTTTCCCTGATTGTGTATGATTTCTTCCATCTATTAATAAGCTTACCAATTCCATTACTGTAAAATTATTTTGGCTTTGATTCAAAGAACTCACAAATGTCAGTTTTAACCATTTCCTGTGTTACAAAAGCTGTTTCTTCCAAATGATTCTGTAAGCTACGAAACAAATGGTAGTCTGAAGGAGCAAGGTCGGGAGAGGAATATTATCCCAATAAAGTTCTTCCATCTTTTGTGACGTGATTCCTGCTGTGTGTGGTCGCGCATTGTCCTGATGAAACATCAACCGTTTTCGATTCACTAGAGCAGGTCTTTTTTTCCTCAAAACGCTCTAATTGCTGAGAGTATATTTGAGCATGAATTGTTGCATTAGGTGGTAAGAATTCAAAGTGGATTATTCATTGGCAATCCCACCAGATTGAAAGAAGAACCTTTTGCCCATGAAGTTCCTTTCTCGGCTGTGGCTGGGGTCCTTTCCCTTTACCAAGCCACTGTCTACGACGCTTAACACTTCGATAAAAGATCCATTTTTCGTCGCCAGTCACAGGTCTATCCAAAAAAGGTGAAACAAGTTGGCGAGAATGGAGAGAAGAGCAGATGTCAACTCGGGATTTGAGGTTGTTTTCAGACAATTCATAAGGCACACATTTTCCAAGTTTAGGAACTTTTCCAAGTTGTTGAAGATGACGAAGAACAGTTGAATGGTTTGAAGTGAGAACCAATGCCAATTCCTCAACTGATAAAGCAGGATTTCTTTCAAGGGCTGCTTCAAGAAGCTTTTCATCAAACTCAACTGGACGTCCGGTTCGATCTTCATGTGCAACGGTGAAATGTCCACCTCTGAATTTTGCAAACCATCTTCTGAAAGTTCTTTCATTCACACATTCCTCTCCATAAACTGAGTGAATGTTTCTAGCCGCTTCAGCTGCTGAGTTTCCTTTCTTGAACTCATAAAGCATTATGTGCCTCAAATGATTCTTGGGTACTTCCATGTTAGCAGGGTTTTAATCAAACAAAATTTAATTTTATTGTTCTCTGAAATAAAATTTGATGAGTTTAAATGCATCTAAACATAAAAATAATGTTCAGCTCCATTAGACATGATAAAATACTCTTTAAAGTTCGTTCATTTTAACAAAAAGTTAAAATTCGGACAGAACTTATGGGATGACCTAATATATATATATATATATATATATATATATATATATATATATATATATATATATATACATACATATATATATATATATATATATATATGTATGTATGCAGGACCATCCAAACTATTTTAACTAACGATAAGGAGGACTCAGTGCAAAGATTACCACAGAAACGGTGAATAGGAGACCTCAGGTTTTATTAGTCTCGGATTTGAAACTCTCAATAACAAGCCCCAACAAAACAATAAAGAACCTTTCGAAGGACAATACTGAAGGCAACAAGGTTTTGATACCGTGAGTTTTCCTTCTCAATTAACGAGAGAAGGTGACTTTGGAACGTCCATGATTTTCTTGATCAGATCTGTTCAGGTTTCCCACTAGACGCATTTTGTTTCTACTTATTTTTATACTGATCCTTTCCAGGTGTCTAATCAGTTTCTTGTTGTTGACATGAAATTCATGTTTGTGTGTGTGTATTATAGAGCAGACGTTTTGACCCCCATTTTTGTACGGCTCAGAATTGTGGACCCATTTGAATCAGCTGGATATCTTCCACATAAGTTGTCTCCACGCGATCTGTGGCAATACTTTTGACGATAAGATGTCTAATGTTGGTCACCTCGAAAAATGCCACATTGGTGTAACTGAGAATTGCCTGATGCAGCCATAACTTCGCTATGCTGGTAATATGGAAAGGATGAGTGACAACAGAATACCTAAGTTCCTCATGCATAGCCAGGACAGAGGACAAAGGAGAGTTTAAGGGCCGTTGATCAGGTATAAAGACAAGATAATGATTAACCACACAGCTATCAATGTGCCTCAGACTAACCTCGAGCGAGTTGTCCTAGATCGGAATAACTCAAGATATTTGTGCCAGAATGGTATCAGAAATAAAGAAATTAGTCGTATTGACCGGTTGAGAGACAAAAGACAACGGAAAAAATCGTCCACAAATATTCCGGTTGTTATGGCCCGATATATTCTCTGTTGCGCCATATATGAGGACTTGTATGCGGGCTACTAGCAGGAATGAAGTGTCACATACGACACAAACATAGAAACTGAATGAGTTTATCGGATTGTTATACGTCGAAATCGAATCCATTATATATATATATATATATATATATATATATATATATATATATATATATATATATGTATATGCAGAAATATAGTCTTAAAGTGTGCTATATTTATGGGGTAAAGTGCTCAATATCAGAGATAGAGCGTGTGTAAATATAATATGTATATATATATATGTATATATATATATATGTATATATATGTATATATATATATATATGTATATATATATATGTATATATATATATGTATATATGTATATATATATGTATATATATATATATATATATATATATATATATATATATATATATATATACACACACACATATATACATATATATATATGAATGTCCATCATTGCCATATATATGCAATCGTTAAAGATCTTATGATACTTAAAAAAAAACTTCTGAAGAATTTAATTACTCCAAGTTCATCTCATCATTTAAAATCTTTATCGCATGTCTTCATTTTATTCATTGCGACAATGTGCAATGCAGTGGCTAACAACCTTAAATTTTTGCAAATGGCTCCACAACTGAGCGCCCTTAACGAAAGCTAAG
Organism: Acanthosepion esculentum; assembly: GCA_964036315.1. NCBI lineage: Eukaryota > Metazoa > Mollusca > Cephalopoda > Sepiida > Sepiidae > Acanthosepion > Acanthosepion esculentum. The sequence goes on along the minus strand of OZ038493.1, from coordinate 102,226,905 downwards.
GTCGCGCGTGTGTTACGCTGCGAGGAGTATTATTCACTGAGATTTCAGAAAATTCAGTGAAACACTATATTCACATTTGTACGTCTGGAACATGCAACATGTTCATAAATGGTCGGTCGAAAAGCGTCATGCCCTCATCATTAAGAAGAAAATGCGCTTCATGAAAACGAAAAGTTAGTATCCTGCACGAGCACAGGAAACTAATTTGGGGTCTCGGTTGGTCTGTTCTACCCAGCCGCCATATTCATCTGACCTTGCGTCAACCGATTATTACCTTTCTTTTTAATCACTGCAAGACGCTTTGATGTAGAAAACTCTAATGAAAAATAGATTCAAGAGTTCTTTCGAAATATGTTCACATCAAAAGAATTTTACTCAACCGATATCGAATTGCTGTCTGATAAGTAGAAACAATCATTGCAGATAATGGCGAACACATAATTTAAATAAAAAAAATAATTGTGCTTTATTTTTTTGAAAAGAAAATTGATAGACGAAAAACGGAAATTATTCATGACTCAACCTAATATATATGCAGCAAAAATGAAAATAAATTGGTTTCCGTGCGATCACATAAGTTAAGCAACGTCAAGCCTTGTCAGTACCCTTATGGAAGACCGATTTTGAACACCAGGTAATGGAATCATGGATGTGAGGGTGGTATAATGGATAATCGCTCGGACAGCTGATATCTAATTCCGGTTGTGTTCGTTATATTCACACGCGCCTTGGGAAAGGCATGAATCCACATTATTCTCCTCCAGCTATGGATTAATTAGTAAAACTTGTATCACTAAACGATTGTTGATTAAAAGAAATACTACAATATAAAGAAAAATATGGCTTTAAGGGTTGATAAACACATAGAAAACGAATCAATCAATTAAATGGCGGAAAATATCGTTTTTCTCTTAGTAACTAGCTCCGATACGAATGGGGAAATTGATATAGATTAAAAGGCTAGTTAAAATGTAATTAAAATGTAGTAATGATGCTATATTTGGGCTGGAGCTACTCAATCTTCATTTTCTAACCTTGACATAATTAAAAACCATTTACACACTGTAATCTCTTTTCCAAAGACGCAAGGCCCCTAGCCGATCGCCACTCTTTCGCTATTTCCATGACACCTAGCTTGCTCCAGTTCACAGCTTACGGCTAGGACACACCATAGCGTGGGGATAAAAGTGGTTGTTCTAAGCTTTTAGATGGTGTGGGAAATATTCAGAAAAATGCATATCCATTGTGCAAGGAGGTTCTTCACTCAATATTCACTGAAACGTATTTGAACGTAATACCCGAAAAATACATTAAGCCACTCTCGTGACTAAAACTGTCTCCTGACATTAATTCTATTTAATATGTCTGGGTAATTTTAGATCACGAAGGAAAAAATCTAACAAATCCATTTTCAATAAAATAAGATTTGCTTCCTTCTTTTAATGCAGTCACCTCGTATATTCCACAAGTGAAGATGAAGCAGAATTTGAAAATGTGCTACTGGCAAGTTCAGCAAATTTAGATTTGTAAAATAATTTATTTGTAATTTGTTTAGATCTACTAGATGGGAACATCTTGTTTAATAATATAGGTACCTATTCAATTTTCGTCACGTTTAAATATTTATTACAAAATGCTGTTCAAAGTATTGCAAAAGTGAAGACAGAAAATGGCTTCCTTGAAGAAAAAAGATCTCAGAACTGATAATTTCTTCCCTCGGTAATGGCCAACGAATGTTGAAATTACACAGAATTTCGGCAAGTTCCTGCATAATTTTCCAGGCGATTATTCGACACCAGAAAAATATCACCTAAAAGCCTAATAGTTTGTTCTTTCTATTTAATAAAACACGTTTAATAGATTGCTGAATAAATATATTATCACATTATATAGTCTAAAGTGTGTTATATTTAAGGGAAAGAAGTTCTTATCGAGTATAGTTCCTATCTACTATAAATACTGTTATATATATATATATATATATATATATATATATATATATATATATATATATAAGCAATACCCTATGGGGAGAAATAGGTGAATTCATACTTTTTCCAACGGTATTAGCGAGTAAGTGAATGAAAAGAAGACACCTGGAATAGGAACACGGCTCTCCAATTAACAATTCAGAGCCATTATCTATTATACCACTCGCACATCCAAGTTTACAGAAGAGTTTCCTAAGCGGTTATCTATCTTGGAATTGAACAGGCTCGACGTTGCTTAACTTCCGTTATCGTACGTGTCTTGGTCTTTCAATATGATATTACCGTAAGCTACACATACATCTATATCTGCGCATATATATATATATATATATATATATATATATATATATATATATATATATGTGTGTGTGTGTGTGTGTATGTGTGTGTGTGCGCGTTTATATGTATGCTAGTATATTCTTTTTTATATATATGTTTGCGTTTATATATATATGTGTGTGTGAGTGTGCATTGTGCGTGTACATATTTCTGTGTGTAAAAGGAAAAGCGCGTGTATTCTTGTGTAGCACGTAATTAACCGCCAGTCGCTGCTCGAGACAATCGAATCTACTTGAGTAAAATAGACAAAAATTGAATTCTTATTCTTAAATTATAAAAATACAAGAAAAATTACTATAACCCTTGTCGATTGAATTGAACAAATCTCGTGTATATATAAACAATTAATGGATTTTTTTCAAACCAACTATGATTATTCTTTATCAACATAATCCTTACATTAGCGACTATACACATTCCAGTAATCATGCCTAATTGTTTACGATAAGTGGCAAAAATAATATCTACTACTAGATTTGAACTAACCTTGTGCTTATTGAGAAAATAAAATTATGAAGATTTTAATGGTACCTATAATATTTTTGAACGCCGCTGTTGCTTTGATAGGAAAATGTCGTCATTCTTTGAAACAGAAGACGCAAATATTAATACAGAGAAATCTTAGTAAAATATTGGTATTCAAGAGGTTATTCCATTCTAAACATGGTTTGGCATTCACCATTATTTAACAACGAAAGAACCTTTGGGGTATGTGAATGGACAGATAATAGGTGCATAGGTGTTGAAGAAACCTGACTATAAAATATATATTCGGTCAGACAAATACTTGATTTCATTATTATACAAAGTACTCAGCCGAAACTTTCTTAATGTGCCTTACAATCATTCAGGAGTTATTTTATTATAAAACAGACTCAGTAAAGGCATGATTGTATATATGATACATTTGTATAGACTTTTGCATTTGCTTTAAAAAGATATTTGAAATTTAGTTTAAAATAGAGTTTTTATAAGAAAAGAAATACACACACACACATATATATATATATATATATATATATATATATATATATATATATATATATAATATAATATATTATTTTTTTTAAAATATGATTCCTTCGCTACATAAGAGTTCTCATGTTTCAAAGCGAGAGCCGAGATCCTTAATATAATTTTTGAAATTAAGTTGAATTAAGGTGTCTGGTCTCGCTTCCTCGTCAAGCGAGAATTTGGGAATCTAAACATATATATATATATATATATATATATATATATATATATATATATTGCTTTTTCAAAAATGTCTAGTTGAATAATATCTGTCTAAATTCTGTCATATTTCGAGAGAAATCATGACAAATTGTAGTTTAAAAGCAGTAATTCGAACTTGCTAACCAGACGCTCCTTCTGCAGCTAAATAGTAAAGCAGGTCAGGCTTTATGACAGTTCTGTGTAGGATACAGGTTCGATTCCTGTCGGAGAACACATATTTTTATGAATTTTCTAGGACATTCGGGCCGGTAAATCTTGTTAATACTGTTTATTATAAACAAAGCAATTACTTAAATATTTGTATCTATAAAAATAACGTATAAACAATATATATATTAAAATAATTGTCGGACTTCGTCTATTTCATAATATATATATAATTCTGAAATGTTGATGATGAGAAGGATTTCGCTTAAATTTACTATTCAACATTATTATTATTATTATTTATCAACAAAGTTCTTCGTGGCTGGTTCGGTATAACCATATTGAATTTAAGCAAGGTTTCTCCTGCCTTGAGGGACGCATGTTCGCATACTACAGATAGGCGCATATTTTCTTTAATAAAATTTCTCAAATATACAGGACTATAGACAATAATTAATAATCAAACATGGGTATTCGCTAAAAATAATGTTTATGTGATACACACACACACACACACACACACACACACACACACACACACATATATATATATATATATATATATATATATATTGCATGTATATGAATACCACATCTGTATGGCCATTTCACCCCGCAAAAAATTAATCTTCCGAGGTTTATCAGCAGCAAAGAGTTTAAAGATAAAATAAAAACGAATTTTAAAGATTTTAAAAATTTATTTTAGTAGTGAATGTATGTTAGTAGTTAATTGTAATTAATATTTTCCTCTTTAAAAGGTTTTTAATTTTATTCTATAACTAGCAGCATGGCCCGGTGTTGCCCGGGCTTGATTCAAAAATAGTACGACTCATACAGCAATCGCTATCACTTGACTTAAAATATTGTTGCCCTTCCTTGCCTTTAAAGGAGTGCCCTTTGCCGTGCTGATGTTGCTACATGCCTTACTTCTTGCCTATCTCACACTGCGAATTTTTTCTAAGCTCTATACTAAACATTAAACCTGTTACGAAAAAAAAAACTAAACAAAATGAACACAAAACGATCAGCTTTAAAAAAGGACTCGTAACTGCAAAAACCGAATGAAAAAAGAATGTTAACAACAAATATTTTTTCAGACCCCACTCAGTTCTGCAGAATCAGAATCAACGTTGAGTTTAAGCAAGCGAATGAGCCAACTGGAGTAAAGTGCCATGCAGATTTAAATTTTTCCCATTTGTGACGAATGCAGCTATCGATTTTTTTTTGCATGCTAGCATGCTAGTTAACTTTCGTGTCAGTCAGCGGTTGGCTCTCACGCTGGCCAATAAAATCTTCCTGCTTATTCGTGGCAGCCAGCTATAGGCTGTCACTCTGGTCAGTAGAAAATGGCCGCAAACTACATGAAAACTGCCGTAGAAGCATGAAAAAATCGATTATTTCTACTATCGATGGGAGTTGGGAAATGCCAAGTCGGTCTTGGGCTGTTTACTAACTTGGAGTAAGTGTATGTAGATTTTGGTGCAAATCCGTCGAAAATTACGGCCGTGCATTCGTTACACATACACACACACACACACACACACACTGCCTTTTATAGATAGAGATATATTTAAATATGGGGTGTTTGTGTGTGTGTATGTGTGTTTGTGTGTTTGTGTGTGTTTGTGAGTGTGTGTGATTCTCCAATCGATCTGTTCATATCTGTGACAGTCATTATTTGAATAGTGATTAAGCACGTTTTTAATAAACAAATCTAAGATGTTGTAAAGAAAAGCATTCGATATTTTTTTTATTTCAGAGAAACTATTTGAAATATTGAAAATATTCATAAAAAAAGGAAAATTATAAAATCATAAGCTGATAAAATGTATATTCACTTCATATCTTTTTCTGTCCAAGTTAATTATCGCAAAAAAAGCTACAATAAAAACTTGAGTTGATTTTTTCCCAGTATCAAATATATTTATTATCAGGGCGGTTTACGATATCAGAGTATAAATGAATAATTACATCTGTGTATGCGCCTACGCCTTTGTATGTGGTGTGTATGTATGTGTGTGTATGTTGAAACTGTACATTTTCAAACGCAGGAAATTTTTTCGTATCCTTACCGAAATGATTAGAACGAATATTTGAAAACTTCAGATACATTGTAAACATCTTGGTCCGGATCTATAATTATTTTTCCAAAAAAGAATAATTTAAATGGGATTCCTCAGTGAATGATTGTCTCAAACAATACACGAGATTCAACAAAAAAATGTTTATATATAATGATATAAAAAAGAAGAAATCAAACTTAAGTAAAATATAAGTGAAATATAAATAAAATATTAATTATAGAATAAAATAAAAAAAAACAACATTTAAATAGGAAAATATCAATTAAAATTAACTACAAACATAAATTTTAAAAATCTTTAAAATTCCTTATTTTATCTTCAAACCCTTTGCTGCTGATAAACCACGGAAGATTAATTTCTTGCGGGGTGAAATGGCCATACAGATGGGTTATTTGAGTTTCATTTATATGCAATATATATATATATATATATATATATATATATATATATATATATATATATAATTTCGTTGCACCTATTTATATACAAAATCAAGGATGTCACTGGTTTATCAAGGATTTTAAATTTGAAGATATTCATGAATATTCATCAGGTGGTTGAAAGGTCAGGTCAAAACACGTGAAGGACACAGAGTGCCGTAATTCACAATCTGGTAAGACAAAAGTATGCAAGTAATATTCAAGTAACGATTTCTATTTTTATTGGTTTTAATAAATGAATATTGTTTAAATTTTGATCAGATTGCTACGGTTTGGGATAGATGTATATACTGTACATCTTCAAATAAATTGAGCACTAGTGTACCGCACATACGTCCTATTAAAATAACTAAAAACAATCTTGAATATTACTTGCTGACTTTTTTTTTACCAGAATAATTTTTGATGGATAGTTATATTCGAGTGGAGGATTTTTTTATCCAACTACATCCACCGACATGAATATTCGAGAAATCTTGTCAGCAAAATATGCGGAGGGTGCATATTCGAATATTAAAAACAGAGCTTCCACTCGAATATGAGTATCCATCTAAATTAACGTTTTAAGAAAATAAATTATATATATATATATATATATATATATATGTTTTGGTTGATTTGTTTGTTTTACGGCATGTCAGCCTCAATGGGTTATTTAATGCCAACAATTTCTTTTTGAAAAATGTATAGTTGGTAATATTTTTTTAAAAAGTATTGCTGGTAATAATTTTTCCTTCAAAAAATTATTGCTGGTAGTATTTTTTTTACAAAGAATTTCTGGTATTAAAATCTATTTTTACACTTTCATAGTATTTTGACCCAAGTTTGAGTGTTAACTATTTGCTTATAGCAGGTGCTACCATATATATATATATATATATATATATATATATATATATATATATATATATATATATATATATATATATATATATATATATATATATATATATATATATATATGGTGGAGTAGAGGATAGCGACTCAGATTGAGGAATCGGAGAGCCGAATTCGAATTCTAGTCGAATACATTACATGCTTAATTAATTCTCTTCGGCTCTGGGTAAATAGAAGGACAGACAGGGTTCTATAGCCTTGGATGGTATCTGATCTAGGTATCTAGGATCTGCGTAGGGTCATTTTGGAACCTTGTGGCACATAGTGCACCAGATCTCTGTATTTGGCTATTCAAAAAGTGTGGTTGGTTCTCCACATACCTTCACCACTATAATCAAATCATATGTGCAGGTGTCTGGACTGTCGGTTCGTAGAAACTGAGCTGCTTGACACTCATACTTCGAATACGACAGGAGAGTCCACTTTATGTGTGTGTGTGTGTTGGAGGGTATATAATTTCTCCCATATATCAAACTAATGGTGTGTCTGATGGAACCCTATGTACCGTGTTCCATCTTTCAGAATTACTTCAGACTAAAATAATGTTCTTATTGATGAATTATAAATTTCTAAGCTGAAGGAGCGAAATATAAACAAAATCAATCATTATAATTATACAATGATAAGAAACGCTAAACTGTACGTCAAAATTATAGGACAGCTGAAATTTAAAATTTAACTTAACAGACATTTTGTTCATTCTTTTAATCTACTTTCCCCTACATTCCATTTTCTCAGTAAGAAACTAATTTGATGGGGTCCTTTTGAAAGAAGAAACGTTTTTCACAGATTTTTCCATGACCTCTTCCCTCTCATACACACACATACACAAACACACACAAACACACACTGCCCCTCAATAGTTGCACGCAAAAAACTTAAATATTATATATATATATATATATATATATATATATATATATATATATATATATATATATATATATATAGATAGATAGATATAAGTATATGGCGTATTATATATATATATATATATATATATATATATATATATATATATATATATATATATATATATGATCCATTATTTTGCACGGTCATTATTTTCATATTTTGATTTTCAATTCTGAATGTTTAAATTTCCATCAGTCTTCACTTTCTCTCATTGTCAACTTTACACAAGGTCTCATCACTGGCATACCGCGATGTTTGAAATTAGTTTAAGCAGTAATTTCAGGAGGATTTACACGAGGTATGTTCCCGTTACTACCTGCCCAGGCAGTAGGAAAATATTTCTTAGATCATTAAATTTGAAAGTGATTAATCAAAATTCTATGAGAGCCTCTTATACTTGCTTGCTTTTTTATTTATTTTAATTTCCTTTTATTTCAAGAAATGTTCCGGTTATTTTAACATTAATGAACATTGAACCGTATGCCTAGATATCTCTGCTGGAACAACTCAGTCATCACTAGGCGTCTTGTAAAGAATGTCTTCCGATGAGTTATCGATTGCATTTTTTTATATATAGATGATATTCAAACATGAAATCCATTTTGTAGAAAATACGAACAATAGGAGACATGAATACCTTTTATTAAGAGAATTCGTTGCTTAAATGGTGTAGAGGAAACCTAATTATGAGTGTCGATATCGCTTTTGCGTCTTGGCTCTCATGATTGCTTTACAATTAAACACATCGCCACTCGCTGGCTATGTTCAAAATATAATCGGAAAAATATATTCAGTGCTTGCATATCTGCTCAGAGACTTTCACTTTATAACAGGAACAAATATAAGTTCTTTCGCCATTATATTCTATTTACAATCGTAAAAGTGTTATGTAATATCAGTCCTCCTATACAGCAGTGAATGCTGGACAATCTGTCCATAGATGAAGAAGAGACTTAAAAAAACAGAAATGTGGTTCTACAGAAAGATGCTGAGAATACCATGGACCGAAACTGTGGACAAAGATAAAGTTTTAGATATAAATAGAAAACTAGAAGTTAACTGATACTTAACAGCAGGAAGTGACAGTTGAAATTTCTAGTGTATATAATAAGTTCGGAAAATTTGATATTCACAGGGCAGATTGAAGGCAAGAAAGACAGAAGGAATAATTCATTGCCTACCTAGCGAGCTTGAGTAAATGGATAGCGGAGGAAGGTATCAGAGAGGTAAATAAAAGACAAAAAATTAAGAGCTAAACAAGGTACGGAATTGTCGCCATCATCCTGAAAGGACAGGACACATCGAAGAAGATACATGTTTTTAGAATATGTTGACTGCATATCATCTAATAGGGTAAGACTCCTCAAAATCGGTCACCTGCTGAGTGCATATTTGCGAACAGGGGTATGGGGATGAATATTTGCCTAGAAAATTCTCGCTTGTGGAATTTTACTTCCGGCTTCTTGCTTCCCAGTCAACTTTGGCATTCAAAAATTTAAATATAATGTCAATCGTTATTGTCTGTCAGGAAGGTGACTTCGGCCCGGGGAAGCATTCCCAGCGTGCAGAATCGTTGGAAAATGTCTGCAAACCCTACTACGTTTGAACCAAGCCTTGTAAGTGAAATGAGGTAGATGGAACTATTTGGGGGCCATCGATTATTATGTTAGCACGAAGTCGCAAGTCATCGTGACTGAAGGTTTGACGTCCTGTTCTTTTATTGTGCTCTCTCCTTAATAGTGTATACTCTGTAACACTCAGTAACACATTGCCTCTTAGTGGCTTTATTCTATGTAACCGTACCTGTCTACAATCCCTATTGTAGACACTAGCTCAGTCAGATTTGTTTTTGTTAAACAAACAGAGAGCTCTCCTGCGGTTTATAATGTAACTATAGCGGACCTTAATTACAGCTTTTGGGAGAGAGCGCATTATTTGATCAAATCCTCGGTCACGATGACTTGAGTAAATCTGTTGAGATATGCATCATTGCCGTCCTCCTTTTTTCTATTTTTGCATATTTCCTCTATTCGTTCTCTAGCCACAAGAAATCGGTTAATTCCCAGCAAAAATTCTCCATTATTTACTATTATCAGCTCTTTTGTCCTCTTGAAATAAGCATATAGAACCAGTGAGGATTGTAATCTCTGGTTTTATATGTTGTAAAAGTAAAAGATAATTTACTTACTTTATCAGGAGTTGATAAAAGGGTTGCAATGGAGGTCGGTGGATTTATAGATTTTGTTTACATTAACCAATCAAGTGAAATATATTTGATATATATAAAAAAAAATAAACAAACATTTATGGTGTTAATTTAACTTTTATCTACAATGAAAAAATATTTACACCCTACAAATTTTATTTTGGAATAATATCTACAGGGCGTTCCAAAAGTCACGCGACAATTGGCAGTAAACACATAGAAACCAGGGAAAATTTGCGTGATATCATCTTCCATAATTCGACCAATAAAATTTCTTAATAATATATCGTCACACACAGAGACATGATTCCTTTTTGTAAATAAATATAACATGGTAATGCGACTTTTGGCACACCCTGTACATAATAAAATAGGTGCTACTTTGAATCTTTATTTTTTTCCTTGTAGATAACAAGCCAAAGAAGCACCATATTTTACAATGTAGATATCATTAGAAATTAAAAATTGTACGGTGTAGGTATTTAGGCTGATGCACATGCTGTTCATAGATAGAATATAAATAAAAGTAAAAAATATTTTTATTACATTTTCTTTATGTTATATATATGTTATAATATGTTTTACTATGTAGATATCATTCCAAAATAAAATTTGTAGGCGAAGATATTTTTTCTTTTAAATAAGCCAAAGTAGTTACTTTTTTCTTGTAGCTAACAAGCCAAAGTAGGTACTTTTTTCTTGAAGATAACAAGCCAAGGTAGGTACTATTTTCTTGTAGATAACAAACCAAAATAGGTAACTTTTGTTCTTGTAGATAACAAGCGAAAAGTACTTTTTTCTTGTAGATAACAAGCCAAAGTAGGTACATTATTCTTGTAGATAACAAGCCAAAGTAGGTACTTTTTTCTTGTAGATAACAAACCAAAGTAGAACTCATTTTACTTTTTCAATCAATCATTCATTTTATTCTTTATATCTCTCTGGCCCCCCGCTCGAAACAGGAGGTTTCGTTAATATTAAGCAGGGATTCAACCCCTGAGGCAGTACACCTTCGTCAGGGGAAGTGCTGAAATGGTTTGAGCAATTTCAAAACGGCTGTTTGAAATCCTACATTAAAATCAACCTTGTGCTACATATTGCACGACATAGACGGGCCATGAATTAAATGATTTCTACGACTTAACACGTTTGAGGTGAATTAAAACCGATTATAGTCATTCTAAGAATTCTCTTTTTTGCGTGTGAATATTGAATTAATTCGTAAAAAATATTCTTATAATCCAAAATATATTTCACTTCAAATAACCCAGAGATAGCTGATAATTATGGTGATTAGGCTATTAGCATTTACCAAAACTCGAACACAGACCTCCTGATATCAATGAGAAATGTTATGCTCTCTACGAAAAGGCAGGCTATCCAGTAATGTTCCCCTTGTTAAATAATCTGTCCCACCTGAACAATTATAATACGAGTTAGAAGCCGATCTATGCTATAGGAAAGTAATTTTACACCAAGTATGTCTTCTGTCAATTACGCTATTTAACGTTTTCCTTGGGAGCCTAATGGTTGACAATCTTGAGGAACAACAGAGTACGGGCAACACTGGTGAACACAACATCCGCTTTGCAGACGACGAAGTTTGTCTAGCTGATATTCTCAACAATTACAAACACTTCATAACGAAAGACAGTCTTCATTGTGCCGTGTCTGTTTGGGACGTGTGCAACACAAACTTACGAACCTCATTTCTATGTCTTTTCGCCATGCGTTATATGATTAGAATATTCTTGCATAGCTTTTGAAATAATCTGACTTAATACTCCAAATTTGATCTTAAGCAGACGTAGTTAAAACACGGAAATTAAATTTCCCAAGCTAATTGGAATCGAGTTTCTACAGCTTTTTTTTCCCTGCTCTCCATTACCATTTTGTTCTATTCTAACCCAGAGAAAATAATTATAAGAAAATCGCTTAAGATTTCAAAAAGAAACCTTGTCGAATATTCGCAATCATCATGGAAACATCTGATTTAGCTGACAAATGTAGAATCTATAAATACATCGTTTTAATTCTAATGATTCCGACAATTATTTATCGATTCGGCATCAAATCAATTGCAAAGCGTCGTGCGTACAAAGCTGCGTTTTCTTTTACTTTGAAAATGAGGAATTAGGCTTTTCACTTGTCATATCGAAATTATGTACATGCGATTCCACTTCCTAACTTCTAAGCATTATCAGACGTTATCGTAACCATTAAAGTGAGAAAATATCAGGGAACAAGTTAAATTCTATTCTTTAAAGTATACATCTATATAATAAAGGCCAATATCAGTGTATAACAGTGTCACACATTTTCAACTAAAGGGACATAACTCTTTGATTTTTAATAGCTCATGTTACAGACATTTTGGATTACCAAATTTTCAATACTGCAATTGTTTTCTGCGATTTCTTACGTGATGCAGCGAGGAAAATAAAGACCCTAATAAATGAAAACCAAGATCAAGCGGCAGCCAGGAGCGCTTACAATGCTGAGAATATACAAAGGCTTAGGAACTGTCAAACTCCTGAAGAACCCTCCGCAGGAGCGAGATTAAATTCCGTACGTTAGGGCGGCTTTTAATTTAGTTATTAATATGTCACTTAAAATTCGTTCAGTTAACTCAGACATTCATGAGTTAATCACGTCAATCATCGCGGTAATGCATCAATATCGTAAGGGCATTGGGAAGGCATTCTGTGTCATAACATAGCTGGTCAGTGTAAGCGGTTGCTAGGCAAACAACTCCTCTTGCTCCATGGCTAGGTGTCCAGAATGGTATATTGCTCATGATTTTTTGTTTTGCTCGCCAGCAATGTCCTACAAAGCTCATTCTGCGTTCATGTAACAGTGTAGAAATATTAGTGTCCTTAGAGTTGGGATTTAGTTGGATGTTGTCTCCAGGAGATGTTAGGTATAGTTCTCAGTATCCTAGTGTAGGTTCCATCAAACTTAGACTTTAGAGTTTTAGTTAATGGCAACATACATTAACACCACCTCTACAAGGTCTCGAGAGAATTTCCGCCATGGAAGAAACACACAAGTAGGAAATTACGTGACGTCTAATTGATCGTTATTTCTAGTCTATCGTCTATACATTTCGGATCGCATTTCCATTCTATCCTCTGTGACTACTCGGATCTGCATTTCAAGTCTATACTATTTCTCTACTCTATTCACTATAATATTTCTCTATTTGGATCACTATACGGATTATTATTCAGGCGAGTATTATCGAGCAAGTACTATTAGAGCGAGTGATATTCAAAGGCGTCTGACACCAGTATTGAGTAACGATAGTTGTATCTGCGATTTTTATAATCTCTACTACAACGAGCATACAGGAAAGTGACAACGAGTATTTCTTGCCATTACAAAAATGGCAATGAGTGTTCGTTGACTTCACAAAAGCTTCATACATCACAGTTAGAGAATATACAGACCGCATCACGGATGGAGGCTGTAGGTACCGCAGACCACATGATAGCCAAAAGTAATTGACGAACATTGGCCTGTAAGAAAATGTAAAGTAAAAAAAAATGCAAAGCTTTTGTTATTTATGAATAAGCACGTGTTATGCAGGCAACAACAAATTTCATTAGACACTTATGTACCCTATTTACATTAGTCGGACTATTGTCCTCATCTTCGTCGCCATATCTATTACAACGTTTCGGCCGTTGTACGCTCCGTTCTTCTTCAGGTGATTGAAATGTCGAAATGAATCCTTTATTTCGCCAACATGAAGAAGGCCGGGACGTACAACGGCCGAAACGTTGTAATAAATATGGTGACAAAGATGAGGACAATAGTCCAAATAATGTAAATGGTGTACATAATACCTCATCTCAGAAATATAGAAATTAACCGTTATATTTTAGTGGATGCATGATTTCTCTTAAGAGAATGTCCCCGCCAGCAGGATTCAAATATTCGTCCGATATTTATGGGAAACCATCGCCTGATCCAGTGGGCTTTAGACAAATCCTAAAAAAAAAACATGCATTCCTCAGGAATTACACTTTCAAATGCTAAGAAAAATCTATTTGAAAAATTGGTCATTATCTTGGTTTTAAATTTTGAAATTGCGTTAACCCTACGTTATTTCATGCAAACATTTTGGGACACACGAGGAAAGAAGGCATGAGAAATTGAATACTCACAGGACACATCGATGGCAAAAAGAAACAGGGAAACAGTGAGAAACTTCCTTACGAAAGAGAGAGGTGGATATTAAAAACCTAAAAGAGAGCTACAAAGGATAGGACGTTGTAGAGAGCCATAATCAACCACATTTAGAGGGGATACGGTACATTGGAGAAGTATACAGAAGTACCAGTCCAGGTATAATTACTTTCAGCTTAAATTCTCTTTTAGGCATTTTTCAACTATATATTTAATATTTTTCATTTCGGATATACTTTTCAAAAGCTATCCGCCCACATATTCACGGAGCCAAGCGAAAAAATAGAAAAGTTAATAACAATGAACTTTATATATTCTCAGAAGAAATGGCCTAAAAATATTCTACTGGATTTGACCATATAAATTTATTGATTTCTTGAAACAGAATGGAAAGTAAATTTTTCATCCAGAAGTAGCAGGTCTGTTGTGATATGACGAATAGTCATGGGGAAAGTCGAACAGAAGATTTCGATTTGTTTCTTATTGAATTGTCTGATTAAATTCAAAACCAGTTCAAAGAAGTTTTTATGTTTAGTGTTTGTAATAAGTTTAGAAAATCCCTGAAGCACAGATTCATACTTATATTTTTTTAAACAATATATATATATATATATATATATATATATATGAATAAAATGAATCTACGAATAGGCATTATATGGAAGATATATTGTATGAAAAAATAGATAGGAAATAATAATGAAGTGACGGAAAGCTGCCACAAAGATTAATATTGTCTTTCAATAGCTTTTCCGTGAATTACCCAATAACAATAACAAATTTCGGGACCAAAATTGTCCTTAACGTTAACAGAGGTCAGCAGGAAGGCATACCAGAAATTTCATTGGCCCAATGTGACAATCAGGCTAATTCAAATGTAAATCACTCTGAGAAGATATGCACAATATATAACAGGATTATTAAATCAAGTCGCTTATTTTAGCCTATTCGTCCATGCTTAAAATATAGCTGCCACACAAGGCCCAGTGTCTCTGTTATATACATTGAGTTCTTTGATAAAATCCAAAGAATTAGAAAATATTATTGGCCCTGATCTGGCGACTCGGCTTTAGTCACTTTCCCACCGCCGTAAGGTTGCCCCCTTTGTGTCTTTTCTATAAATAAATTCATGAGTAATTGTTCGAATGAGCTCTTGACAAACAATGAATTGTTTATATGGGGTTTAGTTAGGACTTTCGTGGAGACAATGAGGTATTATAGTGGCTGTAGTAAGAAGGGTAAGTAAGAATGTGTTGTTTTAGTCTAAGGAATATTGTTGTATGTTTAGGTCAGTGTTTGTGGACAGCTAAGTTTAACGTTAAGCCAGAAGAAGACCGTCCTTTTTCCATACCCCATTTTGGCCTTGTGTCACATTTCTGTACATAGCAGAATACATATCGCTCTTCGCTATGGTACCTAGACATTTGGAATTTAAGCGCAGTAATAGACTAGCATCGACATCTCATCAATTTACATTTGATCTGGCTAGATGTAATCGTAAATTCTATGCTAACAGTTTCTTTTGTCGAAGTTCTCGCTTGTGGAAACCCCTTCCAGTTCCATGTTCTACAGCCAACTTTAATCTGCAAAAATTTAAATGCAGTGTCAATCGCTATCTTCTGTCCTCCTGATTACTCTTTCCCCTTCATGCTCATTATTAATGGTTTTCTTCCTAATTCTTCCCCACCCTGTAACTCATTGTGTCTTAGTAGCTTTACTGCTTGGCTTAGGACGATACCGAGTTACAAAAAGTGGTTAGCCAGCTCGTCCTGCATATCAATTACGAGAGTTTACTCAGCCTCATCGGGTTAAAATAAAGTATATTTTGTTCAGCTCTTGGAGGGCATCGCCTGAAGTAGGGAGGCTCCAAACAAAATTGTTGGCGCTTAAGGCATCATCAAAGTGTAAATACGAGGAAAATTAAGCGATTTTTGTTTCTCGTTCAACGTACGTGTGGGACGCTCACTTAAAGTCAAAGTTATGCTTTATAATTTCAACCTTATTCTTGTAGGTATAGAGGATATGGAAAAAGATTCTATCCTGAAGATTTTATTTTTTCTTGAATATTTTCATACTTGAACTTTGATGCTTGAAGAGGTGATAATCTACTAAATAATACAGGCAATAATATAGCCACGGTTTATTGATATACAATACTTTGGTCTGACTTTGCTGTTTGGCAATTTGCCGAACATACTAATATGAAAATGAGGTAAATTTAATTTTTTCAAAATTACAAGTTGATTATTCAGGAAAGCTGTTATTTAGTTCTCAGCTTTTTTTCAAACGTTTTATCAACTTTTATTTTCCGTCCATGAAGATTAGACGTGGTTTAAATTATAATCCAATTGCATTTTGCAACTTTAAATTCCGTACCGG
Organism: Acanthosepion esculentum; assembly: GCA_964036315.1. Classification (NCBI taxonomy): domain Eukaryota; kingdom Metazoa; phylum Mollusca; class Cephalopoda; order Sepiida; family Sepiidae; genus Acanthosepion; species Acanthosepion esculentum. Next base: position 102,210,080 of record OZ038493.1, on the reverse strand, counting down.
ATATTAAACTTTGACATTTCAACGCCTTTTCTAATTAATTGAATAAGCTGAAATCTGGTGCTTTACAATTGGTGTTGTACAGTGGGTGCTAAACTGAAATTCACTCTTCTCACTGTTTTCCTTATCGATTGCAATGCTGATAAGAAACATTAAGTGCTTGCAAATTTTCATAGTACCTTATCAAATTAATCATTTCCTTTGGTAGTAATCAGCATGAATTAATTCCGAACAATGTAATTTCTATGTAGGTCGTCTCTTCAGGACGTGGGCGATCATGACTCTTCAAGACAGCCGTTCTAGGTCTTAGCATGTTTTATCTTTTCACCAGCCTCACAGTCGCTGATCTGCCATTCATTTACACAAGGTCCTGATATAAATTACTCGCTTTTCCCTTCTGTTCCTCTTGCCTCTTGCTATATCTTGTGAGTGCGAAATTAACAGGATATATTGAAGTCAATACTTATTTACATATTTATAATATATTATTTTCTTTATTCGACACTAGTTAAATAGACGAATCCACGCAGAAAAATGTAGGGAAAGTTTTCAGGGGATGATCTATGTAAACTAGGCTTCATTAGACATTCTCTAAGACATGACAAATTCTGAATCGAAAAATATTGTGCCCCACTTGCGATTTACTTACGTTATTGTCTTACCTGGGATTAAATTTTTAAAAAGTTAACTCTCCCCCAAATTCATTGGTTTCGTTCCGCACGAAGTGTCTCACACGTGTCATTAAGTTAAGAGACTTAGATAACCATAAGAATTAAATAAAAGCCTTATAAAGCACGGCAGTTTGCAAGCTAATGCAGCAAATCTGTTAGCCTGTGTACTGAACGCCCCTCTAATCTAACCTTACTGGGCTATGCCCTTAAGACGATTCATAATGTTGGTTTCGAATAGATGGTTTACAACCCAGAATCGTATTCGGCACAAGTTGCAAGGATCAAAGACGATCATTTGCGTTGACACATTGATCGAAAAATCTAACACGAAGCTTGTTTAGGACAATATTAAACAAATTTCCCCAGGGGCTCCCTCTATGCAATATTACGCCTCAGATTTCTTTGTGTTGAGTAGCATTATATAAAGAGGAAGGTCTGACGGAATGGAATAGAATGCAAGAATCAGATTTCCTTTAAAGATCAATGTGATCTCTTGGAAGAGATTAGAACACTTTGATGGATCAACTCTCCCCGAGATATGCACATATTTTTTCTTATTGATTCTGCTATACAAAATAAATTAAATACAGTCAATGTTTTACTGAATCATTGCAGATGACATCACTGTGTCTTTCATTGATTGATTGATTTGTTTGTTTAACGGCATATCAACACTTTATGGGTCATTTAATGTCTAAATGTAATTTTCTAGGGAGATTTGAAGTAATAGAATATGATATATATTATTCTGCTTTCTCAATTTAATACATGGTAGATGATATTCATTTTTCTGCATATACATGTTTTTACTAGAGGCAGTGACATATGTGTTTTACTTTGTAGTTTTGTTGAAGTTAGATTTTGAAATACAGTTTGATTTCTTTATTGTAGTATATTATATGGATTAATGCCATATATATTTATTACATTAACAGATTTATTACATGTTGGTTGTTTGGTTGGTTGATTTTGTTTAACGGCATATCAATCGTAGTGGGTTTATTTGATGCCAAAATCTAAATATTTTGAACACAAATGTATGACTCAATTAAATATATACTATAAATATGTATTGCTGGTAATTTTTTAATATTAAAATACCTTGCTGGTATTTTTGCGATAAAAATGTATTCTTATACTTTTATAGTTTATATGTTATTCTGCTTTCACAATTGGATACATGATAGAAGATACTTAGCTTTTTTGTATATACATTTTTGTGTGGACATAATTATTAGAGGTGGTGATATGTTTGTTTTATGTTGTAGTTTTGTTGAAGTCATAGTTTGGAATGCAGTTTGATTTAAGAAATTGCTGGATATTATATGGAGTAATATAATGAAAGTGTTCTTTCATATTGGTCGTTTGATCTTGTTTAGCAGCATATCAATCTCTTTGGGTTTTTAATCCCGAGATCTAAATACTTTGAATACAATTTTATGGCTTCAACTAAATATATATTTTAATAAAATTGTATACTTTCAAGTATAGTTAAAATGTATTGTAGGTATCTTTTTTATACATTCATAATGTTTTATTTTTGTTGGAGGGTCACCGCAGGTCAGAGTATATATGGGAACAACATCAATTAAGTGGTGACACTACGTTCCTCAAAACCCCAAATCACCCGACAAGAGTCCTTACTGCCTGATGTAATTTATCGTCATACCCAGGATTAACTAGTCGCGCTTTTAATTAGAGATCAGGTTTTGACTCTTCTCACTCACTGTCTATAGCCAATTGACGTCGACTTCTCATGTGTAATGTTAAATCGCGTCATATTTATAGATCGTATGAAACTTCGGGAAGTAGGCAATCATGGCTGTTTACAGATCATTTTTTGACAAAAGAAGCATTCCGAAAGCTAAGGGAGGTATTGAGAAACGGTGATACTTTGTTAGGAACAAAGAAGAGAGTGAAGCATTGATATGTGTTATCCGTTCTCTTATATGATATTGAATGTGAGACAATATCCTCACGAGCGAGTAAGCCACGAGGCAGTCTTCTGAGAAAAATGGCAACAGAAAGAACACATCTATTCAGAATCAGGAAAAGACAACCGCACATTCCTTGAACCCGCAACGAGGAAAGAGGAATTGAAAAATCTAACCACCACGAGACATATTAAAATTAAGAGAGATAAGGAAATTCATAGACACACGCCTGAGAAAACTGTTTAGATTGATGGCGGAACAGGAGTCGGGCGCTTTCGAAAAGAAGAAAACTGCTAAGAGATAGGAAGTTGTGGAGAGCCAATGGTCGCTTGAAGGGACGTGGGGCACTGAAAAGGAAGATCAGAAATGCCGTGACTACTTGGAAAAAAAGTGGAAACGAAACTTGGTAGTTATGACTTTCGGAGAAAACCTGGCAGTGGGAAGTGAGTTTTAAAGGCGGAGAGATCTTGATTATGAAGCCCTTCGTAACGGAGGGTTCAAAAGCTCTTCGGATCAAACGGTTGTTTCTCCTGTAAAGGGGAACGCAAGTTAGTATCTTGACGGAGGATGCATTTTTCCTTAATAGGATTTATCGAATATTCAGGCCGGTAAAAAAAATAAATCCATTAAAAATGTCTTTTTAAATTAATATATATATATATATATATATATATATATATATATATATATATATATATATATATATATATATATATATATATATATGATTAACAACATATGGCGATTCCCAAAAAATCATTAAAATTTAATTAGCATCATTTTTGAATGATTATTTTGAATATTTCAATGTTATTTTATTTTTTAAAATGCCATATAAAAGCAGTGATTTGTCGATAAAGTTTTAATTTGTCGTGTTTGTACGAAAAGAAATATCTTTTCAAAATTCAGTTGTAAACTAACAGAAAACTTACTGTGTTTACTTTTAAGGAATATATAAAATAATTATATAATATAATGCAAACAGATATAACAGACTATTAGATTTTGCAGGAATATTTTGTCGGAGTCAGTTTCACCTTTTCGATATATATATATATATATATATATATATATATATATATATATATATATATATATATCGTGAACGATTTTAAATTTGATGGGTGGTGTTCGCTAATCTTTATATCTTTTATATAAAAAAATCCCTGAAAAAAAGTGGAGTGTACATTCTTTTGTGCTTGGTTTCTTAGGCAGTGCTATGAAAAAAGATCTGCTTAGGTCTTCCGGTATATCACCACTCTTGTAGATTTATTTTATTTCTGTGATCTCGTCAAGCCACTCTTCATTAGTTTGACTGATTTTCTTTGTTCTTTGTGTAGTTTTCTGTATTCCGTTCCTTTTCTTGCCATTGTTGGCTGTCTCCTTTGCATCATGTCGAGAAACTCATTTGTCATCCATTTGTTTTTTTCTTCTTCATCCATTTTCCTTTGGGATGATCGCGTTTTCTCATGTCCCTAAAACGTGTCTTAGCGCGTCTTTTCCATTTTGTCCCTCGTATTTTTCTCACGCGCAATGTATTTTTCCTTTCAGTGCTTATCATTCAAGAGTCTGTTGCATTGTAATTTGGGTGCTGCGTTCGTCTTCTTCACTTTGCGTAGTTTCATTCTTATTTTACATATAACAGGGAGGTGATCGCTTCCGCAGTCAGCAATTGGATAGGTTTTTCAGTGAACAGTAGAAACCTCGACAGTCACCGATAATATAGGAAGAAACGGCTTTCTGCATTCTAGATTCGATGAATTACTTAATTATGATTATTTCAAATCCTCCTAATTATATCTATCTGTATATCCTTGCTTGAACCGGCTTCTAATACTCTGAACTGAGCGGCTTGGGGATAGTAGTCGTAACTCGTGGAGGCACAGTCGTATGGGTAAAAGAGAAACTCGGACGAGTTGCACTACGGAATATGTGATTGAGTGGCGTTATATCGTGTCTAATTCGTTACCTCTTCGTTACCTACGCCCGTCGGTATAGTTGGTATGTCGTTTGCCTCCTATCGTAACTGTTTGGGTTTCAATTCTCTGTAGTAGATAAGCTCTGCTGATGAGTCCCAAATATAAGACGAAACTACCGTCCAGTGCTTTCTGCACTCCAGAACCGATGAATGAGTTTATTGTAATTATTTCAAATCCTCCTAATCATATATATATATATATATCTATATATATATATATATATATATATAAGTAATTAATCATAGACTTTAATTTTACTCATTTTAAAAATTATTTAGTTGTTTAATTATTCGATTATTTAATTAGGTATTTTTATTCTTCTTTTCACATTAATTAATCTACGAGTACTACAAAACGTGAAAAAATTGATTAAGACTTATTGAATTGATGTCGTTAATTGCTTTCAGTCAGAGAATCACTTATCTTCTTGAATTACAACACCATACAACACCCCCCCCAAAAACAACAAAAAACAAAAACAAAACAAACGGACAGTTGCAACCATTAAAATAAAATTATTTTAAATAATGTTCACAGTCGAAAATGTCATTAAATTCTTACATTTTGAATTATTTAAACACATCTTTAATTAAAAAGACTTGTTACCAATAGAGAATGTATAATTTAAAAATCGCTCAAATAAATTAAACTTTTCGAATATAAATATTGAATGTAGATTTTGTTTCTGTCGATTCAGAAATAACATACTTTATTAAACTATGCAAATGCCAAATCGAAACAAAAATTATTTGTTCAAGTTTCTTACGTAACAATGATCAAATTATTACACATTCGTATGTACGTGTGGAAATACGTCTATTAAACATGTTGAGGTTTACATTTGACATGATTCTTTGTTGGCAAAGAGTTAGAGCCTAGGACATTTATATAATGTTTTGTGTTCCATATGAGACGTGATTGATCTGGAACACCGTTCTCAGGAGGGGAAATTGAACACGTCTTGGCCCTGAATAAAGAGGAAGAAAGGTTGTGGCTTTCTTGTCCTACTTTTTGGCAACGCCGTCTAGCGGTGGAATTAAAAGTTCCGTTGTTATTTTACTATAACACCCGTCTTATCCCCGACTATTATTTTATGCTCTTTATGTAGCTTTCGATATTCCAAGATAGGTTTGGTTAGAATTTTAAATTTTACCTGTGTTTTTTTTTTATGTTATTCTTTGACAGCGTTAGGGTTAGCGGTTAGGGAGACGGGTGTAATAGTAAAGATTTCCGAGATTTTCTTGACAGTCAAGTTGAGTAATTCTACATAATCGATATGTTTCGTATCTATCGCAGTTTATTTCTTGTGTTTTTATGTATCTGTCTGTAACTCCCTTACAAAAACGGTCACTTTACACCGCAACTCACCTATTTTTTTATTTAAGCAAAGTATAGACGCTAGAGTTGGCATTTAAAGCACGACTACCAATTCGGAGGAGCATAACTTCAAACAGTTCATAGTTATCTAATTAGAAGCTGATTCTTTTTTAGAGTGTAGTTAATTGTAGTTTAAATAAAGTGAATAAAAATGGGTACTACTATTAAAAAAAGTGAACTCCTGCGCGCATGTGCAGATGTTACAATGTTTTGAAAACATATTTCTTCGCATTTCACAATGTTATAGAGCAGGGCTGGCCAAAACGCGGCGAGTGGAATTAAGTTGCTTTTTTCATCACAGAAAATAATTATAAAGCTTGATTTTTTTTCTGTTTAACTTCAATGTTAAACAGAAAAAATCAAGCATTGTAATTATTTACTGGGTATGAATTGAGCTCCCATTTTCTGGAATAAATTGGGGTCAGGAGAAAAGGGTTTAAAAAATTTTGGTACTGGTAAAAAAGAGAATTTAAGTAAAGAAAACTTTTATTGCAACATTAATTTTATCAACGAAAAAAAGTAAATATGGAAAAAGGAAATGGAAAACTATTTTAAAACAATCATTACAGAAAGCAAGTAAAGAAACCTTGAACCGAGTATAATTTTATTAATCTAAATATTGTACGCATTTTTTTTGCTTCACTGATAAAATTTTTACCAATTAACACATAGCTGGGGGAGAATGGGTATTTGCACGCAAGTAAATATAACGGACCCAACTGGAATTGGAACTCTCTCTCTCTCTCTCTCTCTCTCTGATTAACAATTATTATGCATTACATCACCCACACATTCATATCAACAAGAACTGGTCTTCCCAAACGGCCATCCATCTCGTTACTGACCAGGCACAACGTTGTTTATCTTTGATGTTCGCGTGAGAACGGGTGTTTCAACGTAACATGGCTGCAAACATTTACTGTGGAATAATGTGAGTTTAAATCAATAGGGTGGTGTTAATAAACTCGGTGGGGTGTCTGGACATTTTGTAAAGAAAAAAAAACACGAGCCTCATTCTATTATATATCTAAGTGTGATCTAATTAATATGCAACGCAACATTTAGTCGTGTCCTTTAAAGGTAGATGAGGCAAGGAAAGTATGTACAACAGACTGTCTGCAGACAAATGTCCATAACTAGTTTCTTTCATTTCAATGAAAAAACAACTTCATTTGAGATAAATCTCTGAAATCCAGACCCTATATTTTCATATTACCCAAGAGACTATGGCAGAAATGTTTACTAAAAGATGTTTTATTCAAACTCAAAACTACGGTAACGACATAAACAGTGATTATACGCATTCGTTCGTAATGATTTAGAGTAGTGTTTCTCAAAACGTTTACTCATAAGGAATCCTTGAAATAGGTTTCACCTCGCAGCAAACCTCTGCATAAAATTATTTTCTACCATTATTAATATGTATCTTATTTATATTTTGTTGTAGTTCACGTGGTAAACATATGTGGACACAGTCCATGTATCATTCACACACACGAATCCAACTTGTCCACTAACCAGTGAAGGTGGTTGCACACTGCCTACATATAGACATCTCTAAAGAGATCCCATATGATTATTATTTTAAATAACATAATAGATTGAAGCCATTATTATAATAACCAAATGTATGTATAATAATAATTCGGATATAAAGTTAACTAAAAATTACACAAAATGCATTAGCCTAGTTGTCAGTGTTTCTCGCGGAACCCCTTTCGATATATTGCGAAATGCTAGGATTCCGTGGAAAACCAATTGAGAAACACTAATTGAGAGGATAAGCTTTTTAGTTATAGATTCTTGGAAGTCGTTTTTATCTTGATATTTGATTAATAAAAGTTGAGTATGTGATTTTAATTGAACAAATCTGACAGAATGTGATTTCTCTACGGAAGTTTGAGTAGAAGAATTATCTTAATGTGGATAGTTTATTTTTGTTTAAGTCAGATTGTTTTAAATAAGTTATTTCATCGTATTTGTGCCGAATATTCGGAACCTTTATTTTACTTAAATTGAAATTTAATTTATTTTACTTATATTTATTTATTTTTAACGAATATCATATCCTTTGACGACGTCGACTGTCATAACATTCAACAGATTTAATGTGTCAATTAACTGACTGTTCTTGGGAAAAGATAACAGGGTTGTTCACCATTGCCCCGTTTTAAATTCAGAATAATCCTTCTTTGGTTAAGCATATAGAAAACAGTACATCCTGCTCTTAATCTTATCCCTGGAGGAAGAGGAAATGGATTAATTTTTTTATGGGCATAAATTCGAAATGGCTGTAAACTTTTCACCCGGTATTTGAACAGGGCTCATCAATTCAAATTGTCTTGTTGGTGACTATTGAGAAGATCGCAATATTCGTCACTTAAATATCTTTAAGAATCAATGTTGATAGTTATAAATTCTAACGAAATAAAAAAAATATTAATTCACTCAAATACATTTATAGTTAAACTCAATGACTGACACTTTTCAAGACTACGATTTCTGAAAGTCTGACACTCATGTTAAAAAACAAACAAACTGTTATCTATATAAGTTAGATATCTTTTCTCTTATTATACTAAACTTAAGAATGTCATACTCGATATACGCCATTATATGGTATATGATGATATTGCTGAAGTCATTTTGCACATAAATTCCAACTGTCTATTATCTTCCACTCTGTTGTATCCTGTTTTTTCTGGTGACGTTTTTATTTTATATATACATATGGGCTTTGACAAATGACAGTTTCTCAGTAAATTTCTGTAGAAAAATAAAGTAATATATATATATATATATATATATATATATATATATATATATATATATATATATATATATATAAGATTTTTATAGATGGAATAAACTTCCAGTAGCGAAAAGCATTATTTTTTTAAAAAGTGCTCAATACAGAATACAGCGAGTAATATTTATTTAAAAAATTAAAACAAATGTATACCATCACTACAAAAATATCCACTTCTGGTGTCTTGTCAAGTGACGGTGTTGCAAGTAAAGGAAAGGGTTAAAAAACTAACCATTATCGCCACTAGGGGAAAATTATTACGGAAGATGTAATCTCCAATCAAATTACAAGCATATGATAATTCAAATAACTCGACAACGGACCCTAGATATAATTTATTAATGCTTTAAAATAAATATTAGATTTTATAAGAGATCAGGATAAACACTTAATTTCCAATCTTTTGTAATTAAAAGTTAAAGTTACGCATATTCAGCTCTAAATGAAACCATGCATCATGTTTAGAAATTAACAAAAATATTCATAGAAAAAACGGAGAAAATACGTGTAAAACTTTCATGAATTGTTCTTAGAAATGGGTTAAATTATTTTTCCGAATCAAAAGGGTGGAAAGAGGTAAAATATATGACTAAGGAGTCAGTTACAATGATAGGATTAGTGAACAATGGGGAAAATTTAATGCATATGTTTTATATATATATATATATATATATATATATATATATATATATATATATATATATATATATATATATATATATATATATATATATATATTACCCACACAATAGCTTGACACTCTGGTAAAAGGAACCAGTATTTTCTGTTTTTTTCCTTATCCTATCCTTGGTCAGACCGAGAACATTTTCGTACCTATTCTTAGAGGAATTGTAATGTTTTATAAAAGGTTAATAAAATATTGTAAAAATAAAACACCTTTTATTATTTCATGGATTTAAGTACGGCTCAATGCCAAATTTTGTTAATCATTAGCGGAAGTTACTAAATTAATTCAACTTTCAAATATAAAATATTTCCTTGTTTACGCTTAAATGTTCATCTCTTCTTTTATAGTATATATACATGGAGATTCAGAAAGATCTCGGTAAAATAAAGATAAATCGAAAATACGCAGGTTAACAAAAACAACAGCGCGTTCCTTGTTGAATTTCATCTTAACATCAAGTAACGCATTAGACAACTGAAAAGGATTTGTAAAAAGGTAAATAGACACAATATGTATATATTACTGAATGAAACCTTTTTGAATGAAGATATACTGCCTATGTATATACGAGCAGGTGTTAAAAAATTCTCGTCAGAACCATTAAATAATTCTTCCAAATAAAATATAATATTCACTCATTTGTTCAGATGCAGAGACATGTGTCAGGCCGAGAACCTTTCAGCACTTCTTAGGGTGCATACATACCCACCCCACAGAACATGTAGTTAGATTATCATATATATATATATATATATATATATATATATATATATATATATATATATATAAACGTTTTTATTAAAATACTACTCGACTCATGCACAAGTAAATGCGATAAACCTGTGATAGCAAAGTTAGTGATATCAAATATATTAGCGAAAGAAAAGATCGTTAAATGAAAAAAAAAATTAAATGAAAACTGATGACAAATCAAAGCCGATTTCAGCTCGGCGTGGATATCTAAAAAAAGCAAAAAACAAAACTGGTCACTTGACATTCTTCAAACAATTCCTGTCTCTTTGTTTTCTGTTTTTCTTTATCTTTGAATGACTTTTTTGTTCGGTTAACAATGGTCTTCCTTCAAACACATTAACTCTATTCATGAAAAGAAAAAAAAATGATGGTTAAAATTTATTCTATTTGTTTACGGGATAAATTTGCTCTTTTATTTTTCAGATCAAATTCAATTCAGAACTGATTCGAATTCAAAAGATAAATACAGATCATTTCGACAAAATTTGCATAAATAAAATCTTTTCTCAGAAGGCACCGATTAGTTAGAAAGTTGAAAGCAAATTCTCTTGTTTAGAAGATTTTGTTTGCATTGTAATTTTATATTTATAATTGCCTTGATTTTTAAGGCGGATATATCAAGAAAAAAGCAATTTCTTTAGATATTGATGGGAATAAACTGTCAGATTTAATTATGCACGACAATGTTTTCACTATAAAGCTGTTCTTAACTAGCAATTTACCGAGTGCTTTTTAAATGATTTCTATCCTGAGGAATAATTTTGATTTATTCACTAAGCTTGATAAATTAATTTAAATTAAGGTTACCGCTATCCAAAAAGACGATACCGTTATTAATAATGAATTGAATTGATTCTTTATTCAATATCAACATACCTTTATTCAAAATAAAAGAAACACTTATTCACTGCTATAAAAATGAGAATTTAACCTAACGTGAATATTTTCATTCTTTTTATGTGCCTTGTCCTTTCAGGACGTAGGCGATCATGACTCTCCATCTTCCTCTATCCCTTGCAGCTCTTAACAAGGTCCTTTTCTCTGTCATCTCCGCCAGACCACGTTCTGTCATCCACCTGCTCTAGTCCGCTAGGTATATGATGCGTTGTTTTCCTTTGTTTATCTTTCCCTCTATTTGACCCGTGAGTATCAGATTCTTCACATCCTCATTCCACAGTATGTCCCAGAAACTTCAGCTGCCTCTTCCTTATGTTAAATATAAGCATATTTGTATCTTCTCTAAGACTTCCTCCTTGCTCACACAACAATCCTCGGTGCAAATGTAATTTCCTCTTCAACAGAAAACAAATCTTTAAAGTGATCTATAACTTTTCTGTCTGAATTACAAGCTCAAAACATTATCAATGTCTTTCGTTCGTTTTCTATTTTCATGAATTACATAAGCTCGTGTAGCTTTACACTTATCACGAAAAAAGTACAGTTAAGAAATCAGCTTTCATATACTTCGCCCAATGTATTCTTGTTTTTGTAATGTTTACTTAAGGAAGATAGTTCGGCTGCTTTTTTTACCTGTATACAAGGGTAAGTCAACAATTGTCCTCACTTTTGGCATAATATATCTGTTGGTTTGTCAAACTGCCTTCTGTTAATGCTTACTCATAGGTGATACTTTTGTGGTTACGTGATCGAAGGTTGAGCTTGGAGGCACCAGTTTTCATGCTACGGTTACAGTGTAAACATGACCACTCGGTTAGCAGTTTTTATCAAGGAAAAACAAAGAGCAGTAATCATATTTCTCTGGCTGGAAGGGGTGTCAGTGGCTTAAATTCATCGGAGGCTTTAAAAAATACGGCGACAGTGGACTACGACGTAGAAGTGTGTATGAGTGGACCGAGAAGATTAAAAGTTGCAGGAAAATCTTGACGCATGAAGGAGCAGGACGCCCGTCAACCGTGGATGTTGAGGAGAATATTCAGCAAGCTATAGAGATGTTAATGGCAAACTGGTGAGTTATCATCGATGAGGTTACATGTTCTTTGCAAATTCGGATCACAGCTCTTTCCTCCTCCTCCTTGGTGCACATTACCGGCAGAGCGGCCATATTTACACTGTAACATATTTTCGCAAAGTATCTATTATAAGGATGTGCGTTGTTGCGTAATGGATATCGGCTCGGAATAAGAAATCGGAGAGCGGAGTTCGAATTCCAGTCAGTGTCGCTACGTTCAGTGCAGTTACCCTAGGGAAAGGTATGAATCCATCTCTTCCCTTCTATTCCCATCTACGATTTGAATAGCAGGACAGACTTGGTCTTATAATCTTGTTTGGCAACTTGTCTACCGCTGAAAGAAACGGCAGCCTACTGCGGGAAGATCGTCTGCGTAATCAGTCATTAATCAAAAGTGACACGATCACTCAAGCGTATGGCACATAAC
>OZ038493.1:102174976-102192476 GCA_964036315.1 Acanthosepion esculentum | reverse complement strand
CTCTCTTAGCGAAACTGAGATAGGAGGAAAGTGTTCATACAGGCCTTGCTTTGTTGGTTGTTTCTTTCAGATGATGTCCAGTGCAACTCGTAACATTCTGGGTGTAACAAGGATGTTACGAGTCGCTTATATAGACGACACAGTTTTTACACATATACATTTATGTGCCTTACACAAGGTAAGTGTTATTAATTCTTAAGATGCAACAAAAGGATGTTAAGAAAAGCGGGGTTGTATAATCATTTAACGCTAAAACATGTGCTATAATAATAACTAGATGTTCTTATGTTCCTAAAAAAATTAAAATAAAATAAACCTCATTTGTATTATGTGCTGGAAAGTATTAATTTTGAAACTTAAGTTTATAAAATATTTTTTTAAAGACGAATGAAAGTTACTGACAGGAGAGATTAGGGGAAAGAGGGTCAGAGTGAAATAGTGCGTAACATACTTGATGAGAAAATGGTTGGTAGAAGAGGGTTTGGGAGAAATAACATAAAGAAAAAATCTTATGAAGTGTTACCAGGGATAGGAAGTTGTAGAGGGCTATGATCGCCTACGTACTGAAGCGTCACGGCACATAAAAGAAGGAAGATGATACTGAGTTGTGTGATGATAGCACAAGCAGTTATAATAAAAAGAAAATAAACCGCCCTAATTACAACTTTTTCGAAATGAGCCAAGATATCTTTGGCTGTCTTTGGAAAATAAAAACGAAACTCTACTACGAATGAAACTATTAATATTCACATAATATAATATGGAAAACGGAACAAATGCCAAGAAAATGACCGCCTTCAAAATGGATGAATTTTTATCCGAAAACAGACGGGATAATAAACATTTTTGACAATTCATGTACACTCTTATCCGTCAAAAGAGAAAAATGACTAAAGCATATAGAAAATATCCCTTGGCTATATTCAATAAAATCTGCATGAAAGAAGAATTGATATCTAATATATATATATATATATATATATATATATATATATATATATATATATATATATATATATATATATATATATATATACATATATTATTATTATTATTAGAAGTCTTATAAATATAAGACACTATACGCGATCGGAAAACCTTCGGTGTCTTGATTTGCAAATAATCAAACCAATACGAAAGGGGAAAAAAGGTATGAAAAAGAAAGAACCAAGAAAATGTACGTTAGCCGAAAATAATCGTCCAGCATGCAAGTTCAAGGCCCAAAGGAGAAAAAAACAATACCAGTACGCAAAAAACTAAGTAAAGTGCTCAATACAGTGAGTAGAGCAGACCTAGTTAGACCTAGAGAGCCAGACAAACCTTCCATGGTTTCACCTAAACGGATCGTCAGGGACGGCCGGCCTTCCCTGACGATCTGTTTAGGTGAAACCATGGTAGGTTTTTCTGGCTCTCTAAGTCTAACTACATATATATATATATATATATATATATATATATATATATATATATATATATATATGTATATATATATATATATATATATATATATATATATATATATATATATATATGAGAGAGAGTCTGTGTGAGAGAGAGGGAGTCACTAAAGATGAAACTATCAAGCAAAATCGTTATAATATAAACTACAATTCCTAAGTGAAAATCTTAAATTTATAATTGTTTTACAGAAATATCGTTTTTTTTTCATTTTGATATGGGAAATTGATTGTCTGTCAGCTCGACAGAAAAGTGTTCATCAATTTAAGTCTGTATATTTTCTTGTTTTTATTTATTTATATTTATGGTTCTAGTGAAAATATGCATAAAATTCCTTTCTAAATTTTTCATTTATTTTCCGCACATGATAAAAAAACATCGATTTTGAAAAAAATGTAATGACCAGATAATGTTCGAAATGAAACCGAACGGAATTTCCTATTGTAAGAAGGACCAAAAATACATATTCTAATAAAAAAAACTCATAATCTATACAAAACTGCCGGTTTCTTCAATAAAACTTGTTTAAGACAAGAACTTCAGCTTAAATACATGTGGATTAACCATCAAATATAAGAAAACAATGTGTAGCTGTAAGCAAAAGGAACAGCCCAAGAATCGATATTTAAAATGGAGATGCCCAAATCAAGAAAAGTGGAGACATTAAAATACTTGGAAAATGTTTTAACAGAAGAGGGGAGGTGCACTTACCGAAATTCGAAGACGCACGGGAATAGAATAAGATGCCTTCCAAACGATGCGCAAAGTAATAACAATCAGGAAAATGTCAACAAAAAAAGATTGTCCAACTGCCATGTTATATCAACCCACCTATATGGCCGTGAATTGCTGGAAAGTTCCCTCTCAGATAAAGAGGAAACCTGAGACAACAAATTTGATTCTACAGACGAATGATGAGAAAACTATGACATACATCTATTAAAATAGTAGGAAAGTACAGTAAATGATTCTTTTAGAAAAATCTTTTTTCTAAAAATATGAATTAAGCTGATGAATAAAAATGCCAAATTATTTATTGTCATTGTAAACCCAGACAACTCACTGAATAACGGAAATATACGTCTGTTAGCAGGCACCACCACCCCACCTAAACTTAACTGACTTTATAAGTAACATATATTGGACACATAAGCTGTCTAGGGAAATTAAAACCCAGGCGCCCCTAAATTAAAATAGATTTTCAATAACCTTAACAACTCTTAATATCAATATTTCTTAGAAAGTTATTCCGAACATCGCTTGACAATGGAACGAGACTACGTATTTTAAGTTTAATTTTTGTAATTAAATTTATAAATTTAGTTTCAGTTTTGAAACATGGAAATTTTCCGTGTCGCGATGGAATCATATTTTCAAAAAGAAAATAATTATATAATAATGATATATAAATTTTTATATAACTTTTTATATATCAATAACAGTTTTGAAAGTAAAGATGTACGATAAATTGGAAAAAAAGGTTTGGTGACGTGTTTCATCCGTTAGGACTTCGTCAGACAGGATTTGTTTACGTTGTTGTTGATTACACGTGCGTATGAACGAGAGACACTGGTAGTTCCAATTTTGTAAAAGTTTTTTTTGGAATCTAGCCAAATTCATCTATATTCCTTTACTTTTTTACCATAATCTTTGTTATGAAATATCTGACATTGTGATAGCAGAAAATCTGCCAAGAATGGTGAAACGCAATCGTTGTTTAAGCATGAAACAGATTGTCTCTGTTCTGACATCCATTTACGCAATGTTACTGTGTGTTGAATTCAAGGTCCACATTTATATTTACATACGCTTTATCTTTGATATTTAGTATTTAATCCATAAATATAGCATATTTTAAAACTATATATATATATATATATATATATATATATATATATATATATATATATATATGCAGTGCTGTTCGATAAAAGTGACTCACCTGATTTTTTTAATTGAATTTTTTGTCGCCGTTTGTTTTTGAGGTCAAAGTAATTTTTAATCTTACTAATATAAAGAACCCTTCCTAGTTAAAAGTTTACTGACCCTAAGGTATTCTATTGATAATTATAATTTTGGATATAAATGAGATATAGGGAAAAACTATGTGCAAAATAAGTGACTCACTTATTTCCTGCAACTTGTAATCAATAGAAACATAACCGAACAGCTTTAAATAAAGAATAATACAGGTATAATTTATTTATAATAGGTAATATAGATCAAAATATTTAATAATCTATGGGCCCTCCTTTATTTTAAATAACCTTTTCAACCCTTTTTGTCATTGACATGATTAGGTTCTGGCAAATCTCATCTCCAAGCATTGATATGAAATTCACAATCAAATCCTCTTTGTTGCTCAACTGCTTTATAATACTCCATAAGTTTTCTATGGGTTTGAGGTCAGGTGATTGGGGCCGCCATGTCATAACACTCACCTGCTTCTTATCAAAGTATTCCATCATCAAATTTGATTTGTGGCAGGGAGCATTATCCTGCATAAAAATGAGCTTGGTGGGGTCGATTTGCACCCTTTCAGCAGAAGGGAGCAGACAAGACTAAAATTCTCTTGTACTGCTCGTTCCTGAGGGTCTTTTCAATAGGTTTTAAGAAACCAGTACCATGAAAAGAAAAGCATCCCCATAACATTATACTGAACGGATGATTGACAGTACTTACTGCTAAATTCAAAGATCTTTCAAAGCTTCTTCGGATTTTAGATCGCTTATCCTTTGAATTTAGCTCAACTTTCGTTTCATCGGAGAAGAGAACATTTAGTAAAAAAAATCAGGTGAGTCACTTATATCGAACAGCACTGTATATATATAGTTTTAAAGTATGCTCTCTCTCTCTCTATATCTATCTATATATATATATATATATATATATATATATATATATATATATATATATATATATATATATATACAACAGCATGCCTTTTCATATTCGCAAGTTAGGAATGTTCTTGTTGTAAATACTATACTTTTTCATGAAAATAATAAACATAAACTAAAAATCCTTGAAACTATCTTTATTAAACGTTTAAAACCAATCCTTAATAAAATTTATTATGAATACTGGTTTTAAAATGTTTACAGTAGTTTAAATATCTAGGTTTTAACAAATACTTTTTTTTAATATTTACATTACAATAATTTAGTTACTTCCCTTGATGTTTGAGCGTGAGGCTACAAGATAAAATTTAAAATTTTTCTGTGTTTTTCATTTTACACGAAAAAAATAATTTTGCGATGAACACAATAATTTTGGCTTAGAAAAATGATGAACACAAAATTGTTGGGTTTAGAAAATCAAGACCCTCATGACGATATTGTGCTAATATCGAAAGTACTTGCAATAAAATGAATATGCATCAATATGGTAAGTTTTCCTCCTTTAATTACACCCTTGGGCACATTAATTGAAACAAAACAAATACTTCCGTTATTATTTACTTTTTTTTCGTATTTTTCCAATTGAACATGACCCAGTGCACATGTTAGTACTTTGTACTGCTTAAACAATCTATTAAAAATTGCAATATCCGATGTTTACTCGTAAGCTTTTCCCAATATAGACTTTATAGATTTTTACACCCTGTCGACACGTTACTGGTTTCAAGTACAGTTCACGCTAAAATTCTACTGTTTCTTTTTTGATACGCCTGTATCCATACGTTGCACAATTAATATATATGCAATAATATGAGCCCCATTGGCAATCTGACGCTGAGAAAGGTTTTCGGGTTATGGTTGTCCAAATTTTAGCCGCAAGGTTGTAGGTAATTTTGTTTAATACTTTATCGATCGTCGTTACCTCTTTCTCGTCGCTGTCATTCTCCAAACGCAATAATGTCAGTAAAGTGCATGTTGAACAACATTCTAACCGGTTCAAGAGTCGTGAATTAGAAATTTAGAAAAAGAAAAGACAAAACAAAACAGTGTAAAATTAGATACATTCTCAGTTGCGAGATATGCCTTGTGAACATAAAATCGTTACAGCTTTTAAATAAAAGAAAATTAACAGCATTATATTATTCTAACTCAGTGGGTCCCAAACGGTGAGTCTGCCTCACAGACGCGGCTGAAGACGATAGCAGGTGAGGCGGAATGTTTGAAAGACAATCAAAGATTTAGAAACAGTTTCAAAACATTCATATGCCAATAATAATTGATTTCAAAATTTCAAATATTATTATGGATTAATTGTAATTGCATGAAGGAGTCCCAGTAGAAATAGTTATAAACTGACCAATTTTATTATTGTGATACTTTTATATTATATCAAACATTAAGAATATAGTAATTAAAGTCCTCAAATTGGAGGAGAGAGTTATCATTGATAATGTTCTGACTTCGTATCCGTAGTTATCTCTCTTTAAATCTCTCTCTGTTTCTTTTTTATATTTAGATGTACTTTTCATTACAAAGGCGTGCAAATTTTAATTCCGAAAATTCTACCAAGAGAAAAAGTTTGCGAACCATTGGTCAAATTTATAAAATTCCACCCTTTGAACATGGGTTGGAGTGCAAGTTAAAAATTATTAGGTCATTTGTCTTTCTTTAATTTGAGCGACAGTAAACACTATTAACTATCTATTTTCAATTTATTTGTGTACCATGATCCAATTCTGACTAACTTTTCACTAGAAGAGACAGAGCATTTAAACCTAAGAGACATAAGAGTATACAGAATTGGATTTGCTAGTCAGGTAATTTTTCAATTGCTTTCACGCATAGAACGTGTAAATACGGTTCAGTAATATTAGTCATAAGTCCTATTAACAACCGCCATATTCAGTTAATTAGAATCGATTTATCCATTCTAGTTAACTATGTGGGTTATCACCTGCCATCGATTGCTGGATATTGGACCAATGGATAAGTTTGTTGCCTATCAAACGAACCACCGCTGCATGTCAGGCCAAAGTGTCAGTCTGTTGCCGATCAATCATCGCTGCGTGTCAAACCAAAGAATCGGTCAGTTACATTTCAAACCAAGCATCGCTGAATATAAGACCAAAGTTTCGGTCTGTCAACCAATCATAGCAATATATCAAGATCTATCAAGCGATCATCGCAGTATGTCAGACCAAAGACACACACACACTCTCTCTCTCTCTCTCTCTCTCTCTCTCTCTCTCTCTCTCTCTCTATATATATATATATATATATATATATATATATACATATACGTGGCTTCTCATTATGCTATATATATATATATATATATATATATATATATATATATATATATATATATATACTATGTTGATAATTACCATGGGTAATTACAAGCAGGATATTAATCCAAAAACAGTTCAATGTGAGAACAGAGCGATATAATAATGAATACATGATCTTTAACAATCCATTTGGTTATAATTTATTTATCCATCTATTCAGACTATTAAAAACAAAAGGCTGATCTGAAGAGATGGATGTAAAATTCCACGAAACAAATTATAACTAAATTGATTTTGAAGTATTCTGTATTCATCATATATATATATATATATATATATATATATATATAAGAGAGAGAGAGAGAGAGAGAGAGAGAAAGTGTGAGAGAGAGAGAAAGGTCGAGAAGAATTACAAAAAATGCCTTGTACATCGGAAACAATAAATATACAATAGGACTTATAACATTGCCAACTTGATTAAGCTCACTATCCGTTTTATTTTTATTCTTATCGCTATTGATTTTAAGTTTCACACATTGTATAAGCATTAGTTTGTTACACAATATGGACACACAGAATGACGCAATATATTAGCAAACAATTTTAGTATAATTTTTACTTTAGCATTTATATATATTTATAATGAAATGAGCAAAGAGATGGTCGCTCATCATTTAAGCATTCTACAACACATCTCAAACGAATCTATCAATAGAAGACAAAGATTCCGATTTCTTTCCCGAGTTCAATGTACCAGTGGTGTTGGGGCTATGCTAATGACATAGGTATTCATAGCTGGTATCACGGTGATCTTGAAGAAAAAGATCAACATCCTTTATTACGTGTTTCAAGAAATAGGACTAAAATTTCCAAAACAGAATCTATGATCTTGAACTGGAATGAAAGCAGTGACATCACATACTTTGAATCTATCACGAAATTTCAGCATATGGATTTAGTAAATACCAACACTTCAAACGCATCAGTATATTGATCAATTATGACAAATTTAGTATAGGGAGTGTTGTGGATTCCGCGATGAAATCCGATATCAATGAATAACAAACGCCAGGAATGGATAAGGAAAATAAATGTATTAACGTAATAATACAAAAAGGTAATACGGGTGAGTAGATCTAGGAATGGGGGTTAGTAGAACTAATATATATACAGTCTTGGTATTGAAGTACCGCGGTATGACTCCTTACTGAGTCTACGAGCTCGCTAACTGTGACGCTAGCCGCCGTCTCTGTGTGTGACTTACTCTACTACTACTGAACTCTATTACTCTTCTGTCGTTCCGTCTCGACTCCGTGACTCTTCGGTTATTCACGGGCAGTAGTATATGTATACTTTGGGTGAGTCCAATTGTGTGAAAAGGGGGAGACCCCTTAACAGGGAGTAAGGAAATTGAACATAGAATAGGATGTGGTAGTGGTAGCTTCAGTCAGCAATGCAAATTGCTATAAAACCAAAACATCAACCTGATTCATGTTCATATATAGGCAAGTCAGATAGAGACTGTCATATGGATGTCATGCATGGCGCCAAACCCTTTTAGAAAAATCTAAAGCGTTTGTTGTATAAAAGCGGCTTCTCAGATCGATGTTTAAAAATGGCTTTGGGCGTGTGAAGCCTATGGATCTTGGCGAAGACTAGAATTCTTCGAATTTTGCGAACTGGTGCTACAGAATCACAATCAAAGAACTCTACCAAATAAGAGAAACATGTGGTGAACTTTCATCAGAAACAAAAGCTAATATAAATTGAAGTGGAGCTAAAATGAAAATTCTGACATTCCACACTGCTACAAATAAAAGGTTAGGAAGTACGCCCCCATCAATACTGGAAATTGTGATGACAGCTATTGAACTTGAGAAATCTATTTTACTGAAAATTATCTTAAGAGACACAGTTAATAAATTTCAACTGTCAGTAGTACTCTCTGCTCGGTCAATGAATTCAGAAAGTTTCTTATAGTGAAACAGCTATTATTACCAATACCATAATAGAGCCACAGCCTCATCGCACTAGCTTCTGTAGTTGTGCTTTCAGAAGAAAGTATTTCTTTACAAGGGGAAGTTGCTAGTCTCACAGTCAACGGATTTTGAATTCGAGCTCTCTCTTCTAGACTTGTTCCTAACCAAGGCTGCCCTGTTATTAACCTATAACTGGACGGATCATATATTTCCCAAAGCTATTTCTGTGAAAATGAACGCGGTTGTAATTTGAACCCGACACGCCAATCCCAATTTGAGCGACGATAACAGTGCCAGGCGTCCATCTTTTAATTCTGTATCAATCAAAAACAACCGCAAGGAATAAACATGAATATATATTTTAGAAACTACGTAACCGTTTTAAGATATTCAATCCAGTTATTTCGGAATAAAATTGAAGGCCCAGTCTAGATTACACGTTTGTAAATTACTGAAAACAAGAAGTCACTTTTATTGTTCAAGTAAATACTAATATTTTCGTGCAACTAGTCTTTCTTCCTGAAAATATCTCTAAGGAATTCTGACCAATAAAATATAAATTTAATGTCTGTCCGGACAATGAAAAAATTTGCGTGTTTTCATGACATACATAATTAAGGAAACATTCCGCAAACATAACTCCAAGTCTTGCTATTGTGGCTGTTTGAGAAAAGCGTAAATCAATAAAGTCCATGATTTCTCTTTGGAATAGGATAAGTTGTTTAGATCTAGAGAATTTCCTGTTTCCCCATGCGTTTGTTTATGTCTACTTCTTCAATGCCGGGGTCCCCTCAGGACGTAGGCCATAATGGCTCTCCACAATTACCTGTCCTTTATAGTTCTTAATAAATTTTGTCTTTTTTATTTCTCCCAAATCTTGTTCCGCCACCCATTCAATCAAACTCACTAAGTATGCTATGCGTTGTTTTCCAATGTCCCTTCTGCATTTAATCTGCCCCGTGAGTATCAGATTTTCCAAGTCCTCTTTACTTTTCCAGATGTTAAGTATAAGTTTCCTTTTTGTTTCCATTTTCTCTAGAACTACGTCGATGCTCACATATTCAATCCATGATATCCTCAGCAGCCATTTCTGTTTCTCCCAGTTTCTTCTTCTTTGAGGATATTATCCAGCATTCACGGCCATATGGGAGAGCATATATCACATAACAGCTGCAGACTTGCTGCCAGACGAGGGCAACGTAGACAATTATTCTCCCACAAGGAATCGGGAAGCACATTTCACGAATTCGTTTATTGCGCAGTTTGCGTAGGCCAGTCGAAGAGCATCACCGTGGAATCGTTGTGGATTCATTATTCTGAGTATTGTGCAGTTCTATTTGAAACCATTGCCTTTGAAGAAAATATACACGGTGAAAGTAAACTTTTCATAATCAAGTCAGAGAGAACAAGTTTAGAAATAAATACGATATGAGAGTCGATAATAAATAAAGAAAAATAACAGTAAATCGTCATCATCAACAATAGTTGTACCAAAAGATGAAAACTTTAGTGAATGCCGTCAAGCAAGACAAACCTCCAGCAGCAATCATCAGCAGACGGGTTAGGTTTAGTTATACTAAGGACTAAGCATACATTACAAGAAGACAGAATGCATGGTCATCAGTAAAAGGATGAGGCCGAAATGCAATTTGCAGGTCGGGGACACTAGAATCAAGTAGACGCGGAAGTTTAAATATCTGGGAAGCGTTCTAACACAGGACGGTAAATGCGACACTAAGATCCGTAGACGTATTGGGATGGCCAATAGCTGGACAGGGTATTACGAGACAGGAGGGTTTCTTTGGTAACCTAGAAAAGAATAATGAGCTGTTACGTGACATCTGTCCTTTACGGCAGCGAATGTTGGTCGATTTCCTCAAAGAAGAGACTCGAGGCGACGGACATGTGGTTCTACAGAAGGATGCTAAGGAAACCCTGGACCGGTCGTGCGAGCAACGATGAGGTCTTAGAGAGGTCTTAGAGGAGGAGGCTTAAACTTAACATCAGGATGAGGCATCTAAAGTTCCTGGGACACATAATGAGGAAGGAGGGTCTGGAGAATCTGATACTCACGGGTCGAATAGAAGAAAATAGAGACAAGGGAAATCAGTGCGTGACATACTTGACAAGCTTGAGCAGGTTGATGACAGAACGTGGTCTAAGGAGGAATCAGAGGGAAGGAACTTGCTGGGAGCTGCAAATGATAAGAGGAGGTAGGGAGCCATGATCGCCTACATCCTGAAAGGACGTGGCACATAAAAAGATGTTCTGGATTAAATCGTTGGTTCATGAACTTGGTGACAGTAATTTATTTTAATCATTTCACACCACGCAAGACAACAGACCCGCTAACACGCAAGGGTTTACTGAGTGTGAAAGATTATAAGAAAATAGTAATAAGGAGCGAGTACAATAAAATAGCAGAAGCCAGAAGAGACTTCCACGAGCAAGAATTTCAAGAATTTCAAGAAAAGAATTGTTTGCAGAGAATTTACGGTTACATCTAGCCATTTTGACTGTAAAACAATGAGGTCTTGCCACCAATCGAGTAATGTACTCAAATTCATAGCGTTTAGGTACTTTAGAGGAAAGTTCATCAGAACATTTACCATGAATAAAAAAAGCCTAAGGACCCTTCATTAGGGCGGTGAGAAAGTGTCTGAAGTCGAGGTGCTAGGTTAGGGGAAATAACATCGCAGATTCTTCTTGGAATTTTATCAAGGATCTCTAAATATATAGCAGGACCAACAGAGTAATATTCTAATCATGAGTAAAGGTAAACTTGCGAGTTCAATCACTGGGCCGGGCAGTGTATACTTGGACTCAGTGGAAACAAGGCGAGAAATTTCTAGAGATGAGAACTAAGCTCGTTATCCGTAGATATGCGCAGAGGAACGAGAACAATCTCCTCCCGTAGATTAAATAAAGGGTTCAGTTCAGAATTACTTATAGGTTACTCGGGTCGATATACACCTGACGACGGCACAACAAACTGAAGTGAGACAAAAGAAAACGGTGAAGGGATAAGAGACCGAATGCAAATAGTGTAAATAACGAAATCCTTGTACGAGTATTTCAAGAGAGGAAAGATGATTGGTTTGAAACTCAAGATTCAAAATTACGATTTGGGCTGGAATCCGAACACCAATCATTGATTCCAAATTCAACTACCGTTAAAAGAATCGATCATCTTTACTGATGCTTAAGTTCAGTAATTAAATAGGAACATTATCCAAAATGATCTGAGCGTGTGTAGGAAGTAACAGTTTCTTATCTATACGTCTTTGTATATATTCTCTATACCTTTTCTATAAGTACTCTGATGGAAAGTGTTCTGATGAGCTTTCTTCTTTATTACATCGTCTTCACGGATTTAAACGTAGTACTAAATTGAGAGACAGGTCTATTACATTTTACTATTTAAACTGCTAGTTTTAACCTTATATTCTATTCTAATATTTTCTCGCACAATACTTGCCGGGTGAACACTTTTCCTGGTGCTTGTTTTCTTGTCAACTATGATCTTCAATAATTTACATACAATTTCTGTCTCCTTGAATCCTGTTTTTTGTTATTGTCATCCAGTAACGTTTTCTCAGTTTCCCTCACTTTCAGTAACACCTTGCATTTTAGTGGCTTTATTGCCTTCCTTGAGGTGAAAGGATTAATAAAAAAACATTTATGTCTTTCATGTTAGCCTTTTATGTTCAGATTCCTTCAATAAACCCAAATATTGGTTCTGAGGATGTGTTATAATCGTAGCCGGAATTCGAATAGGCGAGTCGAGTTAAAACCTCACCCTATGTTGTTACATTAAATTTTGTACTATGCAAACACTTTTTTCTCTCACTCTTTTCGCTTGTGGAACTCTTTCCCCCCTCTATGCCTTCCAGCCAACTTTAATCTGCAAACATTTAAATCCAATGTCAGTCGCTATCTGCTGTCCTCCTGAGTGCTCTTTCCTCTACCCGCACATTATTAAAGCTTCTGTTCTTCATTCTTCAACGCATTCCACGAATTGTAGTGCATATATATATATATATATATATATATATATATATATATATATATATATATATATATATATATGTATATATATATATATATATATATATATATATATATATATATTAAGTTTGAAGTAACCCCCAGAATTAGCATGGAATAAAAGGTATAGATATATATCTTTCAAGGTAAAGTGAGTTCTATCAGATTAGATGAGAGCTGGTATTTTTCTCTAGGTGATTACCTACTCTGAATTCAAAACAATAAAGTGACTGGAAACGACAATGCTATTTTTCAAAGAAGTCATGACGTCTCACAGAACAACCATGATCGTCTACATCCGTAACCGATATTACATTAAAAGAAGTTGATTCGGTACATGTCTTTGGCATAAGTTCGGGTACTTGTAAAATCAGTAGTACATCGATTCGGATTTTTACATTTTATATTTTTTGATAATATCGTCAAACTCGAAATGTAATAAACTTCTGAAAAGTCACAATGACCAAGTTTAAATCATGAAACAAATTTAAATTCGTAAAAACAAATAAAATATTATGTTGAATCTACTTTAAATATTGAAAGATTAGTTTATCTATATTTGCCTGATTTTAAGAGAATGAAGACATACGACGAAGATAATATTTGCATTTATTTTTATGGTTTTCAGAAGCAGGCCAATTTTGATAAAAAAAATACGGCTATTGTTGAGTTTTAATCAAATTAATCTAAATATTCAACGGAATCTCATATATATATATACCATGCTATTCGATAAAAGTGACTCACCTGATTTTTTACGAAATGTTCTCTTCTCCGATGAAACGAAAGTTGAACTAAATTCAAAGGATAAGCGATCTAAAATCCGAAGAAGATGCTTTGAAAGCTCTTTGAATATAGGAGTAAGTACTGTCAAGCGTCTGTTCAGTATAATGTTCTGGGGATGCTTTTCTTTTGATGAAACTGGTTTCTTAAAACCTATTGAAAAACCCTCAGGGGCGAGCAGTACAAGAGAAGTTTAGAGTCTTGTCTGCTCCCTTCTGCTGAAAGGGTGCAAATCGACCCCACCAAGCTCATTTTTATGCAGGATTATGCACCCTGTCACAAATCAAAATTGATTAAGGAATACTTTGATGAGAAGCAGGTGAGTGTTATGTCATGGCGGCCCCAATCTCCTGACCTCAACCCCATAGGAAACTTATGGAACATTATAAAGTATAGGCTCTCGAGAAATCAGTTGTGCAACAAAGAGGATTTGATTGTGAATTTCATATCCGAATGGAATTCAATGCTTGGAGATGAGATTTGCCAGAACATAATCAAGTCAATACCAACAAGGGTTGAAAAGGTTATTCAAAATAAAGGAGGATCCATAGATTATTAAATATTTCGAACTATATTACCTATTATAAATAAATTATACCTGTATTATTCTTTATTTAAAGCTGTTCGGTTATGTTTCTATTGATTACTAGTTGCAGGAAATAAGTGAGTCACTTTTTTTGCACAGAGTTTGTTCCTAAATCTCATTTATATCCAAAATTATAATTATCAATAGAATACCTTAGGTTGAATAGAATGTTTACTATGTGGTCGGGTAGGGTTCTTTATATTAGTAAGATTAAACATTAGTTTGACCCCAAAAACAATAGGTGACAAAACTTTAAGTAAAAAAAATCAGGTGAGACACTTTTATCGAACATACTGTATATATATATATATATATATATATATATATATATATATATATATATATATATATATGCAGAAATATAGTCTTAAAGTGTGCTATATTTATGGGGTAAAGTGCTCAATATCAGAGATAGAGCGTGTGTAAATATAAAAGTGGACATGGAAGTCAGCACTTAGAGGCGACAGTCTGTTTCATGCTAGTGCAATCGTCAGGCGACTAGTGCTGTTATTTTTCTCGGCTGTTTATATAAGGGTCAGTGGTGCATTATGGGTAGTATATTTTGGCGGGTACTTTTACCGGAAGTCGCTTATTTGTTTATTTATTTATGTCAAATTATTTTGCTTGTTTTTTTGTTTGTTTTTTTATTTTTATTTTTTATCTTATATATTTATTTATTTATTCTTTTATTTTGATCGGTGTTTTTGGTTAACGTAGTAAAAAAATTTGTTTATATAGCTTATTGTTGGTAGTCTATAATGGCCGCCATTTACCGGAAATCGCTTGTTCGCTTATTTATTTGGGTCAAATTGTTTTGCTTATTATTTTTATTTTTATTTGTATAACAGTTATAACTTTCGTCCGTTCTTTTGTTTTGATTTTATTTCGCATATTCTAACAGGTGTGGTTTTGGGATTTGTTTGGAGTAGTTTATTTTGCTTATTTTATTGTTGTTTGTTTATATATTTATTTATTTTTCTATTTTAAGTTACGTAGTAAAAATTTGTTTTCATGTCTACATTTTGAGATTAGCTCGGATCTTTTATTTAATAATTTATTTTGATCTGGGAAGGTAATGATAGCTATTTTTTCCTCCAAGCAAAGTTTGCAAGTTTTTGATAGGTTGTTGTAGGCTGATGATTTGTTCCTTATTTTCCAAGATATTTTTGGTGTGGTGTGTGTTTTGTTTTTTATTTCCCAGATATACTTAGAAAGCATTGTCCTGTTCGCATATTTACTATTTGTGAAAGACATTTTGTGTACATAATTTCTTTGTTTCCATGGTCCTTCGGTTACTCCTATGTATACTTTTTCTTCATTATCTGCTGATTTTGTCGTGGCTTGGTAGATTACGTTGTTTTGTAAACAATTACCGTTTAAGGGACATTCGTTTTTTATTCTGCAGTTGCACGTGGGTTTAATTTGTTCGTGTGGTTTGTTAATAATTTTTCTGTTGTGCTTTTTTATTATTTGTGCCATGTTCTCGGTGCAACTGTAGCTGATTTTTACTGTGTTTTTGTTGAATATTTTGTGTAGTGTGCTTGATTCCGGGAAGTGTTTGTGTAAAAGCTTGAAGAATATTTTTCCTATGTTTGTTTTTACGTTTTTGCTGTACGGTGGGTTGAACCATATGATATTTCTTTTTCTGTTGGTCTTTTTTGTGTTCTGTGGTGAGTATGTGAGTGTTGCTGGGAATCCGCTATCTTTTAGGGCTGTTTCGTAGTCTTTCTTGGCTTTGTTAAATATTGATTCATCGGAAGAATTGTCGGAAAGCCTGCGGTTAATCGATTTAGGTATCTGTTTGATTATAGAAGGCGGGTGGTTGGAGTATATATGTATGTACTGTGGTTTATTATTCGGTTTTCTGTATGGTTTGTGTGTATCTTTTCTTAGGTTGAAGGTGACATCTAGAAAATCTACTTCGTTTAGGTTAGTTTTTATATCTATCTCGAATCCGTTATTTTTGAAGATTTTAATTATTGCTTTTCTAGTTTTATCTGTCTTTTGTTTGTTGCAGTTTCTTAAGATTATGAGACCGTCATCTCTGTAGAGCCCTGTGTCATTTCTATCTATTATTTTGCTTATTTCGTGTAGTAAATAAATACCTACGATTTCGCATGTCCTCGCACCGTCAAAGCTTCCCATTGTAGTGTCAAATATCCCATCTTTCTTTATCCATGCTTCTTCATGGTGAAATAATAATGATTTACGGGAGTGCTTAATGATGTCGATTTCGTTTGGTTTTATTATTATTTGTTCCTGAGCTAAGTTGATGGCCGTATCTAGTGTACGTTCTGTTATGGATGGGTAAAATTCTTTTATGTCTAATTGTAGGAAGTGGCAATTTTGTTTGTTATTTATGCTGTTGAACCAGTCAATGGTTGTTTTTGTGTTTTTCCACTGGTTTACTCCTAACTTCTTCCTAAGTTCAGAATTAATTCTTTCTAGTATTGTTTTACTTATTTTACCTAGTTCGCTTTTGGCTGGGTTTATGAGTCTGCATGCAGGGTTGGTTTTGAAATTTTCCTTGTGGTCTTTTAGTGTGATAAAGGCTTGCGTCTTGCTCATGCAACTTATTCGGTCATCTAGGTCTAATTTTTGAGCGATTGCTTTAGCTTCTTTATTTATATCGTGTTCTATTGTTTTGGGTGCCTTTTTGTATGTTTTGGTTATGCTGTTCTTTAGTAATTTATTGTGCGTGGGAGGGGTTAGTTTGTATAAATTTCTTGTTTTGTCGGCTGCGATGAATACATTTGCTGAACTGTTTATTTTAGCTATATCTTCTTTTAGCTTTTTTTGGAATGCATCTTGATTTTTATGGAATTTTATGTTTCTGACTAGGTCAGTTAAGTCCTTCTCAAAGTCATCTAATTCTTTTTGTTGCGGGGGACATTTTCTTGTTTTGAACCCGTATTTTTCCTTGAGTGTATTATTATTATTATTGTGAAGATCTTGGTTTAAAAAATGTGCTTTCCATCTCATTCTTTTTATGAAACTTTCTGTTTTTTCAAATAATTTTAGTTTATATATGTAAGGGGAAGGGGTGGGTATGTTTTTTAGTGAGTAGTCGAGGCTAAATTTTTCTATGTCCATGTTGTGTTATAAATGTAGCGAAAGTGCTCTACTGATGATCAGGAGCTGAATATGCAGAAATATAGTCTTAAAGTGTGCTATATTTATGGGGTAAAGTGCTCAATATCAGAGATAGAGCGTGTGTAAATATAAAAGTGGACATGGAAGTCAGCACTTAGAGGCGACAGTCTGTTTCATGCTAGTGCAATCGTCAGGCGACTAGTGCTGTTATTTTTCTCGGCTGTTTATATAAGGGTCAGTGGTGCATTATGGGTAGTATATTTTGGCGGGTACTTTTACCGGAAGTCGCTTATTTGTTTATTTATTTATGTCAAATTATTTTGCTTGTTTTTTTGTTTGTTTTTTATTTTTATTTTTTATCTT
>OZ038493.1:102147476-102172476 GCA_964036315.1 Acanthosepion esculentum | reverse complement strand
GGTTTTTATAAACCTATTAAACTCTACTTTGAGCAATAAGAATGTGCAATTACTCTCCAAGCTTAACAGAAGAATCGTGATGTAATCTATCATAAACGTAAATTTCATGTTTAACATTAATTAATCATTGCTAACAATCGGAAGCTCATGAAGGATTGAAATAAATTTAAAATATATTATTCCAGAATCCTTTTCCAACTTATTCAAGATGATCTTCGCCCTGTCTAGCCTTCTAACATTCTGTCCTGGAGTACCAAGATGCCTTATAGGTTTCGCGTGCAATTTCATTTTCAAGTTTTTCTAATTGATCTCTTAAATTGTCAGTTGAAATGATGATCACTCTTCCTTTTGTGACTTTCTGAACCAGTTTTCTTCTCTACTGTTCCTCCTATTTTTAAACTTATTCATTGTTCTCTTGATGGCTACTGAGTGAACTTTGAAGATGGGAGACAGAGTATGAATGTTGGTACCATTACTGAAAGCCTGAATGATCTTTTCCTCTTACCATTGCTCATTTGGGAAGACGATTTTAACCTGTTCTTTTTATAGCTGAATAACTCAAAGAGTTTTTCAGTGATTCTTACAAAAATGGTATCAAGATGTCTAAAGGTATTAACTGAACATATGGAAAAAGGAATTAGTTTAGTG
This sequence comes from Acanthosepion esculentum, assembly GCA_964036315.1. NCBI lineage: Eukaryota > Metazoa > Mollusca > Cephalopoda > Sepiida > Sepiidae > Acanthosepion > Acanthosepion esculentum. Next base: position 102,171,828 of record OZ038493.1, on the reverse strand, counting down.
TTTTTTTTTAGACATTAAACATTTTGCGAGATGGACAATTATGCAGTTACACGATCTGGATACCTTTCTGTTACATACAGTATATATATATATATATATATATATATATATATATATATATATATATTATAAATTAATAGATTTAAAATATGGTTTTAGCGCTACACAGTGATAACAATGTTTCAGAAATGGAAACTAAAGCCCCTGAATTTAATTTTGTTATTAAACCAAAGACATTAGTTCCATTTCCTCATCAAGCGAATTTTGGAGTAACTTACTTTTTAAAATTTACGGTTGTTAACGGCACAGGAAAGATTCATAATTGAGGGTTTCCAAGGTTACTGATAAATCCATTCATCTAGACAAGGGGTGGTAGAGGGTTCAATTTTTAATTTTCGTTGTATCAGTTAATAGTTACATTTGAAAGCGGGGTTATGTTTAGGGATGGGTAGGGATGTATCTTTTGACAAATTCTGACATCCGCTAAATTCATGTCATCTGGGTTTCTTTCTAACGGCAAAAATTCTTATGGTATTTTTTCTATTTGTATATTTAAAGATTTTGAGGGACTGTTTAGGCTAGAATATGTTTTATCCACCTTTCTAAAAAATTATTTTTAATATTTAATATACTATACTTCTTATTAAAACCAAGTAAATGTATTAGAATTACTTACAGTATTTAAAATTATTTATTCTTATCGAGTATAAATAAATATTATTTTATGTAAACTTTATGACCATGACGGCAAAGGTGGTTAAATTATTTCACTAATTCAGTAAACTTTTATTTATAAATTTAGTAATATAAATTTCCCCATGTATGTACAAAGGACATTTAATGTTCAATATTATATTCTAACTTATTAATTTCATTTGACTTTAGGTGTTCACTTGGATTCTTTTCAGTGTTTGAATTGCTTTGAGAGAGGTGTTATGGTTAGAGTACGTTTTATTTCATTACAATTTTAAAAGATGTTTAGGTTAGAATCTGTTTTATTTAATTTCAATTTTAAAACATTTAAAAAAATTCTACTTTCAAATTTAACTTTTAAATTTAATCGGCTATATTTCTTTATAAACCAAGTAAATGTAATAGAATTCCTTACATTATTTAAAATTATTTATTCCCATCAAATATGAGTATGCATAATTATCAGGTAATTTTTTTTTTTTTTTAATTTATTTAAAGATTATTTAAAGAAAATTTTTGGCAATGACGACATAAAATAGCTATTTCATTTCTCTGATTCAGTAAATTTTTATGTTTTATAAACTTAGTAATATATAGTTTCTCATGTATGCATAAAGGGCATGGGTCATTTAATGACCTACATATTCTAGCTCTTCTTATTAACTTCCATTTTACTGTAGGTGTTTTATTGGATTCTTTTAGGTGCCAGAAGTACTTCGAGAGAGATGTTTGACTTTTATATTTATTTATCCTAAACGAACGATGTTGGTTGAACCTCTTTTTGAACTCATGGCTAGTGCAACCTATATAAATTTTTATGTTTTCAGGGTTTTCAATAGAAGATATATTACATTGGTATACTACTGATTCCATGCAACATTTATTTTGTAGAGGACAGTTTTGAGGGTTTCTACAATTACATAATTTTTGTTTACCCTCATTAGTTGTTGTTTGGATTTTTTCCTTGTCTACAATTTTTTGGTTCTGGTATAAGTGTTTATTTAAGATATTAGTATTATGTTTCTTAATAATCTTTTCTAGGTTATCAGTACAGCTATAACTTAATTTTAGTGTATTTCTATTGAAAATAGTACTTAGTTTACTTCCACCGGGAAAATGTTTGAGTATTAATGCGAGGAATTTTTGTCCCAATTTGTTTTTTACCATTTGGTTGTATGGGGGTGTTACTCCAAAATTCGCTTGATGAGGAAATGGAAGTAATGTCTTTGGTTTAATAACAAAATTAAATTCAGGGGCTTTAGCTTTCATTTCTGAAACATGGTTATCACTGTGTAGCGGTAAAACCATATTTTAAATCTATTAATTTATAATATTAATGCTCTGTAAATTTAAATTTACATTGAGCACTATTGTGTAAAAATAAAAATATCTATAAGAACACTGGATTTTATATCTTACTGTTCTTTCCTTTTTATTTATATATATATATATATATATATATATATATATATATATATATATATATATATACTTTTTAGGCATAAATTGTTTCTTTGTCATTGCACCTAAGTCAGTAGTTAATATTAATCACATATATCTAACCTAGCGAATGTTTCAAAGCAAATTTCAACAAGTGACGATCTGGAAGAATGGAGAATTGTTAATCGAACCTGTGATATATATATATATATATATATATATATATATATATATATATATATATATATATATATATATATATACGTGAATAAAAAATAAAAAAAATAATTCGCATCTGTCTAAAAATAGGGAAGATATGTAATTGAAATTAAAATTTATTGTCGTATTATGTAGGTGTTAAGAAAAAACAGAGTGTCCATAAAGTTCGTGTGCACTTTAAAAAATTTATAACTTTATATTCCCGATAGAAATAATTTGTAAAAAGGATTAGAAAGAAGTAAATCTATATTTTTTAAGCTTTTATTGACATTTTATTTAAGTTTCCACATGTCCTCCATCATTAGCAATACAAAGGGTAATACGATTTTGCAGTTCACGGAAAACATTTGCCTATTGATTTACAGTAATGCCTGAAATCACATTAGTTATTTTAGCTATACTTAAAACTAGGTACATTAAACTTTATAACATTATTTACAGATTATTTCTATCGCAAATACAAATAAAGTTATAATTTTTTTAAAGTGCACACGAAAGTTATGGACACCCTGTATATAGCTTAAAAATACCTTTTACCTTAATGTATATTTGACGATAATACAATTAAATACTACTACTAATAATTGCAATTTGAATCATGTCTTCACTATTTTTAGGCATACTCAACTTATTATTCTTGCTATACCTCTTTTCTTTCAAATCATCATGTTTTAAATTTAATTTTTTCCTATATGCAAATGTCATTGATAGCGCAGATATCTATGAACAATTGAATTTTTTAAAAGAATTCAAATTAACAACAGCCTTTCTCGGTAAGCAATGTCACCATGGTGATAATTTTTCCTTAAATTTTTCGTTCTGATATTCTTGTTGAACGAAATAAAACATAATTATCAACAAAATAACCATTTAAACATATAATTGATGTACACACATACGAGTTTGCGCCCGCACGCGCACACACAACACACATTATCTACGCTGATACCCCAAAGATTTACTCCTGTATCTGTAATAATCGGATAAATTCCATTAGGTCAAATTGGCAGTTGATCTGAAATAAAAAAAATACCTAAAATTTGCTGTTAACTATTATATTTGCATTATCAACGATTATGTTGCTCATAGAGAATTAGTAATCTACTATAAAAAATGTAAACCTGCTGACCTCATTGTCAACAATAATAACTCAGCTGGAAGATACAAATTACAGAGACCCAATTAATATTGGGTCTCTGTAATTTGTATCTAATTTAGGAATTCACATGTTCCTTAAGGATATGTCTTTCTGATCAATCCAAATTCGTAAATAATTACATTGGATTTAGTACAACATGGCTAACAAGAAGACTTCCATTATATATCACTGACTATAGCTCAATTAAGTCTCATTTAAATATACAAGGAGGCCTACCAAATTCTATTCGCAATATACTCGGTGATAATACAAATGTAATAGCGTCATTCGCATGTAAGAAAAGGTTAAAAACAATGGAAGCATCAGTAATAAAAAGGAAAAAAAGGCCAATATTCAATAATATCAAATATAAACACGGCCACAATGTGCTGACCGTATTTGGGAAATACAATATTCTCATAACTCTAGATATATACATAAAATAATCCATACATTCAGATAAAAGTAAAAATAATGTCATCCTTGATAATGGTCAAAAGTATAGCCGAAAGCGGTTGGACATTCAAAACTTTTCGACAGTTTTTACACACTTTGTGTCTAGAAAAGGAAACACTTCTACGTATACAATAAAAATGAAATAAAAAGCTTAATTACAGTACCGCGTCAGTCGTCATTAACGAAACATATATGTGTGCGTGTGTGTATGTCTGAGTGACTGTGTGTGAGAGTGTGTGTGTGTGTGAGAATGTGTGTGTGTGTGTGTGTGTGTGTGTGTGTGTGTGTAATAGACGAAAGGAAAACGTTCCTTTACTAAAGTGTTTCGTCTCCTGAGGAAATTTATAATGGTAAATATGCAAGTTCGATATTTTGGAACCTGTATTTAGGAAGTCCAGGAAAATATATCATGAAATTTTCAAATTTAAAATTTGATAACTCATGTTTAATATAGCTATGTAAGGAAAGGCAAACTAGAAAGTACGCTAAATGATTTAATTAATTACCTAATAAGCAAATGCTATTGTTGAGTATTTATTTATTTTTTTAATTATAAAAACGTAAGAAAAATTCAATGAAAAAATTAACCTCAGTAACTTTTCAGTCATCTTTAGCAAAACACACACACACACACACACACACACACACACACACACACACACACACACACACACACACACACACACACATCATTTATATATATATATATATATACATATATATCTTCTTACATCAATGTATTTAAAGGAAATATAATACACGTACATTCATATAAATATTCGTAATCGTGTTTGTCGAATACTTTTATGTTTACGTCTATCGGCTGCGATAAGGAAACAAAAATGTTATCATTTGAAACATTGTTTGAAATAACATATGAGTAAAATGCTTACATAGCAAAGTAACTTATCGAATCGATCAAAGAAAAATTAATTTTATTTATTTGGGATTAAGTTGCAACACAGACAATAAGAAAAGTATCTTTTTGTCGTTTTACAATATCTGTTTCTTTTAAGTATTCTATTCAGAAATACAATTTAAACAAAAAGCGCTAACGCATTTGAAATGTTCTATTATTGTCGGCACATTTGATCTTCCATAGAAAGTTTTCGCTTTGAAAACAAAGAGCATGTTACACATGCACAAATTCACATTACACTCCCAATATATATATATATATATATATATATATATATATATATATATATATATATATATATATATAGAGAGAGAGAGAGAGAGAGAGAGAGAGAGAAAGAGAAAGAAAGAAAGACAGACAGAGAAGAGAGACAGACAGACAAACAAACAAACAGCAAAAGGAGAAAGAGTTGCATATATTCATGCATACATAAATAAATTTCTGATTATAAACGACATATATATTTACTTTACTTTTCTTAGTTAAGTTACATGATATATGTATTGTCAAAATATTTGCGAATAAGCGCTTTCATACATACGCATTATCTATCGATTGTCCTCTTACGAAAAACTTTGGCCTAAATACGTTTGACAAACTTTAGTATAAGAGATAAGAAAATTAAACATAGAATAAGCTGCGCTAGAGGTAGTTTCATACAACACCGCAAATTGGTGCAAAACCAAAACATTAACCTCAAAACACGCGTCATGTTCAAAAATTGCGTTACAAAATCAAGACTTTCATATAGATGCCATTCATGTAAACAGCTGATTTCTCAGATCGATGGCTAAATGTGGCATCGAGCGAGTAAAGTCCGTGGATCCTGCTGTAGCTCATCCTTCTTCGAACATTGGTGACTGGCGCCCCAGAAAGGCAATCAATGAACCGTACCAGGTAACAAAAACCACAACACTTGTTGATTACCTTCAGTAGCAGCAACAACTAAAATGGATATCACTTGTATATCGAAGAGAAAATAATGACCTAATTAAGATGTTGGCTTTCCACATTACTTCCAATAATAGTTAGGAAGGAAACCTCTTTTAGTGCTAGAAAGAGTAATCTAATTTCCTGAAAAATTGTTTTACGAGAAACATTTTATAAATTCCCACTGGTAGTAGTACTGACTGCAAGGTCAATGAATAACAAGTGTTTCCATATAAGGACACGGTTAGTACTACCACACACACACACACACACACACACACACACACACACACACACACACACACACGCGCGAGCATATACATACATACGAATAAAGAAAACTTAGCCGACACGTTTGGTCGTCTGATAAGGTCCCAAAGATGACGAAACGCATCAGCTAAGTTATGTTTTCCTTTTGTCGTTATTCATATTGTCGTTTTTACATATAGACTCTATCTGAAATCTTTATACATACATAGATACATACATTTACACGTATTGTTTACTTTTGCTATATTTATTGGTGAATTGTGTTCACTATCGGAGATAGGTCGTTTGTATAGGGTGGCCACTGAAAAACGGAAGTGATTGAAAAAGTCATAACTCGTTAGTTTTCAATCTTCTTTTATTTTATTTTTTTGCAGGTTATAGAAGATCCCTTGGAGATTTAAAATGGCTACGTTTCATGCCCAGCAACGAGTAAAGTTCATTTTTATCTATTCCACAGAAAGATCAATTATTCAAACTCAGAGAAAATACCGGCAACATTTTAATGTCAGGGTATCTCCTAGGGATTACATGATTCGGAACCTAATCGTCCGGTTTGAAAAAATTGGATCTTCCGGGAAGAGGTCCGAAGCGCACTGTACGCATTCACGCAGCAGTGGAAGCTGTACGACAGACTGTCCTTGAGGATCCATTAGCTCCTACGCATCGTCGCTCTGCTCAACTAGGCATCACCAGAATATCACATCAGAAGATTCTGAAACTGGGTTTAAAAATATTAGAATATTATATCCTCCCTGTAATTATCCATACGGATTACCAAACACATCTTTATATATATACAAGATACAAATGGTCCAAACTTTACTACCCCAAGTTACTCATGTGTTTGTAAAAGTTATTTTTGTTTTATATCATTCAATCTTTGAGTGGCTACCCTGTAGATATAGACAGCGTAGATATAAGAATCAACACTACTTGATAACTACCAGCTTCATGCTTCAGGGGATCTTCTTGGTACCATACAGTACTGATGCCTATGTAGCGCTGTCATTATCTATAAAGTGGATAATTCATTTTATAGCGTAACACGTAGTTATTTTGTATATTAAGTCTGAATATTTATGAAGACTAACTAGAAAGAAACAGTGTAAATTTGTTTTAGGCGAATCAATTTTATTCATTGTCAGATTGCAAGCAATTTTATGAATCATTTTCCGTGCTATTATTTCCTATTCTGAACAAGACATCAACTTTTGATGACGTTTATTGCTTTTTGAAGAAAATAGAAAACGCTCTAATCATTAGAGCACAGCTTATTCAGGATTTGTATATATATATATATATATATATATACAAATATATATATATATATATATATATATATATATATATATATATATATATATATATATATATATATATTAAGAAACAGAGAACTTTAAGAGTTCATGGGATTATAATTTATTTCCTTAGAATCGAATTCCTCAGATCAACATTCAAATGATAGAATCGTATTTCAATTATAAGGAAATAAATTATAATCACATGAACTCTTAAAGTTGTCTGTTTCTTAATATAATTAATATTTGCTCTGTTTGTACATTGAGCTCTCTGGATTATATCCTCCCTGGAATTATCCAAACGGATTACAAAACACATCTTTACACACACACACATATATATATATTTATATATATATATATATATATATATATATATATATATATATATATATATATATATATATATATTAAAAGGAAAACATGTTAAAAATCGCTACACAATTGTGATCGTGTTTCAACGCATATCAATTTGTCTGTCCAGGCCATTGTAAATTACGAGTGAACGATGAATTTAATTTCAAATGCAAAATACCTGCACTTTTTCGATAAAAAAGGCTTGAGCGCATTACCATGATGCATTTCTTTTCTTGCCAGTTACATTAAATAGCACATTTGACTGGGAATTCTGATCTTGTGTGCTCGTTAATTTAAAAGAACAACGCTGAATTAAAATGAATGGAAAACCAATGGAAAAAAAAAACTATTCTATTATTTCTCCCTCGTTATGGCAAGTCATATATAACAAAGAATTTTTTTATCTGTGGTAACCGTTTATCGTCTGCATCCTGAAAGTATATGACTTTAGAATAACTAACAGAAAAAATATGTCATCGCATGAACATAGACAAAAAGCTGATGTATCGCAAAAAGATTTTACAAATAAAATGTCTAACATTGGATTTTGTTTAAACTTAACGTACACTAAACCAATTTATAAATTTTCATTTTTTTCTCGTCCATGGAACACTGAAAAATAACGTGTCACGATATTTACACTATTATCTAAACTGAATAGATAATTATTCTGTCAATATAATAAGCATGGCCTTAATCGTATTTTTGTCTTAAGGTGAACTTTCTCAAAAACATATTCACTTGCATTAGCCCATCATTGTGATTAGATATAACGTCGAAAATAATTTCTAAAATTTATTAACAACGGCAGATTAAATTAGTCTAGCTATTCTCCTTTAGTGATAAGGCAACATATAACGTTATCTTTCTCGGGTAGCCTTGTTTGTCTTGTTTTTGTGTCATGATTTTAAATGGATAAAAACGATTTCATTTATGCTCATGTCGTCATGATGCTGTGTGCATTTTCAGCTGTCAAAATCCCTCAGCGTTATAAATCATGTTTAAGAAAAGAAAGCTTTCTGTGGAAATAAAACAAAATAAAAAGAAACACGAAACTTCCATTTGTTTAGAAACATACAAGCTGAGTGGAGATGACGCCAAATAAATCAGGGAGAAGGCCGGAATATCTTTACGGAACGCATGCGCAGTTTCATTCTCTATCCAATTGTTTAAAGTTTCTTTCAAAACAAGTTTTGCTTTATTTGAAATTACATTTTTTAAATAAGGGATGCTTTGTGATTTAATTTTTGAGTCGCTTTTTTGTCGTTGAAATATAGAATCGTTAAATGTGCAAGTTGACCAAATATGAAAGATAATATTTTTCATTGAATGACACGGAAATTCCTTTAGAAGGCATATTCATGTGTATAATATATCGAATGCATTATTTTTTTAAATCAATTTCTTGTTTACTCGCGCTGAATGTGGAATTTGTGACGCAATCGGAAGTATAATTCGCAAAAATGCAGTTTAAAAAGAAATTGACAATTTGGGTAAATATTTTCCTAACAACATTTAAACAAATAAGAAATGCTTAACCAGTTTGCTCAAAAGCATGTTTGTATAAAATAATTATGTAGACATGCCAACACATTCACGTATATATATATATATATATATATATATATATATATATATATATATATATATATATATATATATATATATATATATATGTATACGTGAATGTGTTGGCATGTCTACATATTTATTTTATACAAAATATGTATAAAATAATTATGTAGACATGCCAACACATTCACGTATATATATATATATATATATATATATATATATATATATATATGTATACGTGAATGTGTTGGCATGTCTACATATTTATTTTATACAAAAATCAAAAAATTGATTTAAAAAAATAATGGTTTCGGTATATATATATATATATATATATATATATATATATATATATATATATATATATATATATATGTGTGTGTTTGTGTGTGTGTGTGTGTGTGTGTGTGTGTGTGTGTGAGTGTGTGTGTGTACAAGTATGGTACTTCCTGGATAAATTCTATTTTGAATCAGAATTTGATTGTTCTCACACATACACACACGCATACGCGCACACGCACACGCACACACACACACGCTCGCACACACACATATACATACACACACACACACACAAACACATATATATATATATATATATTGTGTATATAGGCAACAATCCCTGTTTTATATATATTTCCTTAAAGATAACTGATGGTACTGCGATTAAGCTTTTTATTTAATTTTTATTGTGTTCGTACAAGTGTTTTCTATTCTGGACACAAAGTGTGTTAAAACTGTTTAAACGTTTTGTATGTCCAAGAGCTTTCAGCTATACTTTTAGTCATTATCTAGGATGACATTATTTTTCTTTTTAACAATGTAATGTTTGTATTATGTATGCATCTAGAGTCATAGATAATAATATATAATGTTGGTCATATCATTACTACGTTGTCTCGAAGGTTAAGTTTACATTTGAATGATGCATCTAATATCTCTCAACGTTTACAACAGCATGCATGTCCACATTCACAATTTAGGAAAATTTTCGCTGAAAATACATCTATACTTTTTTCATGAAAATAATAAACATAAACTAAAATTCTTGAAATTATCTATATTAAATATTGAAACCAATCCTTAATATAATTAATTATGAATACTACACAAATGTTTTAAAGTGTGCACAGTAGATAGTTTAAATATCGAGGTTTTAACTAATAGTTTAAAATAGTTTTTTCTTTAAAAAAGATTTAGTCATTTCAATAATTTATATATACCTCTTGACGATTGTACGTGTGTCTACATGGTAAAATTTTAAAAAATTGTATAATGCATAACCTTTGCGTTTTTCAGTTCACACGAAAATATTTAATTTTCAGATACGACAACAATTTTGGCTCGGAAAAATGATGAGCAGAGCAATTTTTTCTCTTAGAAAAATCAAGATCCTGATAACGACATTGTGCTAATGTCGAAAGTACTGGCAATAAAATGAATATGCATCAACATGGTAATTGTCTTTCTTTCTTTAATAAAGATATTATCCGTAATTATAAGCGGAACCTATTAAAAAAGTAGATAAAAATTGTGTAAATTATTTGATGAGATGTCTTAGTATATATATATATATATATATATATATATATATATATATATATATATATGTGTGTGTACAGGCACACACACACACACACACACACACATATATATATATATATATATATATATATATAAATATATTTAGACATTTTATGTTTATACGTTCTTTTTATAGATACAAATATTTAAATAAATGCTCCGTTTATAAGAAACAGTATTAACGACATTTACTGACCTGAATGTCCGAGAAATTTTCACAGAAAATATGCTTCTTTTATAAATATAAAAATGTCTTAAAATAATTGTCGGACTTTGTCCATTTCATAATGTGTGACGTCATTTGTTTACATTTGGATTTAAAATCAGTAAAATCGACCTTGCTAACAGAAGCGCTCCTCTGTGGATAAATCTATAAACTATATGACTGTTCCGTGTAGGATACAGTTTCTATTCCCGTCGGAGGACGCATATTTTCTATTTCTCGAACATTCAGGCCGGTAAATGTCGTTATTACTGTTTATTATAAACAGAGCATTTACTTAAATATTTTGATCTATAAAAAAGAACGTATAAACATAAAAATGTCTTTAAATAATTGTCGGACTTCATAAAGAGTGACGGCGCTATATTGAGTCTGATTTGCTACCTCTTTGTCACCGAGGCCCGTTGGAACAGTTGGTATGGTGTTTACTTCACAACTGCCACGGTTTCAATTCTCGGTAGTGGATGCGCACTGCTGATGAGTCCCAAATATAGGACGAAACGGCCGTCCAGTGCGTTCTGTTGAGGTTTCTTTCAGACTCAATGAATTACTTAATTATATATATATATATATATATATATACAAAAGGAAAACTTTCCATAACTAAGGTGTTTCGTCTTCTGAGGAACTTTATCAAGTTAAATGTGCGTGCAAATTCGATTTTAAAATCTGTATTTAGAAGTCCAGAAAAGTCTATCGTCAGATATTTGATAACTCACTAAAATATTTTTAACGCTAGCTATCTAAAGAAAGGTAGACTGCGGAGGATACTAAATGATTTAATTAATTACCTAATAAGCAAAAGCTGTTGTTGAGTATTTATTTTTTAATATAATTATTTATTATTTTAATTTTATTTTGTTTATTTATGTATTAATTAATCAACTTTTCAATAGTTAAAGATCTTGAGTTTACCTTTTTCATTTTTTTTTTTTCAAAATATTTCGCTCGTAGATTATCTATTTGTCAAGAATCGGTAATTGCAGTCTGTGGTGTTTTCGTCTAAGTGAGTTATTTTCTATTTTAATACGTATTATTTTATTTTAATATGTAATAATTTCCTTTAGAACGAAGTTGCGGTTGAAATTATTTCTGTGTATAATTTATGCATTGAATAAATTGTTAAGCATACTTTAAATGTGGCACAAAGCGGTAAGTATTGTGGCACCATCAGTGAGCATCGAACTTAATCGTAATTGTTCTAGCAAGGCAAACTTGATAACCCTTACACAACGTCGAAGTGCCCTTAGATAAATTGTTACGTGGGTGAAAAGTTTGTTTTTTTGCTATTCTCTTTACAAATATATTTCATTTATATCTGAATGTTTACAAACACACACATACATACAGACACACAAATAATATATCTATATATATTATACAAGTTTGGTTGAAAACCAACGAAATCCTTTGTTTAACATTATTTTTAATGATTTTTCAATGGTTCGTTCCATTTGTCTGGTTTTCAGCGGTACAATTGGAACCTAGATTGTGAAATGTCTTCATTGCGTTTCCGGCATTGACAAGCCATTACCAAATAATTTACTTTGTGTTAATAGGTTTGAGTCTATACGTAGGCATTGCATTTCTTTTTGTTTTCTTGCGTCGCGTCTCCGTGTATTGGTGAGTGTCGTCGTTTTTTCTTTCAAGAATCCTGTCTTCATGTATCAATCTATACGGCTGGCCACAACTGTCTTTTCAAGTGCACATAAACGCACAATCGTCAAGCAATGTATAGTAAAATTAAATAATATATATATATATATATATATATATATATATATATATATATATATATATATATATATCGTGTGTAACAACAAAATTGTCCAAATCCGGTAAAAGGATGCGATAACTGTCCACCTTACAAAATGTTTAATATCTAAAACAAAGAATCACACGAAACTAATTGGGTTTCTTCATTTTAGACATTTAGCCATCTAAATACCGTTTGCCAAAAGAATAACTGAAAATCACTTTAAGTTATTCAGCTAGAAAAAGAACAGATTAAAATCGTTTTGTGCCACCCCGATATCTCTTCCCAACTAACCAATGGTGTGAGGAAAAATGATTCAGGCCTTCAGTAATGGTACCAATCGTCATACCCTGACTTTCACCTTCAAAATCCATTCAAGAACCATCAACAGAACGGTAAATAAGTTTTTAAAAAAGAGGGAACATTAGAGAGGAAAGGGACCAGGAAGTCACAACAGCAAGAGGGATCATCATTTCAACTTAGAGCTAAATGTATTCTTATTGTTCATCACAATTCTTCTGTTAAACCTGGAGAATAATTGTACATTCGTATTACTTAATGTAGCGACCAGCAGTATTATAAGAACTTCGGAAAATCACAGTAAGATATTTTTAATCATTTCTAAGATACACCGATTCAAGACTTAACCTCACAATAGGACAATTTTGCTGTTAAATTCGGTATATATATAAATATACATATATATATATATATATATATATATATATATATATATATATATATATATATATATGTATACAGCTGAATTACAAGAAGTGATATAATGCGCATATCCAGTATGTGAAGTTAATGAGACAAAGTGAAACACTTTTACAGCTACCACTTTTTGCTTGTATGTGCTCATGAGGCGTCTTCAGTTTGAAATGAAAGACAAAAAATTATGTAATGAAACTGCGTTGCGATTTTGGAAGAGAAGGGGAATAGATTTACATTATCAGATCCGACAACCAAAAGTTTTAATAGCTGTTAACGTTGTCGTATTTGAAAATAGCCCAATCCAGCCATTGTTCCAATATAAAGTGTGTATAACGTGCACTCCATAGTAATATTGATTATCCCTCTTGAACTCTAAAATCGTCTGCGCTATCACATCATCCCGGCTATAGAGATGTTGAATATCACCCCATAATACCGAGCCTCTTGCAACCATGCAAGAATAGTCGGTACATGAATTTACCTAGACAGGCATCGTTCTATCATTTTCAGTTCATATTCAATGAGTGATAAATTCGCCATCCGTGTCAGCCAGAGAATATATCAAACGGCATCGACATTATTATTCCGCTAGGAGAAAATATCACCTTCCTGGTAAATAAATGACAACAGAACGTGATAAATAATGTTCTGGCCGTATATTGGAGTTATTCGATGTTAACTTCGCAAACACCAAAGGTAAGCATGTGTGAAGGCATAACTACATTATAATATCAGGCGTTGGGTCTATGTGTCATGGCTGGAGATAGACTGGAAGATATCACTATATAGATCTACGTCGCATACACAAACGACCGGCCACACCTACTCTCACTTATCCCGGAATATCTACGTCAAAAACGTCGATTTTGGCAAGTGTCTGTATTTCGTGGCCCTCCAGAAACTGAAATACGAGTGGAAGAACTTTCATTTACCCGCTACAGCCGCCATCAAAGAAACAAACGACAGGTCACGTCCAGCATGCTCAACAATTCTCTGAAACTCTCATTCTGACACCGGAAGCCCTGCAATCAAGCTCCACTCGGATGACTCTAATTCAGCAAAGGGGACACGTGCGAGTTTCCGTGACATGAAACCTTGAACTGTACTTTTTCATCATACCGGACATTATCAAAATATGGTTCAACATCTAAAGGCAAAAACATTGCAGTGTTATAAATTTTACTCTATCGAAGGTTAGCAGAAAACTGAAAAAAATATGATCAATTTTATACTCGCGAATAGGCACATAGCACATACTGGCGTAAATTACGACCATCTTTAAAGGTTCTCCATTTTATTTTTTTAACTAATATATATATATATATATATATATATATATATATATATTTTTTTTTTTTTTTAAAGATATTTTTGTAGGTACAAAATTTTATAACAGAAATGAAGGTGTTAAGCTTAATATTACTAGACATATTAAAATACAAAGCAAAGAATAAAAAGGGAAGCAACCGGTTTCGCTCCCGCTCTTCAGGCTTCTACGGGAGATTTTAATGTCATTAAAAAACAGAATATGCAATGAAAATGAAATGAGTATGAGGAGAAGAAAAAAAATAGGAGCTAGAGCAAATGACAACAGTTCAGCCATTTGTGAGCATCTATTAAAGAACAGAAGGTGCGCGGCTAAATTTAGTGTGGATTGGTTCACCGTGTTGTCCCGTTCACACCCTTTATTTCATCTGAAGGTGCTGGAGTCAATTTACATCGGGTCCCGCAGGCCCTCCCTGTGTAAACAGCGTGAGTGTCTGTTGGGGCCCGCTGTCATTTGCCTCTAGCTCCTATTTTTTTCTTCTCCTTTTTCTTCTTTGCTTTGTATTTTAATATGTCTAGTAATATTAAGCTTAACACCTTCATTTCTGTTATATATATATATATATATATATATATATATATATATATATATATATATATATATATATATATATATTTATTTATTTATTTATTTATTTATTTTAAGCATTTCATCCCAAGCAAGGCGGGAAGTCACTAGCATGCAAGGGGTTACAGAGGATTTGGAGCGAGAGCAGATAGGAGTGATAGAGGAAATGATAAGGAGAAGCATAGGGGATAGATCAAGGCAACTGGAGATATCGATTGACATTACATTTGAATAGTTGGAGATTATAGCAATCAGGGAAACAAAAAGGGAAGGGAGTTTCACAGGCGAGAGGTACGAGATATGAAGCTATTATCCGTTTGTAATCTAGGGAAAGTATAATCAAAGATAATGGGGCACGACTGTGTTTATACATAGTTATCAGTATAAAGCTAAATGGGAAATTTTCCTTCTTCTTGTGTAGGTAGTTCAACAATATTTCTTTCAGAACATAGACGGTCAAGGCGATTTACAACTTCCTTTTGTTACACTAAGTAATTACGCGTTACTATCCGACTTTGTTAATTTCCTGTCATCTAAGCACATACACGTTAAGTAGTTGACCGCTATTTTTCTTTGCTTCTCATGCTTTCAGTTTTTGTGAGTGTTAGTTTCTCTAGACCATCTTTCCTCATGTGTTCCATATATTTATTTTAATTCTCTCTTTCTGATTGCAAGTATAAGTGGCTTGTTGTTCCGGATTACTTTAAGACTTCCACATTTCTCACATGTTTTGTCCATGGTACTCTTAAAATTTGTCGGTAGAAGCATATCTCTGTCACTTCAGTTCTCTTATTCCAATGTGGGGATGTTGCCAAGCATTCGTCGGCATAATAAATGTTATATTACAGTTCCGGGGACAAAATTTTACTCACAAGATTTGTGTCAAACGATGGCACGTGCAGTTAGTCACCTAAGCACAGTGGTTCTCAAACGGTGCTGCGCGCCTTATAGGTGCAGCAGAAGATGATAGCAGGTGAGGCGGAATGATTGAAAGACAATCAAAGATTTAGAAACAGTTTCCAAAAAATCATATGCCAAAAATAAATATGATTTCAAAATGTATAATGTTATTATAGATTACTTTTAATTGCATGCATGAGTCCCAGTATAAATAGCTATAAATAATTATTGACTGATTTTATCATTGTGATATTGTTGCATTATATTAAGTATTAA
The DNA here is from genome assembly GCA_964036315.1 of Acanthosepion esculentum. NCBI lineage: Eukaryota > Metazoa > Mollusca > Cephalopoda > Sepiida > Sepiidae > Acanthosepion > Acanthosepion esculentum. Next base: position 102,155,183 of record OZ038493.1, on the reverse strand, counting down.
GAATATAGTAACTAAGGTCAGAAAAAGAATTATCAATGTCTTGTGGCGTCCTCCATCTAATGGGTCTATTGTGGACTCTTCCACTTACTATAAAATTAGTAGTCTCGGGGGAACAGTAGGTTAGATTGAACGTTGGTCAACCTGCACACACTCCCAAGTCGTGTAATACTCTTCTGTTCAATATACGATTTATTTGCAGACTCTTGTTCTGTTATTTCATAAGCATTTACTTGGTTACAACATCTTGACACCTCTCATCCCATCTCATCCTCGTTGCCAAAATGTTGTAACCAAGTAAATGGTTAAGAAATAACAGAAAAAGAGGTTGCAAATAAATCGTATATTGAATAGAAGAGTATTACACGATTTGGGATTGTGTGCATTCAATCTAACCTACTGTCTCCCCGAGACTACTAATTTTATATTAAGTGGAAGAGTCCACAATAGACTCATTAGAGGGAGGACGCCACAACACAATGATAAAATTCTGACTTCAAATCCGCGGTTATCTCCCTTTAACCCTCTCTCTGTTTTTATTTTTATTTTTAAATGTACTTTTTATCACATAAAATTTGGTAAGGCGCGAACCAATTTTTATACCGAAACTGCAGTCCAGAGAAAAAAAAAGTTTTGGAAACCACTGTCTTAGTTTATATCAAACTAGGTTAAGATTATTAAACATCTGTAGACGATATTATGATTTGTAGTAGATGATGGTTAGTATAGTCAATATTTTATTTTCACACTGGTGGTGGCTTATTTAATATCAAATTTTGTATGGGTCCCCACCACTAAGAATTCAACGCAACACTAACACCCAAACTAACATCACAAATATTAACTCACGCCGAGACTCCCATTTGGAAAAGAAAATACGAGCACGGTAATAAATTAAACAGAATCGGTTCAGTTTCTTTATATCGTGTGTGACTGTGTGTTCGTTGGTACAATTTTACGGAGTACAGTTAGTCGAAAATATCTGACGTGGTTCTCTTTGTACAAGCGTAGATTGCTTTCGAATGAGTGGCATTGAATGAAATAAATTTGTGCTCCAGATACTTCCTTATCTGGTCTATGCATCATCTTTTGGCATTTGTTCGCTGTTTCGTGTATCTGATACCAAACCGCTCGCTGATATCAGGCCAATAAAGTTATTATTTCTAGCGTTTATATAATAACGATAATTACTTTGTCTTCTTATCGCAGACAAACTGAGTTGCTGCAGCGGTCATCTCGTGATGAAGTAATTAGAGGCGACATCGATTTCATTCTATCTCCATATTTTCTATAAAAATGCATTCCGTGTAGCTATGAGACGTACAGGTGATGTGATATGAGTTTATGATAGAAGATTGCCTAAGTTCTTAGATGAAGCCTTGTCATGAACAGACTAATCTTTAATTCTGAGAATTGCCATAAAGAGCTAGAAAATCAAAGGAAGAAAGCTATACTTAATAACTTTGTTTCAGCCAGAATTTCAGGGATGAAGAGTTATTACATACCGTATATGCTCGTGTAACGCGCGATCTCTGGTATTGTGTGACCCCCAAATTTTAGCTTAAAATACTCGTGTAGGAGGCACGGTAGGGTAATGGATAGCGGCTCGGATTGAGAAATCGGAGAGCCGAGTTCGAATTCCAGTCGAATCCATTACCTTCACTCACGTGCTAATACCTTTGTGAAAAGTATGAATCTTCTTCTCCCCCCAGCTATGGGTAAATAGTAGGATAGACCTTGAATGACAACTGGTCTACTGCAGAAAGAAATGGCAACCTACTGCGGGAAAAGTCTGCCTCGCCAGTCATGTATCGAAAGATACATGATCGCCAAAGCGTGTATCACGCATGGCACACAACTGACTGACATACTCGTGTAACGCCTGATCTTTTTGTGCGATCCCCAAATTTTAACTTAAAAATGATTTCATCATATATCTCATGTATCATGCGAGTTCCATTTTTGAGAGGCCAAATTACAATAGACTAACCTCTTTCCCTCTATCTCTTTATCCCATCTTCTAGTTAAATAAGTTAAAAAAGTAAAAGAGAATAATAAAAGCATCGTTAGTAACGCTATACTCGTTTTCTAAACGCGTACAGCCATAAACAACCGAACGAAAAACAGATAAATATCTTATAAACGTAAACAGTGGACAAAATGAATCTTCGTTATGTTTGCGTTTTATAATCAGACAGTTATGTGTCATACTTTTGGTATTGGTAAGTAGTCATCTCGCGCAATGTGGTATAGACTGGACTCCATAGCAATTTATATAGTCAGTGCTTCCTAGACTAAAATAAATAGCCAAGACGGAGTGTTCTTCCGATGGAAACAACGGCCTCGCGCTTGTGAGGAAAACTTAGATTTAAAGCTCCAAGTTCTCCACGTGTATTTGGTGACATACAAAATGCGAGTTCAGTACCTGAGTTTGGCAGTGTGTTCTTGGACTCAGATACTTCGAACGATATACGCGATATGACGCGATATGACTGGCTATAAAGAGCAGAATGAATACAATATACCAACCTAGATGAAATTAAATTTGAATTCGAAATTCCCTGAAGGTTACTCGGATATACAATTACTATAAGGTCGGAGTGCACAACAGCCGAAACCTTGTGATATCAACAAAAATGGCGTTATGTAAATAATAACTCATCCTCATTCCATAAATTCAGACAGAAAATATAAAGAAATTATTGAAATTTTCGAACATACAATGAGGAAAGCATGCTTGGAGAAGTTAACACTCACACTAAACCGAAGCAGAGTAAAGCTTGAATAGACGAATAAACTAATACTATAAATAGAGAAGCTATAACGGAAGAAGTAATGTTGATAGAAACAACATTAAGTTGTGGAGTACCATGATCGCACGTTACCTTCGTCAGCGTTTTGAATTCGTAGTTCCTCCTAATCTGACTGCTGGTCAAGGCTAAATAGAACAGACTACTGTGTTCGTTACAATTAATATAGATTGCTATATATTGCATCTTGGTTTATAAGTGAATTTCACTGTTGTATATAAAAAGTTTTCATTCATAACTAACTTTTTGGAATTCATTTATTTGTGTTATTCTAGTCCGTCCTTCCATTTTGTTAAGGTGTTATTATATAATTGATAAACTAATGCCTATAGTGGTCCTTGGAAAGTGAAGGAGAGCAACGTATTTCCTATCTCTTTTTAAATCTTATGGAGAGCTAATTATGGAGAAGGACTATTTTGAATTCAAAAAGCAGTGAGAACAATGCTCACACAATACATTCGTAAGGCTTCTGTTTATATTTATGAGATGAAGTATTGTAACTATTTACACTGTTTACAATTTTCAGACTTTTCTCCTCATCTTTATTGTTACGTTCACAACGTTTCATCTTATGTACACTCCGGCCTTCTTCAGGTGATATTTGTTTGAATTTCAAACCGAACCCAGAGTAGTCAGTCTGTATGCGGACGTTGTATATCAGCCAATTTCAGGTAATAAACATAGGAAGAACGTCTACACGAACGTCATCGAATCAATCTTCAGAAACGCCAACATATAGGTTGACTACTCTGGGTTCGATTCGAATTTCAAATAAATATCAGCTGACGAAGGCTGAAGTGTACAACGGCTGAAACGTTGTGAATGTGACAATAATGATGAGAACAATAATTCAAACAATGTAAATAGTGTAAATACCACCTTTAGAATTTTGAATTTATAGCTCTCCTCCTCCACCTCCTCCTCCTCCTATTCTGGCTGCTGTTCAAGGGTAGAGAGCTTAGTTTACATTATTATTTACCACATAGTTGGCGGGGGAGTGGGAAGAATAGATATATGCATTTTCTAAGTACATTCGTACGGAGTGGAAGCAAGTGAATCGGCCAGAACATGAACTGGGATAGACTACCAGTTTTATAAATAACTGTCACTATTCTTTGAATACGAAGTTTGCATTTCTATATAATCGCAAAGCTTCAAAGATGGCTTATTTTCGGAAGACATTGTCCGTGCTAAGTAAGAAGCTGAAAAATCCGAGACGAGATTAGATGACGACATGAATAAAAGCGGAAGTTTGATCCAATGAAAATTTTGAGCGAAATATTTGCCCTGTTGTAGATATTTAGAGATGTGAAGTGAAGCAGTGCTGGGATAGATTCGAGTGTATATTTAAATTAGATAAGCAATAAGAATAGAAAAACGAGCCACGTCGCCAAATTGAGGTGTGATTCATATTCGTTGGCATTATCTTCACAAAGACAAACCAGATACTTTGGATGCGTGTTTTAATGTTCCAAAAATGATTCTTTTATCATCTATATAATAAATGCGAATGTCAGTCAGTCAGTGTATCAACATATGATACCATTTTGGAATCAAGTTAACTTCTTGAGCAAATTAAAAACATTCTGGGCCAGATCCCAAACTGCAATCCTGAAATTTTGGATTCTCAAGTTTTCATCACTACGATTGTTTTCGGCGATTTTTTACGTGATTTTTTGCGACGAAATTTTTTGTACGATAGCAGTTCTTATAATTTGTAAATAAATTTGGTAATAATCGAAATTAAGTGCGAAATCCCCGGAAAGTCACCCATGAAATAAAAATAATTGTTTGTATGGAAAGTAAGGACCTACGGACATGAAATTGTCTTTGAATTAAGTGGCAGCAGGAGAATTATCGTTGAACTTTAAAAAAATATTAATGCAATACTTAAATGCAGCGATCAATTTTGAGTTGTCTAGTTTATTGTCACCTATCACATCTATACCTTCCTACACATGGTGATGAAAGCCCAATCATGAGACCTCTGTAAGAACTAGCTTAAATCAGCCCGATAGGCATTAAATCTAGTTTTAAGCTGGTTTTAAGCTCGTCTATCTATATTTCTGAGATGAGGTGTTGTAACTATTTGCACTATTTACATTGATCTGACTGTTGTCCTCATCTTTATTGTCATATTCACGACGTTTCGGCCGTTGTACGCTCCAGAATTCTTCAATTGATATACGTTGAAATTTAGAAACTAACCATCTATTTAGTCCACAGGTGTAGATTCTTCTAGTTCCACGTGTCATGCCTTTTCTGGATATTCAGTTTCAGTTAATTCCCTGCAGTAACTCAACCCTTCAAGTTTTTTGTTCACCTTCATTCTGGATAGGTATTAAACTCACAACATTTTGGGTCAAGTAAACCAACACTTTTATGCATTGGGCCAAAGAATATCATCTGAATAAGGCCGGTGCGAACAAAGGGTGAAACGTCGTGAATATAACAATAAAGATCAGGACAATAGTCCGAACATTGTGAATAGTTTAAATATTTAAGAAATGTTTTTTCATTTGAACGTTTGCAGGAATTTATGACATGTTGAGTTTCGAAGCTCTGGGTGAATAGCATCTTTTATTATTTTCAGATGATATTAGATAAATCTACCTATGCCAACACCTCTTCATCATTTGTTGTAAAGGCTACCTAGGAAATTATTTCTACTAAGATCTAAACGCTGATAACGTAAAGGATAGTTCTATTACAATTAGAATCGATAAACTAACTCTTTGTAAAATTCTTTCATCATTCAATGAATACTTTTCAAAAAGTATCGGTTGCAGAAAGAGCCATTATATTATGGCCTTTGTAAGCTCCATGATTCAGCTCTTTATTAAATTAAACACACCAACACTGGTCCATATATAACGCGTGTAATCCAAATATATAACATATTTAATGACTGGTAAATTGACAACAACTTTGTAATACCAACCTTTTAATGCTACCCAATCACGCCGCCATTCATCGCTAAATTTGGTTTCTATACAATACTCACTTGCTTGACTGGGTTCAATATCTCTTAGTATAATGCCCAAAGTTCGCCCAGGCGAGCAAAACTCGTGGAAATGATTATGATCTAAAGATGGCGTCACTACAAACAGAAGAGTTCACAGACATAACAAACTATTATCCTTTTCGGAAAAGTAGGAAAAGTTTTCGTACTCTTTACACTAATTCACCCGCCTAATAAAATTACGCTTGTATTTTATTCATGACGTATGTGTGTGCTGAGTGTGAGTGTGTGTTACTTTTAATTATTTCTTTAGATGTTTATATTACTAAAATGTTGTGCTTAGAACCATAATTTCCGGTGAAGTTCTTTGTATCTTGCGTCGTACAGACACACAAACACACGCTTGTATATATAATATCGTTCATTCTTACATGAATATGCAACATTTTTTGAAAGCCAGTCTTTATCCCTTTTGTAATGAATTAATACTGATAAAATACAAAAGAAATAAAGATTCAAGGAAACACATTTCTTAAAGATTTCTCAAGAAATTGCCACTCTGAAGACGATATAGATATAAGTATTTTGTTTGTTTTTTTTTGCGGTAAAGTAAGAACGTCACTAAGCCATCTCTCTCAGCCAATCAACAACTGCGATTTTCTTTTTGACTTCGTTCCCGCTTTCCTCTCTCCATCAGCCAGCTAATGCATTTCCTCCTCCACACAAAGGAGAGCTCCTACTTAATTCACTAAGAGGCTTGGCATTTTAGTGACACGCGATGCTTATTAGTTACTTCTTCCTTGCACCATTCAGAGCTCGAGACACGAGATCGGGACCGATTGTCATCGTCTACCGCTTATTATCTTCCTCAATGAGACTCGTTAACTGTGTGACGTTTAAGAGAGACCAGCCATTTCAATCTTAAGTGCTTTTTCACAGAAAATAAAATCAAAGAGAATAACAAAACCATATGAATTCAATAAGAAGTTTTACCCGCCCCAACGACCAGCCATCAATTTCTGGTTGGATCCTTTCGTTATTCTAAAGACACGCCTCGGAAATAAACGACCTGTCTATATCGATACAATTGTAAATAATTTAAGGTGTGCATTTAACATGTTCAAGTGAGAAAAAGATACGAGCTTGCATGTTTATATATATTTAATGCAATTGAATGTGTACACTAAGACGAAAGTGTTTCTGTGCATATAATAATTGTGGGCAGATGTAGTTATATCTACGTGTGCGCGCGTCCCTTGCTTAAGTCCTGTGTGTTGCAATGCTTGCATGTTAAATGCTTGATGTGTAGAGTAAAACAACGACAAATAATGAAAAAATATCTTGTGTTGTGCAGATATAAATTAAGGTATAGGTTTATGTAGATATTTCTCGAGTTACATGGAGAAAAGTGTGGGCAGGAATATATATATATATGCATATATGCATCTTCTGTATACCATGTCCTTTCACGTCCTGAACGAAAATGGTTCTCCACAATTTCTGGTCATTTGTAGCTCTTAATATTTTTTTCTTATCTCTTCTTATTCCTGTTCTGTCAAACATTTAAACAAACTCAATAGGTAGTATTTTCTGTCAGTATCAAATTTTCTCTTTCCTCATTATGCACATTACAAATTTCTTTCTCTTTCTGATTCTAAGTTTAGCGATTCTCTAAGTGTAGTCGAACTCATTGCACAGTCGCTAACCATAACGCCACATCGAATTAACTAATTTTCTAAGATGTGGCACAAGGCCGAAGATATGGGACATCCAGTGAGGTTTGAACTCACTATAGATCTAACGAGACATGCTTGGTAAACATTCCACCACATCGAAATGTCCAGTCATTTTCTAAGCGTTGCTTAGATGTGGGGCGCACAGTGAAGATTGAACTTACTACTCAGTCATAAATGATTTAGCATGACATGCTTGCTAAAA
>OZ038493.1:102127476-102139976 GCA_964036315.1 Acanthosepion esculentum | reverse complement strand
GAGTGAACATTGAAGTCAACACATAGAGGCTACAGACTGTTTTATGCTAGACGCAATCGTCTAGCAAGAAACAGCCTGTCGCCTCTAAGTGTTGACTTCAATGTTCACTTTTATATTTACACACGCTCATTCTCTGATATAGAGCACTTTATCCCATAAATATAGCACACCTTAAGAGTATATTTCTTCACAGACACATACACACACACACACACATATATATATATAAGTGTAGAAATAACAAAAAATGTATAAATATCTTGGAAAAAATGTACAACGACACAAGGAAAGGAAAAACATGTTTTTCGTGGTTTGTGATACCACTGTAGTAGGATATTTTCTTGATTTAAGACCAGCAGACTTGTACCTATGGGGAACTGTAAAGTATGCAGCGGATCACAGAAAACCATTTACATTGGCTGCCCTTAGACAAGAAATTGAAATTTAATGTGCAGCAATCCCACTGGCCACTTTCGCCAACATTACCCAAGCATTCGTTCGTGCTACTAATGAATATCTGGAATCTAAAAGCCACAATTTTGAAAACCTTTTGTGATTGTCGTGTCCAAATGTAACTGTTATAATTAAACAGTTACATTTACCGGGATGAAAGTTCGAGAAATTTCGTAGAAATTATTCATTCTCCGATAGGAATCGAACCTGAATCCCATACGAAAACAGACATATAGCTTAAGGTGACGTTAACCCTTTAGCCACAAAGATCTTTTCAGTTAACCAAGTCGAAATTTGACGAACTTTCTCGATATATGATTTCCATGCCGAAACGTAACCTAACGTAAAGAATAACATCACATGAGATGAAATGGATTAAATCTGAGAAATATTCTAATATATTTTCTATTTATACGTTATTTTTATGGATACAACTTATTTGAGTAAATTTCCGTTTTAATTAAACAGTTTTAATTTTTCTATGTCTGAATTTTCTCGAATATTCAGACTGATGAATGGAATATATTAAAATATTGGTTAAATTTCAATCCATTTCATTCAATATATATATATATATAAATGAATAGTAATTTTCGAGTATTTTTAAAACAACCGTCGTTGAAATTTTTCAATGAAAAGAGAAAGAAAACCGAAGAATTAACACTGTATAATATTTTCCGTCGTGAACCGTCAACGTAATCGTGAAACTTTCTCTCGATTTTCTCGTCTTTCCTTTATTGCTGACAACGTTGGTCCAAATACATGAAATATAACACATGATTTCGACATGTCATTCTCAAGTCTCCACCTGGGATCAAATCACTTATTTGACACTGGGAGAATTTCACCAAATATGTAACACATACACAAATATATATATAAATATATATTACTCATACACGCGGTTATGAGTATATTATTCACACATATAATACAATAATACTAACACACACTGATATATATGTTATACGCACACACGTATATATATATATATATATATATATATATATATATATATATATATATATATATAATTCCAAAATTCGCTTGGCGAGGAAATGGAACTAATGTCTTTGGTTTAATAACAAAATTAAATTCAGGGGCTTTAGCTTCCATTTCTGAAACATGGTATCACTTTGTAGCGAAAAACCCATATTTTAAATCAATTAATTTATAATATTAATGCTCTGTAAATTTACATTGAGCACTATTGTGTAAAAATAAAAATATCTATAAGAACACCGGATTTTATATCTTACTGTTCTTTCTTTCTATTTATCTATACATACATACATATATATATATATATATATATATATATATATATATATATATATATATATATAATATATGTGTGTGTGTGTGTGTATATATATATTCATGTGTGTATAATATATATATATATGTATATATATATATGTATATATATATATATGTATATATATATATGTATATATATATATTGTTGTTATAGTTTCTATATATAGGCATAAATATTTACAATATTTACCGGACTGAATGTCCGTGAAATTGCATAGAAAATATTCGTCTTTCGAGAAGAATCCATACTGTCATATAACTTGACGTGTTATATCAGTAGAACTACGAAGGAAGCGTCTGGGTAGCAAAGTCGAATTACCGCTTTTAAACTACAAACTTCGCATGAGTTCCCTCGAACATTGATATCTACTCGATGACGTTATATATTATGAAATTGACTAAGTCTGACAATTATTTTAATATATTTTATTATTTATTTATATAGACACAGATATTTAAGTAAATGCTCTTTTTATAATAATTATTAACATCATTTGTTTGCACTGAAGGATATATGACGGTTCCGTGTAGAATACAGGTTCCTGTCGGAGGACACATATTTTCTATGAAATGTCTCTGACATTCATGTAAGTACATGTTGTTAATACCATTTATTATAAACATCGCATTTACTTATATATTTGTGTCTATATAAATAAAGTTTTACAATAAAATTTATTGAAATAATTGTCAAACTAAGTCCATTTCATAAGATATATATATATATATATATATATATATATATATATATATATATATATATAAACATGTGTGTGTCATATACATATATACGTGTGTGGGTTAATATGTACATATATATATATAATTATATATATATTTAAACGTGTGTGTAATATACATATATGTACGTGTGTGGGTTAATATATATACATACATATATATATATATATATATATATATATATATATATATATATATATATATATATATACAGGTGTATGAGTAGTATATATATATATATATATATATATATATAAGCTAGCAACTTAGTTGTTTAATATATATATTAAACAACTAAGTTGCTAGTTTTTAATTTTATAAGTAAATTATTAAAATAATATCATATTAAGTAAATACTTAAAATAATATCACATGTTCCTACATTTATATATCAATTATCAAAAACTTTATATCAATTAATCATACCGTATTTACTTACCAACTACAGTATCAGCCTTACTAACGAATTTTACAAATTCGCCGCACCAACAGAAGTTTAAAATTTGTTCACTAACTTATCAACACTTTTCTCTGAAAATTAATCCCATAATATTAAAAGAAAAGTATTGTTAGCGTTCACAACACAAGTCCATTTCCATATTTGGTAGTATTTATGACGATGTTCCTCTAGGCACCCCGCTCGTCTCGTTATTTTCAAACCTTTATATGAACAACGTTGCAAACAAAATTTTCAATAATATAAATAAAACTTAAACTTTATTCTAGATATATTGATGACATTTTCATCGTAATCAAATCCGTTAATGACATTATAAAAATTTAAAACAAATTGAAAAAATTACGTTTTAATGAACTAAATATCGAAAAAATCCCATTACTAAATATTTTCATTGAATATAACAGTGATAATTTTACTACATCTCCATATAAAAAGTTTGATTATTCTAACTCCAGCCTTCTAAAATACAACAGTGAATGCCATGAAAAATATACAACTGCTGTCATTAATAATCTAATCCAAAAATTAAACTCATTTCCTCACCTAAAATTATTTTCCTCAAATAAATAAATAATATGAAACAAACACTTAACAATAACGGGTACCCTAATTATACAACCTACAAGAAATTATTTAAACAACAAGAATTTTTACAAAAGAAACCATAGATAAAAATATAGTATTCAAAATAACGCTATTAACATATTTTGCTAAAATCAAACGCATCACAATTACAAGAAATACAAACCCCAATAAAAAATTGTTTCAGAAATATAAAAGCAGTAGATAAAAATAAACACATCAGATTCATTATTTACTACAGAAAATTCAAGAGTAGCAACTTAGTTTTTTAAAATAATATATCCCTAACTTTCAACACACTATATAAAGCCAAAGTTTCGTATAGATATATTTGCCCAATCTCAGAATGTTTCTCTCCAAATAAAAAAAAAATAAAAACAAATCACAAAACGCGTTACATAGGATATAACAGTCTCACGTAGACTCTCACCTGTCACCACTCGGATCAGAGTGTCATCAAATAACGTATTACAAGACAACAGAAGAATCATAGTGATATTCGAAAGTTATCCACAAACTAATACGAATATACTAGCAAAATCAAATAGTAAAAAGAGACTCATGATCCTTGGAGCAATATCCATACTACTAAAACAACCATCAGTAAGTAAAAACAATTAACTTAAGAGCCGGCATACTCAAATGAATATAAAAAAACACACATCTCGCTTACGTCACAAAACTATTTGCCCACGTCATGATACTCACAGACAAACGTTGTTTTATAGTTTCTTGACTTTTTCTTATCAAGTAATAGATATTTGCATCATATAATGTTGGGTGTCCAATACCAGCGGGTGTCTTAATAATTGGGAAAATAATTTAAAGCATCAAAAGTTTGTTATACATAAAGAAAAAAATAGAGTTCTGTTAATAATCTCAGTGTAGATCAAAGAATCTTGTAAAAACTAAAATAAAATAAACGTCTCCCTCATGTCTATCTAGAAAAATATGAGTATGTCTTAGAATTGTCCATATATTCGAGTACTAAGAATGAAAAACGGGAAAAATAGTTTAAAATTTGGTAGTTCCAATGATTCAGTAAAAAATGCGTTAGCATGATGGAAAAATGCCTCAAAAATTTTTATCTTCAAGATCTTTATGTTATTATTAAGAGGAAAGAACAAAAGATCTTTTGATAAATATGTTTTTTATTCCTCTTCGAACCTTCGAAATCTGGGTTAAATTTATGTTTTTCTTTTGCGTCAGAGGTTACCATAAATTAATATGGCAAATTTTAGCGTCTTGCCTTATATACCGATTTCGAAATTCTTGTAAAAATCAGACAATTGTCAGATTTTAAAGAAACATTCAGTAATTATTCCCAAATGAATTAAGTTAGTTTTTAAATCTTGTTAGAAAATGATTATATAAATATTTTTTGCATCTTTTATCATTCTATTTAATTTTATGAAATTGCGATAAATTCTGTTTCATCGCGATTAATGTTTATATTTGTAAATTCCTCGTCTAATTCAAACCAGGAAATAATTTTGTTAAATCAGACCCCCATTTTTTTTTGTTTCAATCAGTATCACTCCAAGCAAGGCAGTACAGCCACTAACACGCAAGGGGTTACAGCATGTGGAGGAATTAGAAACAGAAACTTTAGTAATGAGGAGAAAGAGAAACGTTTAATCAGGAGGCCACTAGTTAGCGATTGACATTGAATTTAAACTTTTGCAAATTAAACATGGCTGGAAATCATGATTTTCAGAAAATCTGCTATGAATCTTAAAATGCAATAAACATAAGATGTTATATAATTAAAAAGTATATAATTGCTTTATCCATAAAATTTATTATGGCAATATTGTTTAAGAGAAAACATTTTTTCGATGACTGATGTATTTTTACAAGAATTGCTTTCATTTAAAAAAAATTAATTAGAATAATTTATAAAGTTTAAAAATTCTGTATTAATTTGTAGAGGATAAGTGATATTGTTATTTAATTAAGAATACTAATCATAAAGGGAAAAGTTCAATTCAACGACTACCAATATTCTAAAAATAATTTTGAATTTATTTTGATTATGTTTAAACGTGTCGAATTTTGTTAATATAGCTGTTCAAACACGACAATATCATAAAATAATAGCGGTGACATGTCCCCAACAGGCGTCTTAGATTATAAAACCAAAATATCTAACATTCAATAGAATATTAGATGGCTTAGAATATTTTCTTAACTTTTTAAGATTATCAAAAAGTAACAAATATATATATATATATATATATATATATATATATATATATATATATATATATATATATATGTGTGTGTGTGTGTGTGTGTGTGTGTATGTATGTATAAGGCGTTCACGTTATATTCGTAAAAAAAAAAACAAAAAAGAACAATAAAGTTTCAGAAATACGTATTTTATTTTTGAAAGACTTTTAATAAAAAGAATTACTTTGTGTTAACAGGTTTGTCCATATGGACGATTTTAGCGTTTTTTACGGATAATAGAAAAGGCAATTCAATTTGAAATACGGCAAAAAATTTTGATTATTGTAAATATTAAATTTTATTAAGTTAATTAAAAGTACAAAAATATTTTCATAAAAAAATGGATTTTAAATCTGTGGTATCACTTTTCTTTGGGGGTACATATTTACTATGCTCAATTATATGGAACTATTCTCCCCGGCAACACATCTTCCATTACATTTGAATAAGGGTCGATATCTGACACTGGAAGCATGAGGTGCCGAATGAGACGTACCAAATTTTGGTTATTAATCCCAGATGCAGGATGCTCATACATTAAACACGGCCTAATCTGTTCGAGTGGGCCCGAGGATAAATAATTTTACCAATTATGGAGGGCTATAATTTTAAAATTCAGAACATTCTATAGTTATCATTTTCTGTTACAGCTCTTGGTGTTAAAACGTAATAAATTGAAATAGATTTCCTTAAGATGAAATTTATGACGTGTCAATGGCGTCATTTAAGAGCTGATTACAACAGATGATTACAGCAGATGTAAGGTCTTTCATGATATTCCGTTGAGTTGGCTTTTATGTTTAAGTGATTTAAATATCATTGAATTTAGATATGTGGCATTTGGACTTTTTTTTCCTAAACGAAGGTGTTTATTATCTATTCAATATATTAATGTATTTTCCTCGGAGAATTCGTTGTAATGAATTTTATCTCTCTCCTTCTCTCTTACACACGCACACACACGTACACACACACGTACACACACAAACACTTTGTGTAGATATGCATAGTTAGAGATTTGCTACGTTTATACAGAAATATATAAACAGTGTGGACATAGAAATCAAAAGTGAATGGCGATTCAGTTTCATGCTCAGATAATTGCTTAAGCCAAAGTCAACACCGCGTGTTGATTTCAATGTCTATATTATATGTCCTCCCATCACTTTCTTTCTCACTCTCATATATACCGGGTGGAACAGCAAAATTGTCCAAATCGTGTAAAAGAAAAATTGTACATTTCTTAGATTAAGCTTTCAACCGTTGTATCTTAGAAATGATTTAAAATATCTTACAGGAGGTATCCGAGGTTTTTATAACACTTGGACTCTACTTTGAGCAATAAGAATATATAATTACTCCCCAAGCTTAATAAAAAAAATCGTGATAAAATCGCTCATGAACGAAAATGACATGTTCATCATTAATTAATCATAAGGATCGGAAGCTCATGAAGAATAAAAATAAAGTTCATATATATATATATATATATATATATATATATATATATATATATATATATATATATATATATATATATATATCTGTCCTGGAATAACAAGGTAACTCACAGGTTTCACGTACGATTTCATTTTCAAGTTTTTTTTACTGCTGTTTGGACTGTCATAGCTGAAACTCTTCTTTCACGTGTCAAACGTCTTATGGACTGAGTTGGATATTTTATAATTGATATCTTTAGCTCTAAGTTGAAAGAAGGACCCCTCTTCCTGTTGTGCCCTGTTGATCCAGTTTTCCTCTCTACTGTTCCCTTTTTTAAAAACTTATTCACCGTTCACTTGATTGTTCTCGAATGGGCCTTGAAGATGTAAACCACATTATGAATGTTGGTACCATTACTGAAGGCCTGAATGACTTTTTCCTCTCACCATTGATCATTTGGAAGACAGTGGGACAGACACAAAACATTTTAAACTGTTCTCTTTCTAGCTGAATAGCTCAAAGGCTTTTGTCAGTGATTCTTACGACAACTGGTAGCAAGGTGGCTAAACGTCTTATCTGAAAACCTGGCAAAAAGATACTCAATTAGTTTAGTGGGTGTTTAGATATTAAACCTTTATGTAAAAAAAATATGAACGCTGTGTGCACAGCATGCATATACCAACCAATCTAGTGTAGAGGTGGGGAGAAACACGCATCTAGCCAAAATCAAATTAAAGCCGTAAACACACAATTATACCCTCATAAAACAACACCCCCAAGAAATATCTTGCCTATGCAGTAAAAATGTGCTCAAGAACACAGGGAGATAATGCAGGGACGGTTCAGGGGCCTAATGCTTTCAATCAAAAAAGATCAACAGGATCGGACCCACAAAGAAAACCATGACAGAGCTTTCTAATATTAATAGAAAAAAGCAGCTCTTAAAAAAGCTTCTGCCATAAATGCAATTCTGAAAGAAAATGTGCTCAACAGCATATAAAATGGCAGAGCTTTTCTAAATCTGTACATATATATATATATATATATATATATATATATATATACGTATATATACAGACATACACACTCCAGTATATATATATATATATATATATATATATATATATATATAAGACTTAGAAGGATATGAAAAAGATATAAAAGGGCTTAAAAGAGACTGTCTGAACAACACAAGGTCTGACCAAAATTCATGTTAAAAAAACAAAAAAAAAATAAATGAAAACTACAGACAAAAGTTAATTTTCTCCATCAAGTCATTCATTTCTGTAGTTCACTGCTACTAACAAGCATATTTTTTTTCTCCTGATGATGGCCATGTTGGTCGAAATTAGTCGAGGAATTTAACTGAAATAATAAAAACGAAAAAATATTAACATACACCCCAGTGTGTCTGAAGTTTTTAATTTTTTAATATTTTTTATTGTTCAACACACACACACACACACACACACACACACACACACACACACACACATATATATATATATATATATATATATATATATATGGCTGATACCCCAAACATACGAATCTCTGGAGTCGGGATGCTGAAAGTGACAAATATTACTCATATTAATTCTATTTATTCTCTGTCTTTGATATCGGGCACATTATTGAAAAGACTGTTTGCCTTGAATGTCCTTTCTCTCAGTACCCCACTCTCTTTGAAATATCTCTCTTTCTCTCTCTCTCTCTCTCTCTCTCTCTCTATATATATATATATATATATATATGTATATATCGCACGTATACTTAGCTACATTTACCCATTCAGGTACACACACACACACACACACACACATATATATATATTATTTTATATTATAAAAAATGTATTTATATACATACATTTTTTATATAACCAAAGATAATGAAATACGTGAGGTAAATTAATTTCCTCAACTGCAATTCTCGCAAATGAACATATGGTTTTGTACGATTTAAATATATAACCACTGCATGTTTATGCTGGAAAGTGGACACAATGCAGAGAAAATAAATTAAATTGTGTAATTTTCATTCTTGGTTGAATGAAGAAATATTATTTTTCATTAAGTTTCAACTGCATGTATCTCCATCTATCAATTATACACACTCGCCAAGCAAATTGAATGCACGTACATTTAGATCACTAGCCCGGGGCAAAATTTCGCAGGCGATTTTCGAGTTTGATTAATATTGCCATCAATAGATTGAACAAAGATAAAAATTAATTTATTCTGATTTTTTCTCTTGTTTAACAATTTGGATTTGATAATAGAATGCTCCTGAAGATATTTTAGAAACAGTAAGTATGCAACTCTTTCTGCATGAAAATTAACCAATCCATTTCACTGATCGTCCTGGGTATAACGATAAACTGCATCCGCGTCCTGGGTAAGACGATAAACTACGTCCAACAGCAAGGCCTCTGATCAGGGGGTTTTGAGGAGCGTGGAACCACCTCTTAATTGCTGGTGTTCCTAGGTCCACCCTGACCCGGGGTGATAGCTCCTGTTAGGGTCCCAGCTATGGGAAAATAGTTGACCCCACAACCTGACTCAAAACACAATGAAAATGTAAAAATAAATGTCAATACCAGAAATACTTAAAAAATAAGTATCAGCAATGAATATTTGAAAAAAGTAAATATTACTAGAAATAAAAATCTTGTCAGCATTAAATAACCCGCTGAGTTTAATATGCCACAAAACAAAACAAAACAAACCATACATTTTTGAAAAAAATATTACCATCTATATATTTCTGAAAAAATTACCAGCTATATATCTTTTTTAAAAAAAAAAAGGAAATTTTGTCGGCATTAAATAACCCATTGTGGTTGATATGCCGTAAAACAAAACAAAACAAACTTTCACTGACAGAAATAATAGACACATTTTGCGTATTTTAAGCATGTGAATATAAAAGTGGTGGCTAAAGAGTAAAATATTAATTAATAATGTATTGATATGTCCACAAATGCCAAAATTATAGACTTTCTGCTCGTTTCTATCGAATTCTGCACATATCCATCCGCTTCTGTCTGTCTATCTATCTATCTATCTATCTAGTCGTGTTTATGTCTAACTCTTCTCATATTTATCAATCTATCTATCTAATTCTACCCTTCTCTACCGGCATGTTTAATTCTACTCCAGTCTATCTGCCTAAATTTTCTCATATCTTCTTATTTGTCTTCCTGTTTAAATCTGCCCACTTCTATGGATCTGCGTATCCCTATACTTCTAATCATATCTAACTTTGCTATACCTAGTAATCTATCCGTCTAATTCTGAACATATCTATCTATCTATCTATCTATCTATCTATCTATCTATCAATCTTATGTACCCATATCTATTTATCTATCTATCTTATGTACCCATATCTATCTATCTATCTATCTATCTATCTATCTTATGTACCCATATCTATTTATCTATCTATTTAAGATATCGGCTCATGTCTACCTGTCTAATTCTGATTATATCTATCTATCGACATACGTACACACACACACACACATATATATATATATATATATATATATATATATATATATATATATATATATATGTGTGTGTGTGTGTGTGTGTGTGTGTGTGTGTGCGTTTATGACTTATCTCGCATATTATTGCTTTGCACGTTTCAGTTCTAGAATTCTTTGCGGAAGTGTCATGTTTCGTGATGAAAATAAAAAGTATTTCGCTCGCTCCTTTAGAATAAAAGAGGCATAAACACAAGCCTGATTCGATAACCTGTCATATGCATCATTTAAAACAACAATGAAAAAACGGATTTTAATTGAGATAATCTGAAAAATTTCTTTTTCAAAAAGTTTCATTCAAAATACGTGACACTTCCTTTTACCGAGACGCCGGAGAAATGTTATTGGGAAAACGTTACTGTTATGCGCCTTAACAGCAGCGATGTTTTTTTTTCTTTCTCCCCACAAAGCCCGTGTAAATGACGCAGTAAATTAGTTTTGAAAATTATTTTCTGCTTTAACAACTCTTCTTATTTGTAAGAGTAAAAAAGAAAAATGCATTGCAATTTTTCAGCAATGTTCTTATCTCTCTCCTTCTCCCTCTTTCTCTGTTCTGTCTCTGCTCCTGTCTGTCTGTCTCTCTTTCTCGCTCTCTCTCTCCATATATATATATATGTATGTATGTATGTATGTATGTATGTATGTGTGTGTGTGTGTGTGTGTGTGTTTAGGCAGCATATTTCCATTCAAGCAGCTTTGGTTAAATAATTTGTACATGTCATGTAGATTTATTTTGATTGTGATCCTTTCAATTTCATGGATTCATTTCTTGGTTGCCTTAGAAAATTGATTTAGAAAAATAACAAAATTTTCTCTCAAATAATTTTTATTTTCCACATAAGTCTAAATTATTTAACCAAACTTTTATATATATATATATATATATATATATATATATATATATATATATATATATATATATATATATATATATATATATATATAACTGCTAAGAATACCGGATTATAAATTTTACTGTTTTTTCTTATTATTTCAATATATATATATATATATATATATATATATATAACTGCTAAGAATACCGGATTATAAATTTTACTGTTTTTTCTTATTATTTCAATATATATATATATATATATATATATATATATATATATATATAACTGCTAAGAATACCGGATTATAAATTTTACTGTTTTTTCTTATTATTTCAATATATATATATATATATATATATATATATATATATAACTGCTAAGAATACCGGATTATAAATTTTACTGTTTTTTCTTATTATTTCAATATATATATATATATATATATATATATATATATATATAACTGCTAAGAATACCGGATTATAAATTTTATTGTTTTTTCTTATTATTTCAATATATATATATATATATATATATATATATATATATATATATATATATATATAACTGCTAAGAATACCGGATTATAAATTTTACTGTTTTTTCTTATTATTTCAATATATATATATATATATATATATATATATATAACTGCTAAGAATACCGGATTATAAATTTTACTGTTTTTTCTTATTATTTCAATATATATATATATATATATATATATATATAACTGCTAAGAATACCGGATTATAAATTTTACTGTTTTTTCTTATTATTTCAATATATATATATATATATATATATATGTATATATATATAACTGCTAAGAATACCGGATTATAAATTTTACTGTTTTTTCTTATTATTTCAATATATATAT